>JARHVA010000502.1:107500-707500 GCA_037957365.1 Torreya grandis | reverse complement strand
ATATGCCAATGGTCAGAATTTGTGGCATTGTGGACACTAGAACATTAACTGTTTTTAATCCAGTTTTAGGTAAGAAAAAACCAGTCTAGTTTTTCAGCAATATAACTCAGGGTTTTCATACAATTGCACCGCATGAAGTGTCCTTGATTGAAAATCCTTGACATCCACCAGCAAGTGATCATCGATGAAGGTGTTGAATGCATGAGTGGATCTTGAATTGATTATTAAAACCTCTTCTCTTATGGGGAGTCTTTGAGGTTAAAATAATGCCATAAAATTTTCTAAATATTGTCTCCTAGTCTTCGGCCATTGTGATTATTTGCCTAAAACCTGCTCCTTACCCTTCCCAAAAGGAGGAATGCATATAGACATGACTGTAAAAACTATATGAATTTTACTGGAATGCAGATCAGCCGAGAGCTAAGTCACCGCATTTGAATTCGTGTTCGAATTCGCCGAGGAAAAAATCGAAAAAACTTTGGAACTAAAAATTGAGATTAAATTCGTGATTAAATTCGGCTAATAAAAATATACTTATTTTTTAAAATATACCAATCCACCATTAAAAAATCAGAGAGAATGAAAAAAATCTATTGGTTATAAGTTTATAACTTGAAAACAACAGAGAGAATGAAATATGAGCTAAAAACAGCAAACTTACAACTGAAACTTACAGCCTACAGGTATAACTTTATAAATACTATGAAAAACATGTTGAATATTGAATAGTAATACCAATATTTAAAATATTTTTAAAAAGTTGTAGATCATCATCAAAGTATTATGCTTCTCTATGGACTAAGGCCCACTTGTTACATCAAAAAGCTCTAGATCATCAATAGCGTTTGGCTCAATGTCATCATTAGATGCTTCATCATTATCAACTTCATTAGTTTCATTTTCTTCTTCAGCACAAAGAAAATCAGCGTCATCTTCATCAGAAGAGTCTTCTAGAAAATGTAGAACCTTCTTCTTAGAGTTAGAAGATCCATCTCTTGTCAGTGTTTTCATAGTCAATTGCAAATTGCTACGAACATAAACAAGATCCCCTAGTGTTCTTGATAACTTATTCATTTTCTTTGATTGAACATGGTCAAAGCTGCTCGAATTCCTCTCACATGTTGATGCACTTACTCCTTGACTCCAGATTCAAATTGCAAAATGTTGTAACTCAGGAGTGTTTGCCCCATAGAATCGCCACCATTCATCTCCATCCATGTCCTCCCTGTCATCTATCGTTGATTGGGTTCCAAATAACCCATCTCCTCTCCTGTATGCCCTAAGTTGCTCTCTTATTTTCTTTGCAGTATCTCAATTAGTAACAAGTTTTACAATCGTTGCATAAATGCCACTCATAACTTCACGATCACTTTCTCTTTCAATGTGATATAGTGTCAGCTCCAAATAACATGTTGTTTCATGCAAATGGGTATGCATCATTTTCCATCTCCCATCACAAATATCGCATATTTCATTATATTCAACTTCCACATTATTGAAAGCCTTTTGTATGTCTTATTTTGCAACGGTCCATACCCTCATAAACCATGCCAATACAAAGAATGTCAACATCAACCATGCGAGGCATGTGAACTATGGGTGCACACATTTTTAAAACCTTATTCATATTTTTCCAAAAATCATGGCTTAGGATGAATTGCTCTACATGCTTACCTTTAGAACCTTTTGCAAGCACAAAGTCTTCCCACTCTTTGCTACAAACAACAAAGCAAAGAGCTCTTTTTTTCTCAACCACTCTTTTCAAAGTGCTGGCGAAAGAGGCAAATCTTGTGTCATATGGCTTCAACAACTCCTTTCCTGCATGCCTCCTATGTGTGTTCAATGTGAGGCGATTTTTTATGAAACTCACAATTGTTCTTCCTCTTTGCACCGCCTTATGTACCCAAGGAAATTTGGCTATGTCATGGAGTAGTAAATCAATGCAATGCGCCGCACAAGGGCTCCAATATATATATATTGGTACTTTTCTTCTAACAACTTCCCTACCCCCACACAATTGTTGGCACTATCAGTAACAACCTGGACCACATTTTCTGCACCAACTTCAACAATTGTTTCATCTAGAATGTTGACGATATACTAAAAATTTTTTGTATGTTCCATGGCATCAATTACCTTAAGAAATATAGCACCTTTAGGGCAATAGACCAACACATTGATTAATGGCCTTTGGCATAAATCTGACCAACCATCACTCAGAATGGTGCAACCTGTTGATTTCCAAGAGTCTTTAGTGTTTGCCAATTTTTCACTGACCCTATTTTTTGATCTCTTCAAAAGAGTTGTCCTCAGAGCTTCTGAACCTGGTGCTGTGTACCCTTTGCCAAATGTTACTGATTGTTGAATAGCATTTTTGAAGTAAGGGCTCCTAGCAACATTGAATAGAATCGCTGATTCGTACAAGAAATCAGCCCATGCATCATCACCCTGCTCCTTTTCTACAGGTTTCCATAAACTTTTCAATGTTGCTTCCCCACTATTTTGCGGCATTGTCAAGCTTGTGGACATGTCGGAGGAGTAAGATTTTTGATATTTGGACATAGAAAGTTCCTCTTGGATTCGTTGTTTTTTTTTGTGCTCTTTTCTGAGTTGTTACTAGTGAACTATTGTAGTCTTTCTCCAACGTTGCTTTTATTTCAAAGGTCATATTCGGACATGCTTCAACATCACCTCCTTTACCCCTTGATATGCCAAGAAGATGGTCCATTACCCCTGTTAATGTCACTGTAAAAGAGTGTTGACATAACTTGCAAGTGACGTTGTTAGATTGACTCTCACGGTTCATATATTTCCATCCTTCCGCTACTAATTTTGGGGGTGTCATATTGAAGTCTGAGGCAGCCTTTAGGGCAGATAGTTTTATGCTCAATCGTTGTTTGTTGTTCGACGTGTTCGTAGACTACAAGTTGCAATATGATTGTTATCAAAACTCAATATTGAACTATAACTCAAAAATACTAAAAAAATAAAAATTACAGTTACACAGATGTCAGAGACTATAAGTATACAATATATGTATTTTAAAATTTAAAGGGAAAAAAAAAGGCAACTAAAAAAAACTATACACGAAGCCCATAGGCTATAACTTTATAAGTACAGGCTATGGCCCACGGAGCAAATTCCCAAGTTAAACATTTTCTACACACTGATAGACTAACAGTACACAAGCAATCTGCGATTTTGCAATATAAAATTTGCATTTTATTGATCCATCTCAAATTTGCAGATAATACACAGATCCCAAATCTTCATGTTAAAAGTTAAAACAGTCACTTAAAAACAAAATATTGCACTGAGCAGTGAGAATTAAGAAGAGCAGAAATATCTAATATTTATAAACTATATGAGACATTCTTTCCATGTTGATGTCCCAACAGGACTAACACATCTATTAAACTTCCAATCTTCCACTACAGTGTAAATTACATCGATCTTGTTTGAATTTTGAAATGTTACATACTCGTAAGTTGTAACCCAACCTGTAGGTACCCAAGACTTTTGTCGTTCGCAACTTTGCAATCACGATTCACTTCGCAGTTGGATTTGGTGTTGATAAAAGCTTCCTTGAGACTCAAAACTGCAATCACAACTCACTCAGGAAGTTTGCAGTTGGCGTTGAAGGCACTGGCGGTCACTTTGAAGTTCGCCATTAGCATTGAAGGCAAAAGACTGCAGGTTTGGCATTGGACGATCGATGACAAAACACAAATCGCTACACAGGCTGCAGGGGTTGAAGACAAAACACAAATCGTGAGGTGAAGCTGCGGCGAAAGGAATAGAGGCTCAACCGACAAAACAAGCAAATTTTTTAATGAAACCCTAAAAAACAAATTTTAACGATTTTCCGGCGAATTTAAATGATTTTCAAACTTCTTTCTTTATTAAATTCATCTAGAAATTCACAATGAATTTCAATGATTTTTTTCATTTTTTTTAGGTTCGGCAAATTTCAAATTTTAACCTTCAAACGCATTGAATGCGGTGACTTAGGCTAAGAGTCCCGAGATATGGATTTGAGATAGATTTGAATACATGTCCTTAAGAGAACCACATAATAGCAACTCTCATCCTTGCTCAGCGGCCTATGTTCCATCGGCTAAAGGTTTCCCCCAATCTTCTGGGATAATTATGAAGAGTTCAACGCACAATAATCTTATATCTTGTAGAAGAACGAGATCTAACCTCGAGTGTCTGATCAAATCTTTAATATACCACTTTTAATTTGCATTTCTCAATCCTATTATTCCATGCTATGACTTTCATCTTAAAACAGCAGTTGAGATCTGCTCCAAGACCTATTCAAGGGTGAGTTCGATCACTGATCCATTTAATGGTCTCTCTTCATGGACGGTCTGTTCTATCTCCATCAAATTATAAGTTGTTATCGGATCAGGAGATTCTAATCCGAGCTTTACTTTCCTCGCACGTTTGATGCCACACACTAGAAATCCGTTTTGTTTTAAGTTTTGGACTTTCCTCACACAATCCTAATGACAGATTTTCCCACCCCAGTGTTGAAAACATGCCCAAAGGGAGCCATTTCTAGATCTTGTGTGTTCGTAGACCCTGATCCAGAAGCTGAACTGATGTCCAGTAATAGATGGAATGAAGTTTGCCCTAGAACTTGACCATGTGTTGTTTCTAAATTGGCTAAGGGGATCTGGATGTTCGCTCTATCTCCTATTTCTTTGGCCTTTGTATCTAAACTAGCAAAAGAATTTGAAAGAATGAGAGAACTTGTGGCCCACTATGAGTGCTCGTGTTGATGTAATATCATTTATGGCCTCAATTTTTGCAAGAAACAATGCAAGTAGGTTGAGGAGCTTTAAGGCATTTATACTCTAGATAAATAGGGAGAGGGCCTTTAGGAACTTTGAGCACTTCTCTATTAGGATGAGGGCCCTGTTCGTATACAATAACTTCCTTTTGCAAAAATAAAGTACTTATTCAATCCTTCAATTTCTTGTGTATGCTTTTTGACTCTGCCATGACTCCTCGGATCCTTCTCAGACACACAAGTATTTGTTAGTGGTTGTATTTTCATATATTGTTCTTGGGCCTTAGCTTTTCTGGATTACTTTCTGTGCCCTTATTCATCTACTTGCTATCTAGCGAAATGGGGGTGAACCGGGCACACTCAATCAAAATGTCCTCATAATCAATGGGCTGCTCCCATTCAATGTCTCATAGTTCAACAAAAAGTAGTGTTAGACGGGGACGTGTCCCCCCAATTTTCCTACCATTTCAAACATCCAAAACGCTTCGAGGACTTGGGGATGCAGGGGAAACATCCCCTCCATGCTTCCCTTTCTCCAAAATTGTTGGGGAACGTCTCCGTGACATCCCCTAAACTTTAGGGATGTCCCCAAAACATCCCCCTTTTTGGGGATGTTTTGGGAACGTCCTGACATCCCTTTATTTTTCAACTAAATACTAGTACAAATATTTAAATATATTCATCTGAAAAAACACCTACCTCCTAATTAAAGACTCCATTACATTTTCCACAAATTTTCTGCTAATTGGTGACAGATGGTCTCAATCTAGCTGTACTATGGTCAAAAAAATTCTTTTCGGGACTAAAAGAACAGTCTCCAAGCTTTGGCGTATGCCCAAGAGATCACGATTTATTTATCACCTTCTCCGAGCAAGAAGAAAAACCCCTGTATGATGGTCAAATAGATGTGAAATTTAAGATCAGCCATTTTTATTAACATCTCAACTTAGCATGTTATTGTTTATGTATTTAATATCTCTATCATTTACGATTTGTGATTGATAATTAAACATGATTCATAACAGTTTTATTTAGTAATTTATTCATATTGTCTAACTTTAAATTTATTATTTGAATTTCAGCTTATTTTAGTTTCTTTAAGTTATTGTTTAAATTTATTTGTATATTTTTTATATTTATATATTCTTTTGATAGTTTTCCCCTTGCCATCCCCAAATTTTGCAAAAAAAAATGCCATCCCAGAAACCTAGTCCTATCTTCCCAGAGTCTTTAGTAACTATGAGAAAAATCCTATCATCGGTTTCCCAACCTCTAAAATCAGGGAAATACGAACATAATTGAGAATACCATGCTTCAAGGTAAGCATCAAAGCACATATATATTCCCCTATTGACTCGTTGATGAGTCTTAGTGAAAGTTCATCCTAGAACCCATTTAGGAGTAAGGGCAAACGAACCCAAACAGGGATACTATTGGGGCAAGTGTTTTGTTGAGTTGAAGGATGGTACCCATGGTTTCACGAATAGCCTGCATTGAAAACTAAGTTTTTCTCTACTCTTGATGCAAAAAATGGCCATGAAGTGCCCTTTTGGCATCCTCAACACATTCACCAACTCTTGGGTCTGGGGTATGCTCCCATGAATCGAAAAATCACTACTCTTTATTTATGCAATTAGAGTCACCACTCCAATTTCTCCAAAGGTGAAATATTCCGAGCCAAATTTTTTTTTCAAATTTTCAATTACAATCAGCAGAGCAATACATAGTCGTTAGGGTTAGCCTTAAACCATACGATACTGAAGCAACTCTAACCAGAATGTACACCAAGATTCCAAGGAGGCCAAGGTGTGAGCATTGGTCAGAGGCATTGAATGCAGAAACAGAGCTGGAAGGAACTCTAACCAAGAATGGCGTCGATGATGGCGAGCATATGGTCAGAGGATCTTCTACTACTACAAGTACTGAAAAGAAACTCAACACCAAGTATGTGCTACCCAATCCAGTATGGAGTTGAGGTGACCATATGGCGGAGTACTACAAATTACAATGCTAAAGAAACTCAACACCAAGTATGTGCTACCCAATCCAGTATGGAGTTAAGGCGACCATATGGCGGAGTGCTTCGAATTACAATGCTATGAAGGGAAATAAGCAAGAATGCTGAAATACTCGATGTCAAGAATGTGCTTTCCAACCCGAGACGGAATGGGAGCTACCATATGACGGAGATATATAGTCTTACAATGCAGTTTCAGAATATAAGATAAGCATTAAAAATCATGATTAAGCAAAATTAAAGAACTGCTGTCAGTACTACTGTCAGCTTACAATTTGATAGACAATTCCCCTGTCAAAAGCATAGAGTTGGAACAATTCAACGAGCATTTAAATAGAGAATTCTCTTTGCTTAATGGAAACACCGAGACTGCTTTTTTCTCTCAAAAACACAAATTCAAAATTCTGATCTGTTCTGATCTGCACCTTTAAATGTAAAACCAGCGACCTGAGATCACACTAAAATGGACATATCTCTCACACAATTCATCCAATTGGCGTGAAACGAAAAGCAAAAGACCCTAATGATGAAGGCGCCCAAGATTTGCACACAAAACAGACCCAAAAGTTTCTATTTAATTTATGCACGAATCCCAATGCAACCACAGATGGTACAGAGCAAGAGGGGCGATTTGCCTTTAAAAATCACAGCCTTCATTAAAAATTCTACAACTTACAGAAAAGGGGCGCCTTTCACAAACAGAGAGATATAGACAATATCCATAATGAATTTTTTTGTCTTTTTTGACTTATGAATAAAAAACCCAATCTGCTATGAGGAATATGAATTTCCTGAATCTCTCTAATATGTATAAACTGATCTATAGAATCACACACTGACTACAATGCACAAATCCTACTACAAAACAATCAAACTACACTATCTCACCACTAGTCGCTATATTTCAAGCGAGAAGCAATGCCAAGCTAGGAGGCTTTCATTCCTCGAAGCAATCCCAAAGCCAATCCGACAGCATAACATTCCTGTAGCTAAAGATCATCCAAATGAGGACCAATGGCTTCCTTTTATAATTTCTGGTTGACCCTTCTAGAAATCCCAATCCTCCAATGGATGGCGTCCCACTTTCCCAAACAAAATTTTGACTTTATATTATAAACTTTATTTCCTCCTTGAAGTTGGCGCCCAACTTAAGCTTGGATTAAATCTTTAATAAGAATTATAATTAATTCCTTCAATGAGGCGCCCACCCCACAAAGAACATCTTTTAAAACAACTTAAAATGAAGTGGCTAGGCCAAGGGGAAAGTCAATGTTAAAATATAACATTAAAACATGACTTAATTAAAATAATTCAACTTATCTCTCCATTTGTGCCCCAAAGCCCAAAAATGAGTAAGCCAACTGATCAAACTCAAATGGAAAGCCAACCATGCCAAAACCAACAGGACCACTGCCAGAAATAGAATTTACTAAAAATAGTAAATTCCTGAAGATGCTCAGAATGCCAAAAAGAACATATCACTGCAAAGCTCTCTGAAAACCCAAAAAGAATCTGCCATTGAATCAACCAACCTCAAGCAAGAGCATCCTTCAAAACAAAAAACCCTAATTTTACCTTCCAAGTAGCCTACGGGTCTCAGGTATAGGCCAACGGTCACTGGAAAGATCATGCTCGAGAAGGGGACATTACAAAAGGGAATGAAACTTTGAGGGATTATCCATTTTGCATAAACAATCACACATATATTTGTCATTCTGGAATGAAATTTTGTTTTAATGACATTTTTTTCAGTGTACTAATGGTGGAATTTCAACAGCTCATCCCTAGAAATATGTTCCCGATCTTTTGTCACACAACCTTCAAGGAACCCAATTGGGGGTGGACACCATGGCCCGCCCACAGTGGAAAGGGAGAGCCTATGGTCAAACAAAGAAGTAAGAATGTCGGAAACAAGAAGGACCTCGTTGTCTTCAGCGATGGGAAATGTTCCGATAAAGATGGAGTAGAAGCTTTGCACCATCAGGCATGTACTCTAATTTAGCTTACCATGATGAAAGATGTTATGGAACCTTTGTCCTTCTTAGAAGTGTCAAACTATAATCATCTCTGTAAATGGGAACACAAGTTAGTGATAGTAGGCACTAAAATAGATATCATTTATGTTGTAGTATGTGACCCAACATTTCGCAATAAGTAGGTGAAGAAATTTTTGAATAAAGTTAGGTTAAGTTGTGTGTAGGCAAAGATTAAGTTATGTTTGCATACGGCCACTACTAAGTTTTTGTTAGTATCAGTTCTTGGGTGATTGGCGATGGTTGCCTCAACCACCACAAACCCCAGCCATCATTGTACTTATGGTCGTAACAAAGACGTTGTCAAGGACCTCTCGCATGTGCATTCTCCCTGGTCTTTTGTCTACTATTGATGCACTTTGCCTATTGATAATACCATCATTGATGCAGATATGTTGTGTGTCTACGTTGTCTATTTGCATTTTTGTTTATACTACAAATGTTGTTGGTTATTATTGTACATTTTAGACTAGGCAACCTACAATGATCACACTTATGTTTGCATCCCAACGATTGTGATTCTTCATGCATGGCATGTGTACACCAGAGCCAACCTTTGATTTTTATTCTTTATGGGCAGTCTGAAACAGATAAATTTTGTTCTTGATTTTTTGAGGATCCGTCCATCATAAAGTCATAGTTCTATAATCCATTCTAAAGTCAATATTGATATGATATTTTGAGCAAACCAAAGCAACATGTCCAAGGCCAACTAGGAGGCAGAGATCTAGCTTGCAAAGATTTCTCAAGGTTGTGTAGGAGTGGGTGACAGTGTGTCTAACAATGCTCGAGAGGGGACACCAACAAAGGAGTGTGTAACAATATTCTACCAGAAGAAGAGGATCTTGCAATCTTGGGACCACCAAGGAGAAGGCAAGAGTGCTTGGATTGCCATCATATCAAGTCTGAAAGTGAAGTCATAGAAATTGCTACTATTTCTCAGAGTCCAGTAGAGTGAGTTAATGGCGACGGGGCTACCTTTGCTGATGAGGAGTTACAACCAAGGCACATACCTCCCTGTTTGTTAGAAAAAGGAGAGCATTGCAAGTTGGCAATGGATGAGAGCTACAGATTCTTTCAATTTTTAGTAGATGTACCATTCAAGTTTGGTAGCATACGAAAAGAAGATTGCTCTAAGAAAGAGCACAACATAATAGAAAAAGGACATTTTTCCTTGGAACGAATTCAAACAACACCAACAGACACAGAAGTACAGGCACGCAAGCAAGCAATGACAACAAAAGAATGTTGTTCAGCCTGGAAGAAGTATATATGCAAAGTGAATCTTGTTCAAAATCTTGTCAAAAGTGAAAAACCACAACCTAGTCCAAATGCCCACAAGCTGTGAGAACGAGTTGAGTTAAATGAACAAGTTGAGATGGAAGACCAAGTACAAAGCACAAATCAAAAAGAGAAAACTATTGTGAAGATAGACAAAGAAGAATCCTTACCATTGCTTCTTCCGGCAGATGTTCTGAATGTAATTTGTTTCTATTTTCTACACGACCAAGTTGGGTCTGCCATCAGGTCAGAGATTGATGATATTTTAGTTGTTGAGCAATGGACAAACTTGAGATGAAGAAACCATCGAGTACGCAAATTTGAAGCCTATGAAACTTGACAACTACATAGACCCTAGCAAAGAAGAGGACTACCAAATGAGTGGCAAAGAAGAGGATTAAAAAGTGAGTGGAGAGGAAGAGGTCTCCAACCAGAGAATCAGCCACTCCCAAGCAAGCTAAAATCAGAATATTTTTTGTTGAAGACACAGATGGAAATACGAAATTGTAATAAATAACAAGGACAGACTGAGAGAAAAAATGTAATTCAGTTGGTGTGGTAGAGGTCTTCTGATTTTCAACGGACTTGCCAGTTATTTTAGTTGGCAGAGAATTGCATGTCATCTCACTTAGCAAACAAAGGAACAAAAAACATGTTAACAACGAACAAAAGAGAAGAAAAGAATCCAATTGGCAAAGATTTTCAAGGCAACAATAGTTGATACAACTCCCAAGAAGCACACAGCTGCAAGAGAATTGTCAATTCGTACATGTTGGCCATAAATTGGATAAAAAAAGTCGTACATATTGGTTGTAAGTCAGCTAACGGGACTAAACAGGTCGGTTGTATGTTGATTGTCGGTTGTAAAATTTGACCATATGCTGGCTGCTAGGGTCTAAAAAGTTGGTCATACATCAGTTGCCAATTCATTCAAGTCGATCATACATCGACAGACAAAGGTATGGACAATGACAAGGAGACTATTAGATATTTCTATAATGGGATGGAGAGCGACTACTATCCCATCTGGGAAATTATTGACCAAAGGTGGCATAGGCAGCTCCACACAGCATTACACATTGGGTACTCGTTGAACCCAAAATTCTACTTTAGTGAGAAAACTTCAAGGCTGATGTGGAGGTTATGGGAGCCGCTGCAAATGCATAGAGAGGATGGTTCCTGATTGAGTCTATCTGAGTTGTGTGGTTATGGTGGAATGTATGAAATAACATTTATTTTTGTAAAAAATGCCGAATTTTGAATTTTTTAGGTTGTTGATTCTAGCTGCACCTTTGTCATTCAATGAGTCTAAATCCGAGTCTAAGCCTAAAATGGGCCTGCCAAGTTCATGTTGAGTCCACACCAGATAACTCGGAAAGAAACAGAACAAGATTATGCAAAAATCACACAATGATCAAAGAGGTGATTGGCACATAGAAAAAGAAGAAAGAAACTCCAGCATATTAAATCATACCCATTGTACCCTAATATTCAACGTAATTCATATCACATAATTCCACACCTGAATGATCAAATGTGTGCCATTGTACATTGCACATTAGATGTACTTTATTACAAATGTGGAGGGAAATGCCTCCATATAGATATTTGTTTCAAAAAGAAAAGCTTGGTAAGTTATTAATGGTCGATTCGAGGATAGATTAAAATATTAAACCCTACCTAACAAGGTACATATCCTAATGATGCCACGTGATGGAAACTATAGGGGCACCAACTCAAGATTACAATCTAACATTATCATGTTGTAATATGAAATACAGTCTCGAATCAAATGTACCAAGACATGGTTTAATTTTGTATAGATGAATTATAATTGGTATTCATAATTGTTGTCGTAAATACTATGAAAATATTATATACTATTTTCATGGTTTGTATAATAATCTAAGTCAAAAAGACATTAGGATAAGATGCTACTACAAAAGGACCTTGTGTTTCAGCCATATATTAGGATTTTAAATACTACTCAAGGGACTTCTAGACTTACGATAATTTCTAGGAGTCAGTCTTCATAGTTAAAATTTCCAGGAGTCATTCTTCATAACTAACCCCGCTTACTTGTATTTATTTGCTTCCACATAAGTGAGAAAAATACCAACCTTCATAAAGAGCATTTCTAAGAATCACAGCTTAACAAATGACTGTGTGTCTTACCTTTGGGTAGGGAGAGGTAGCTTTCTTGAGTTTCATGTACTTTTCTTCTATATAAGGAAAATCCTGATCCTGTGTAACACGTGAATGAATTTTCTCATCAGAACGAAAAAAGTGGCAATCAAAATTGACACAAGTCAAAAAAAATCATTTGGTTTGGTCATCAATACATCATAATAGATTGCATGCTTTAGTTTGAAATGTGAAGATAAAAATATGCACCCATATATCCCTAGATCAAAACTCAGTTTTCTTTTGTAACAGCGTACAAAATTTATATTTAATTTTCAATTTGATCATTGAATATTTATGTCAAAATATCATTTTTGTTGTACATTTGTCTTTATTCTTCCAGGGTTTTACTTTTTACCAAAGAAACGAGATAGCGAGATTGCAACCAATCATTTGCCAAAGGATGATGAGTGACTATGAAACATTGCATCTGAGGAATATTATTCACTTACATCTACAAAGTATCACTATGTAATACAAACTTTCAACCAGGAAGTACAATCCATGAAAGACAGTCAATTCCATCTTAAACAACGGGAAAACCTAAAAAGAGTAACAAGATTGACATTATCATTCCTTCTACCTATTGCTATAACCACCTTAGTCAACATGATAAGGAAGCCATCTTGGTTAGTTTTTCACAGAAGCAATCGTAGAGGATTATCTTGGAGTGTAATTCAGTCTAACTAGCGGCACTGTACAAAACTCCCCCAAGTTAGGTTATTTACAATGGGGAGCAACTTTGATGAGCATAAGTTCAGTGCCATCAATATTACATCCCCCAATAAACCTTCAATTCAGAAAGCAGCAGTCAATTAAACATTGCAACTACTAGAGGACAACATGATACAGGAGAAGCGACAACGAATTTTGGCCTCAGAAATGAGAGGATAATGACATCATAGTAACCATTTATAACCCCATTCTGACTCATCCTCACATTTTCCGTGAATTTCCAGGAATTTTGAGTCTTGACTATAAATTCAAATAATTTCCATCCACAGGCTGACTTAGCATTTAATGCCAGCATTAAATATATTGAACTGCTGACTAGGCCGGCTGGTGCTAATGCCTATAATATCAATTAAAAATCAAAAAAGAATTATTCAATGTGTTTCTCTCTCCTTTGACCTGCGCTGATTTGGGGCATAGAAAACAGAACTTGGGAGGCAGACTGCAAGAGTGACATCAATGATGACAAGAGCAAGAACTATACCATTGACCAAGTAATTTATGACTTGTGCACATTCTGTTGACTCAATTCAGCTACATTGACATTTTGACTGATTTTGGCATAGTCATGCTGCGTTGACCTGTTTGGCTGGTGTAATTTGCGACAGTGACAAAATTGACTACTGTACTTGCTGCATTGACACGAAATCCTTGCTATTGACTGCTAAAGTTGGTGTCTGACCATGAAAAACTCAAGGCTTGTTGACTGTGAGAAACTGACTCTTGAACTGACTTTACTGCACTCGATGATTAATATAGCTGTTGAACTTGAAATGATTATGATGAGCCGTACAGCCATAAATAAGTTTTTGCCATATATGCTATTTAAATTTTAACTAGGAGCTTGAGGTTTCAGTTGAGGATACTTATGTCCCCAAAGAATAATTTTAGGGCTCAGTTTAGGATGATGATGTCCCCATTAACTGATGACACTGCCCATGTCCCCAACAAGTGACAGAGGGGTTAAGCTGTTACTGCTCATGTTTCCGCCGATTGATTGCAGGGTTCAATAGAGGTTGCAAGTGTATCTTGTGATAGATGATGGTGTTCAGTTGAGGGTACTCATGTTCCAGATGTCGTTTCTAGGATTTAGTTGGCATTGCTCTTGTCCCCACTGACTGATGATTGGGTTCAGTTGGGGTTGCTTGTGTCCGAGGACTTGAAATCACGTCTGCCCCTCTATCCTATCTTAGTGATGGTCCCTTATAGATAGATATGGCGGTTGGCCGATCAATGGTAGGGAGTGCCGATTTCGGGAGAGAGCCTATCCGTCCAGTCGAACCGACTGATAACAGAGTTCAATTCTGGTCACTCAAATCCGGGATGAGTGATTGTGGTGCTCAACTAAGGCTGTTTGTGTCACCATGCAATGATTATGGAGCTCAGATGAGGTTGCTTATGTCCCCAACAACAGATGGTAGCATTCAATTGAGGTTACTTTTGTCCCCGGTGCCTATTGTGGAGTCCGGTTAAGGTTGATAGGTCTGCAATGATTACTTAGTTTCAGTTGAGGTGACTCATCAGCCATGAATTGATATTGAAATATTTATTCAATTGTAATTGAGATCAGACAAATGTATTTGTTATGTTTGGGCTAGACAAAGACGACAGAATTGGTTGGGAGCCAAAATGACTAATTAAGGATGCCTCATGGCAACGAATGCCAAGGAATGCCTACATTTGGACTTGGATAGAGTCTTTCTTTAGGTTAGACCTATTGCATTTGATAACTAGCATGGCTGGTTTATGTGTTGGTACCATTGAATTCAATAACAGGTGTATTGCATTTTGCCTGCGTGCAAGAATCCCAATAGCACAATCTACAACAGCATTATTAGAGCAAGTTAATTTTTGTCCCACTCACCTACAGCACGGAAAACAACAAGAATAAAATAGGTTGTGAAGACACCACACCATAAATAATACAAACCATGAGCGTGATAGTAGAAGTCACACAAAAGCAATGCAAAACCTTGTGAATGTGCAACCAAAATCAATTGAAAGAAACGAAAAATGAAAGAAGAGTGCTTGAAATATATATAAAAGGATACAAACATAGGATTCAAGACCACCCCCAAGCCCTCCTCTATCAAAGAGATCTAAGATGGATATCTTGTAAGACTAGACACCAAAGGTAACATTATGTATCAAGCATAACTCGTGTTGGTGAAAAAATCTTTCAATTGTGTGAAATTATAGAAGACAAAGTTCCTACCATGGTACTTCCCCTTAAGGGAATGATGCTTGAACGGTTCAAGAGCCTTCAAACCAAATTGGAAAAGAAAATCATTCATACAAGGATAGAACCTAACTTCGTAGCAAAACTAGAAACCTAATTGCAAAAACCTAGGTAACACAGAACCATCTATTCATTCATGCAGGAAAGTAAAGCAAAATGGAAAGCAAAGTACTGAGATGCAAAACAAATAAATGGTTAGAGCAGATAGGCTTTTAGCTATGATATTCAAACCTGCAAAGAAAAGCCTTTCCACGGATATTAGAAATTCAAATCCATCAAAGCTCAGCTCTCACAAAGTTCCAAATGTGGTTAAACATGCAATTTATACATATCTTTTTACTATTTATAAACAAGTCAGCCTTACAATATTACAAGACATTTTAAAAGGGGTGACATTTTGGCCAACAAAGAGATTAAATACCTACGACACACTGGTTTTAACAAGGACATGGTAGTGGGCCCTAAGAAAATTAAAGTGAATTGAGATTGGCAAATGCCCACTAGAATAAAAACAATCAAGTGTCCTAGGACTCACAGGTTATTATTAAAAAATTGTCCACAGCTTCTCCAAAATCAAATTCATTACCCCAGCAAGAAAACAAGGAAAACAAAATATTTGACTGAATGGAGAGACAACAAAGATTATTTGACGCCCTTAAGCAAGCATATTGACGAAGCTCCTATCCTTACACAAAGGAAAAACCAAACCATTCACAAATCATACAAATGCTAGTAGACATGCAATGTGAGCAGTATTTTCCTAAGATATGAAATTAATAGCCTAGGAAAAACTAAGAAAATAGACTATGCAAGACAAAGATACCCCATATTTGACCAAGTGTAATTGACAGTAATCCATGCCAGCAAAACTTGCAAACTCTACATTAAGAATGCCTTTGAAGTACACACATATCACAAGCCATTATTATACTTCTACCAAAAAAATTGTCTAGTAGACAATAAAGATAGTCCTTCACTTTCAACGAATACAAACGAAGCCTAGTTTATAAACCAAAAAAAGAGAAATCTTGTAGCAGATGCTTGCTGTTTCCTTGATAGGAAAAATTGGACTTGTTGGACTCCACTCGAGAAAGCAAGGCTTCTTTTCTTCCACTTCATTTTCTCACTATTTCTAGCTTGGGAAATAGTGATTTGCCTATCTATCTATTGTATAAATCCAGTCCGGTGGAATTGAACTACAAACAACAAAACAAAATTGCCTAATCTCAATATTAAAAGTAAACCTAAAGGAAGAAATTTCAAAAGAAATAATTATCAAGAATGCTGAACATCATTAAGCTCCTTAAGTAAAATGACTTTTTACCAACATAATAATTATAAGATAACATCCTCTACTACCAAAAGCAAAAGTGGTGCCCAGTAAAATCCCCTTAAAATACAAGATTTTATTTCAATTTTATGACAACCCACTCGCAATTCAGGTAGCCCAACCTAAGGATATTGTAAGCAATATGGACCCTAAGTTTATGGGTTATCTATAGAAAGACTTGGAAGCGAAATAAACTTCAGCAATGGTGAGCACCAACAACCAAAAAAGCAAATAGAAATATCAAATCAAATACTAGAAGATAAGTTAAGATCCCATTTTGCAAGCAGCCAAAAATTTGAGGAAAAACTACCTTTTGTAGAATTTGCCTCAATAATAACGTACTCTTAGTCACAAGAATGTGTCATTTCAGAACAATATATATGAGCCCCTCATACCAATAGCATTAGACCTAAATAACTTTAACAGAAATACCAAAGTATCACAATGAATGTTACAATATATTCAAGGAAAAACAAATGAGTGTAAAAGAATGCAAAGAGCTCAAGCTAGAGTGAAATTGTACCAAGATTAATATGCACCTCAATCATTTGAAGCAGGAGCTAGTATATAAAGTTGAGCCCCATAGCTCCCTCTCAAAGAGGATATGCACGAAGTTATCCCCTAAATATTGTTGATCATTTACAACATTGGAGAAAATAAACAAAGTAACCTATAAATTGTAGATACTAAAACTGAATATTTATAGCATCTCGGTCTTGTACATTTGACAAATATCAATCAGGGCTCCACCCTTTAGTTCTAGACCTCCCTGCTGCTGAAAGGCTTGCATTCATCATCTCATTGTGCCTAAATATTTCTCTTAGTCCGATCCATATCATTATGATGACCCAGGTCTCCTCAACTACACAGAAAGCTTAAATCTTGATAAAAACAAAGTAACCTATAAATTGTAGATACTAAAACTGAATATTTATAGCATCTCGGTCTTGTCCATTTGACAAATATCAATCAGGGCTCCACCCTTTCGTTCTAGACCTCCCTGCTACTGAAAGGCTCGCATTCATCATCTCATTGTGCCGAAATATTTCTCTTAGTCCAATCCATATCATTATGATGACCCAGGTCTCCTCAACTACACAGAAAGCTTAAATCCTGATAAATATCTTTTTACTGTCAGTTTTAGAGTCATATTTGTTTTATAGCCCTCTGGACACTACTGGCCACAGAGGCAAACTACCACCGACAATAGTGTCCAAATCCTTATCTAGTGTGTAGTTGCCAAAAGTCATCCAAATTGCAAATGTTTCGAAACCTATGGATCGACCTATTTGTCTTAATTAATCCTACTATGAGATATTTTCAAAAGTTGTATAAATACAAGTCTCAGCTTTTTCATTCCTCATCTAGCAAATACCAAGCAAAGCACCTACCAAGGCTCATTCAATCAATCGCACAACTGATTTATCCTAAAATATGTCCCTATTTCTTTATTAGTCATAGAAATAGTCATACAAAAGGTCTGAAGCATTTAAACAGCAGCCCATGAGGGATATTTGTCAAATTACAAGCTAAATCACTGCATATATCTTCATATAATATATTGCACCCTTGTGTACACACTCCCACACATAGGGGAGAATTACATAAGTCTGAGGCCCTCCTTGGAGTATTGGCTATGTAAAAAATGCTTAATAACAGAGGGGTCAATGAGGTCAGCTCGACATCGTAGGCCCACTAACCCAATTTTAGCAAACTCATTCCAAGGGTGAAGAAAGGTGAAGAGTTAGGGTTTGATCAATTAGTGAAGAGCTACAACCTAGATCTTAGATCTAAATATATCAGTAGAAAGGCAACAGAAACCCAAAACAATGAAGTTGGTCGTATCGAGACCCAATCATACTAGACACCTATGTCACAGTTAGACACTAGCATTGATGATAGTGCCCAGATCCCATGGTAGTCTCTGTGGCTACAAAAGTATAATTTTTGAAATCTGGTGATTGATCCAGAATACTAATCCTGCATACTCTCCCCCTGTTTCCAATCCAAATCTGCTTGCGCACAGTAATCCCAGCTAGGTATCATCTCCTTGGTATTGCAAATAATTGAATATCTTTCGAATGTGGTACTTTCTATATTTAGCATATCTCAATGTTATAATTCAAAATATTCATTTATCTAAGTTTGCAATTAATTGGCCCGCTATAAATTAGTTTATAACCCTTGTGCTTAAAATATTTCTATATTTTTAACCCTATCCCACATTATTTCAATTTAGGGTTAAACATTTGGTGAATCCAACATTTGTCTTTTTATGCAAATCCTAACTTCCCCTAAGATATTCAGCCTCCTGAGGTTTTTTCTTTTTTTTTTTTTAGATTTATTCTATTATCTGTATGCAACCTAAGCGTAACCATAGATTAGGTGGTGTTTCTATTAAACACTTGGAGCTTCCTCTTTTACCACCTAAGATGGCTCAAACCAATGAAGTATCAAATCCTATGCCTAATGAGAGTGCCAATAATAAAAATAAACAAAACGCTGAAGAAGTTATCAAAAAAGATGGTTCTAATCATGAAAACAATGAATCTAATACAAATAATGAACATGAACAAATAGATCAAGAGCAAGTGCAAGCTATTACCATGTTTCAAGAGCATATTCATCAAAATCCTGAGGATCTTGATGAGATCCTTAAACCATATTGGACACTAAAAAAACAAACAACACAAATGACTTATCCCTCCCCTTGAGCACATCATCGATTCCTACATCTATTGGAGGCATAGGTTATGTGTTTACACCATTGTTCCCTGAAACAAATTCTACTATTGCTACATCCTTCATGGGAACCATTAGCACTTCAACCCAATTATTGGTTTCAATGGCTATATTAACTCAAACCATGTTTACATCCCCTTTGGTGACTTCTCAAACTTCAAACTTTAGTGATCAAGATGTGCAACATCTTGTACAAACTATAAAACTTTTGCAAGCTAAGGTTAACAACATTGAACAAAATCCTATGAAATCACCTTATGCCATTGATTCACAAGATGTGTTACATAATCCTCTTGCACTTGAAATATCTTTGCATGCTTTGCTAACCGTTTGTGTTGCACCCAAGTTCACATTTTATGATGACAAGGGTGATCATGAACATCTCCGATCTTTCTATGCGACATGCCTTGATTATGCCTCCAATGATAAACTTTTGACTAAATTATTTCCAAGGAGCCTAAAGGACTATGTTTTATGATGGTTCTATGATTTACCAATCCAATCAATAAAAACATTCAAACCTCTAGCGGATTAGTTTCTAGCACATTTCTCTATCAACATCATTGAAAAGATGTCATATGCTCAAATTGCAAAGATCAAACAAGGAACCAATGAACCTATCAATGAATATGTTTTGAAATATAAAATAATATTGACCAAAATAACCAATCCAATGATAGATAAAGAACTTCATAACATCTTCAAGCAAAGTTTGTTGGCCCCATTACATGAGTCCATTGTTTTCAAGAACTTCAAATCTTTTGATGACCTATGCCATATAGTTCGAGATCGTCAAATGAAGTTTATTTCATTGAACAAGCTTAAGTATGTAGCAAACACGACTACATCTAGGATCAAGTTTCATATCAAACCAAGCTCCAAGGTGAAATGTACAGAACCTAAAAAAGAAACAACCACAACGGTTAACCCAGTGTCATAACAACTTAATCGACTCATCTTATCCATCACACCTAAGAGATAATTGACATGATTACCTGAGTCTCCAACTTCTTTACTTCAAAAGCTTATGGAGTGCCATTTCATATCTCTCCCTCCTCCCATAGAGGTTGATATGATTCAACCTCTACCTAAAGCATATGATGTTAATGCGTATTGTGACTAACACCAAGGCCTTGGGCATTCTACGAACAAATGTTATACTTTGAAGCATAAGATCCAAGATCTTAATCATGATCATAATATTACCTTTGATGATCCTCCAAAGGATTCAAGTTCAAAACCTGGTGATCTAAAATCAAAAAATATTTAACAATCTTTTGCAAGATCATTCTAAGAAAGATCCAGAAGTGTAACTGGCATACAATGCACATCCTCCATCACATTATGGCCACCCATTAGATGGGATTATTGGTACTTATACACGCACAATATCTCCTATGGTTCAAAGATCTTCTATTACATTTGATGACAGTGAAACAGTGGATGACTCAGATCTGCATTCATTATTTATTCGAGCATACCTTGAACATCAACCTATACATAGTGTTACAATCGACAACGGTGCTAGTGAGAACATATGTACCATGATTTTATGTAATGTCCCATTTTCTGGATTAAAATAATTAATAATATTATTTAAGTTGGGCCCGGTCATTTCTAATCTTTTGGGCAACTTAATAATATTATTATTATTAATAATAAAAATATTCTTAAATAGTTTAAAGTAAACTTAATAATATGACTAAGTGGCCAAAACGTAATGTCGGCAATATATGTTTTATTATTAAAATAAAGTAAGTTTGGAGTTTGAGTGGGAAAAGGTATAAAAGAAGGTTGAGAGGTCTATTTTTGGCAACCATCTATCATCTATCAATTAATTCATTTGATGCTAAGCGCGTTTGCTCGCACAATCAGCGCTTGAGGACGGAAACCCTCAATACTTAGTGATCTTATTCAAAAATCACACTTGGACAAAGATCAATTGGACAACCCTAGGAGGTGGATGAATCAATTAGGATAGTTGTGAAGGGGAAAATCAATTTGGGCAGCCTTGGGAGTGAGGCGAACCAATTGGCAGCCTTAGAAAGTGGGACAAAGCAGTAGGGCAGCATTGTGAGGATCAACGCAGCAGCTATAAGCCACTTGGGGTGTGGCAACTTGCCTAGAGGACTGGATATTGAGTTTGGACAGCGTTCGGTGGATGAAAACCTCAGCTTCTACCCTCATTCAATCAGTTATATTTTATTACAATTATCCAGGCCTACAATTGATTCGAAAATCAAATTTATGGTGGTAAATAAATATATTGAATTTACATATTTTTATGACGGTTTCTAAATGATTTGGAATTTATTTTCATGCATAATTAGCCCCTTTCAGCATTTTGTACTTTTGGGGGTTAGCGTTTCAAATAAAAAATCAAAGTTTGTATTTTCATTTTAAAGGTTTATTACAAATTACAGAATTGTCTAATTTTGTCCTAAATGGGACATTACAAATTACTCACACATTTGGGGTATACACATGATTTATACCCTTCGACTAAAATGGTCAGAGCATCGATCGGATATCACAACATGTTATTGGTGAGATTGATTTACCTTTACAGGTTGGTCCAACACATGTGGTTACCACCTTTTCAATTATACCATATACAGGGGTCTTTAATATGTTATTGAGATGACCTTGGATACATAAACTTCATGCAATACCTTGCATAGTGCATAGGTGTATTAAATACATTCATACCAATAGAATAGTCAATCCCTGGAATTCCATATGAACATCTACTTGAACAAGAGAAGTTTATTTCGAAACAATTAATTATCAAACCTACTAAGGTTAATCTTCCACGAAATGGAGGCAACAGGGAATCCCCTTTCCTAGGCGGCCCATACTTGAGAGGCATTTGCACCAGAGATAAACAGTGGATTCCACGGAATCCTCATCTACTCCTACATAACATATTCAGTTACATAGAGCAACGAAACATGTTCCAATTACTGCTACTCCAAATAAACCACAGAGCACTAAACAATGGGTTTTTATTGTTTCTTCACGACACAGTCCTTTTATACATACGCAGAGTACCACAAATTCTACAAGGCCAGCTATGGCACATATGCATGCTCCTTAGCAATACCACCAATTTGATATACCAGATTTCAAGTTTGGAGCTACCTATGAGCATCCCTTGAATGGGATCATAGGCTCGCCTTTTCTTAACAAATATTCCAAAAATACCAAAAAAAAAATCCAAAAAATTCAAATACTCAAGAAAATACAAAAATATTCAGCGTTCCCATGTTTACTAGCTCCTTGACATCTATATTGTTTGTTATATGTTAGTATATAGCATATCATTTCTTTCTATATACACATGTTTCACACATCTTTTGGGTGATACAAGCATACTTAGACACATGATATATGCACTTATAGATGTTGGATCTCACGTCTACCCACATCATATAGTACGTTGGGGGCATCTGCATCATTGATCACAATTGATATAGGTTACATATCATTTTTTATCATTTCCACATTATCATGTTTGAGCTTATATACAAACGCTTACATGTGTCTATATCCATGATCATATATTTCAGTGTACTTGATATGCTATGTTACATGACATTTTTGCTAACACATATATGCAGGGACCAATATGATATGCTTATGTTGGTTGTTTATACTTCATTTATTGTATTTATGGTTTGTTAGTCTTGTTTATGGAACATTTGAATATGTTCCTTGTCGGTTGGCCCCTGTGCCATTATATGTTATTTGGGCATTAAAATATGTTATTCTATGTTAATTGGACATTTGAATGTGTCATTTCTTTTCCATTGTGCAGCGTTTGAATATGCCCCTTGTATGAGGTCTCCTTGGACCATTCCTTTTGTGTTACATTGAATGCTCTTGCGTGTGCACTTGATTGTTTATTGAGCTTGTATTGTTAAAACTTATTGTCCATCCCAACCATCAACTCCATGGCCACTTGTTGCCTAAATCGTGGATTCATGAGTCAAGCTCCTCCAAGGTTAACCACTCCAATTCCTCACCTTTGGTATCTTCACCTATAGACTCTACACAAGTCTTTGAAACCCCTCTTAAGAATTTATGGCGTTTGATGTCTCCCACCACTGCAATGTGAAACAAAGGATTGTGACTCTGAACTAGCCCCTTTTGGGACCGAAAAGTGAAGTCAAATGCTTTCATTAATGGCATTGAATCAACTCCGAACTAATTGTCCAACAATTTCCACACACATCCAGTCTATTTTTATTTATTTGCTACAAATCTTATTCGTGATTGGTAGAAAGAGTTTATATGTCATGTCCCTTTTTTCTTGAAATAATTAAATGGGAGTGGCCCCGAAGTCTCTTTTCATTTCCCGTAGGCTAAAAGGGTAAGAGTAAGGGAAGTAGTATAATGATAATATATTAAGTCCTCACTTTAATTAAAGTTTACTTTATTAAAGACGACTTAAATATTATTCTTATTAAAATAATTAAAAGTTTAGGTCCAACAAAGCGTTTTTAAAAGAGGTCCTAAAATGATGTTATAAAATGACACTAGGCATGAGGTACAAAGTGATATTATTTTAAAAGGTTCTTAAGTCACTTTCATTATATTTTGGGGGAAAAGGAGAAAATAGAAAATAATATTTTATTTTCCCAAAAATATATATAAAAGAAGGGTTCGGATAAAAGGAGAAGGGATTCAGTGATTATCAAATTCTCTCTATTGATTGAGCTCTCCAGTTCGTCAACTTTTCAACTCGAGGACAAAAACCCTTTTGTTGGATGCAGATTGTGAGGACAAAAACCATCACCTTTCGAAATAGGTTTGAGGACTAAAACCCTCTAAACCTTCAAAGTAATTTCATTTAGAAAATATGCATGCAGTTCACTGAGTTTTGAAGATATTGGCACTAGGGTTTTAGAAGATTTGGCGCTAGGGTTTACTAGCAAATCTACAACTAGGGTTTACCAACAAATTCACGTCTAAGGTTTTATCAACGACTTTGAAGCTAGGGTTTATAACAATAAATCAACGTAGGGTTTACACCAAAGATCAGAAAAGTATTTATAGTTGGCAGCGAATAATTTGTCAAAAATCGGCAATCAGCAAACAGCGTTGGGTTTGTGGAGATCACAGCGATTTTCAAGACAGCTGTAGTCATTTTGTACAGCAGAAAATTAATGCAGTAAGGTACGTAAGGGTTTTAAGCAAAAACAACAGCAAAATTTAATTCACCCATCCAAGAGCAGCGAAATCCCAAGAAAGTCGTCTTTTTGTCTATCATTGTACGCTGAAAATCCATGCAAAAATAAAGAATCATATTGTAAACTCTTTGAAAGTTTTAATAAACATATGATTCTCAATTATATGTGTTGAAATAAGTAAAGTATCCTTGGGTTCATTTATTTAAGGTTGCAGATTAGTGACTTGATATTTTAAAAAAATTAAATGGGATTCTCTAGAAATTCTGTAATTGTTTTTAATTGATTCAGAAATAGACATTTCAGTGATATCAGAGCTTGATCCTGCCAGCTTGCAGGGTTCCAAGCTATAAAACATTTTAATGCAGCTTAGTGGAAGATTCAATACGAGGGGAAAACCTGTGGAAAATCTTTTGAAACAAATGCATAAAACAGACAGATATGTTGATACGAAATTTAAGCAAACAAATTCATACGGATTATGAGATGCTCACAAGAAAGGATGTAGAGAAGAAACTTTACCAAGCAAGGAAAAGCCTCAAACATCCACCTCAATCGAAAGGTACACTCCTTAGCATTTTGGAGGAAGTGAAAAATTGTTTGTCTATGGTGGAAGAATCACCATGGTATGATGGATCTTGCTCTAACTCCAATAATTATTTCTTTGAGAAAGCTATAACTTCTGAGACATCAAGACAAAGATATAAGGCTTATGGTTATCACTTGTATTAGCAAAAATGCCCAAATAATAGCACTTGAAGTCCCATACCGTGATGACAAAATGAGGGAGATATTTTAGTTGATTGTGGAAAGTTTTCAAGGTATGTTGAAATCAAAAGTCCTTATTTTGATAAGAGGGTTAAGATTTTACAAATGGTGGCAAAATTTAGATCTTGTGTTTTCATGATAGATCTTGGTTGTGATGATCGTATTCTTAAAATGTTTCAACATCTCTTTACTGTTGTTAGTAAGAATCATGTAGACAATATTATTACCTCAATGCAAACAATAGTCTTTGACTCTGGATGAGAGTGACGATATTTCTTAGCCGCTCCTATCAGTTTTATTGGATAATAGGAGAAAGGATGTGTGGAAAGTCTCACTAGCAGCGCATGCACTAGCTAAAAATGTGGTTGATCAGTGTGAAGGAAAGTTGAAGCCATACATAACAGAAATGACGTCTAAACAAACAATGGAACTTATTCAAAATCAGCCTCACAAAACTTTACAACAAAGATTAGAAAATTTGTAGCAAAAATTGAGAAAGTCAACTATTCTCTCTAATGATGAACTCAGCGAGAGTCTTATAAATAGATTTGATAAGGAGTTGACAGAAAGAGAAAAAAATGGAAGCCAAATACGAGAAATTGTTCAGATGGAGGTCATTGAACAAAAGCAACAGGAATTTGCCACGCAAGTGGAAGATATGAAATTTAATGTGAGAAAAGATGCACAGGTAAAGGTCAACACTTTCAGCAAAGAATACCTAAATTCTTTATATGATGCTTGTTGACGCTGTGGATTGCACCCTTGAGAGAACGCTTGGCTTCTCTCTTCCACGCTGCACAATGGAGACTCCTCTCTTGCTTGTGGGTTTGACAAAACTAAAGGGGAATCTCTAAATAAGGGCTAGCTCCCTTTGATGCATCTCTGGGTAATTTCACTACTACTGCTAATATATAAAAAGGGCGGGGGGGTGGTGGGGCGGCGAGGGGAGTTGAAAAGAGAGAAGCGTTACTGAAAACATAACCTAAACTAAACGGTGATGCACCAAAAATGGTTGATCTACTTAGCTTGAACATACACCTTCCACCAAGAACAAGCTGATATACACTTCATTTGATATGAGAAATTCTTTTGCATCAGTGAGCTAGGGGTCCCTAGAGATACAGGGAGGAAGAACTACCAGAGGTGTTCTAGGACACACTATGGCAGCCTATTCACATGCGCCTATACTCTGTTGTGGACACTTCTGGCTAACTTGCAAAAGAAGAACTCACAATACACTAGACATGCTAGAATCAATCTGTGAAAGCATGAAGGAAAATGACTTAACACAAGACAAAGCCATAGACATATGCAAAAGTGCAAGCTCAAATGGAGGCAAAAATGCTTCTTTTTTATTCAAGGTAAATTTCGACAGAGCTCCGCCTTACAAGCTGAGAGATCTCTTCCTCACTTGGAGGTTACAATATATATCATCAAAAGGAAGACTTAGGCGCTTTTCAGAATGAGTGGCCCAGGCTGCCACAGTCCCAGTCTTGACTTTGGCGTTGAAATCATATTAAATATCATTGTAAAAGCATGGGTTGCTTGGTCGTTTGAATGACAAGGCCGCCCCTCTTTATGAAACTTACGCGACTGTCCGCTCACCCATGCTCAAACGAAGAAAAACAAGTTGTGCCATTGAATGCTTGCACCCTTTGGTGACCATCTCTTAAGGACTGTTTCACCCACAATAATAACTCTTCTGTCGACGCTTCATGTGCCACCTGGACTATTTTGTCTTCTTATACGCTTGGCTTATGTGTGCATGGTCACGCTTTCACTGTTTTTGTCTCTTTCCTTGCAACTCGGCTCTCGGGTTATCTTTTTGTCTTTGAAGCTTATCATGAAGGCCTTAGTCCTTTTTTCTTTGGAGTCTCGGCCCTTTCTCTTCTTGAATTCCTTCGAACAAAATGTCCGAAGGAATGTGCATTTGGATTTTTCCGATTTGGTCCTTTACCTTGTATTTTCCAAAGGAATTTTTATTTTTATTTTTGCCTTTGTTTGCCATGGATTTCCTTCGGACAGAAAATCCGAAGGAATCCTTTGCCCTTCGCTCTTTGATGAATCTGCTCACCATTTCGGGTTATGACTTTGAACCCTTCGATTGACCCTGAACCCTTTTTCGGAGTTCAATGGTTCAACAGTTCAAAAGTCCAACACTCTATGTTCTGCAAAGAGTCGTGTTCACTCAGTTCCCTTGTGGATTTAATGTATCATTGAACCTACTGGTAGAACCAACCGCTTGAACCAATCGCTTGAACCAACCGCTTGAAACAATCGCTTGAACCAACCGCTTGAACCAACAATTTGAACCAACCACTTAACCAACAATGGTTCAACGGTTCAATATTTCCAAGTTCAAAGTTCAAAGCTCTACGTTGAACCACTTTTTCATACTTTTAGGAAACGTGCCTTCAAACTTTGGTCTCTTGTGAATTTCTTCGGACAAAATGTCCGAAGAAGTTTTGTAAAAGCCTTGCATCTTTAAACTGGTCCATCTCTTTGTCGAAAGGCTTGTGCAAACCAAATTCACGACTAATGGCTCAGAACAGCAGGGGAAGAAGGAGACCGATTTTGGCCTATGGGACCAAAATGGTCAACAAATTGGCGATTCCCAGGGGAAGCATGCCTGCTATGCTTAAAAAACCAGTAGCCTCAAAGTCCATTGGGCACGGAGTCAAAACGCAGCTTGAAAAGAGTTAGCAACAGCTTTCTAAAGACCTATGAACCAACAAAGCTTTACCTCAAACACAAAGGAAAACAGACACAACAAAAGGTAAAAAACACTACACCTATGCAAACAACACTTAGGGAAAACAGGGAAAGAAAAACTAAAAGCAAACTACTATGTATAGCTAACCAGGTATATTTGCCTCCCTCCTAGATCAAAAGGAAACTTCTTAAGTCTCCTTCATGGCAAAAAAATTTATGCTGCCAGACAAGTGACTGAATGGAATGGAGATTTGGTGACTTGCACTTCTTGCCTGCCACCTTGATTGGCTTGTATCCGAGTGGATCGGGGTCAAACATGTCTCCAACATCTGTGTATTCACTTTGCTCTTTGGAGACTGCCTCATGCTGGCCCTTCATGCCGGTGTGTTTCATCAAGAAATCAATCGCTTCTAGCTTATCACCATAAGCCCCTTGATATGCATCATGGATTGACTTGTCCCCTTCTGCTTCATTAAAAACCCTGTCAAACTGATCCTCTACTTCATCATGGCTTTCTTGAAGAAGGGTGACTGTTGTGATGTCTGAAATGAGATCACAGACTGATTGTTCATCCCACAGAACATCACCTTCTTGTTCAAGGCTCTCTTCTTCAAAGTTTTCCTCAAGATGAACAGGCCTCTCCTTTTCTTGCTCAAAAACCAGAGTCTCTAGTTGTTCAAAGACATCCTCTGGATCCTCCTCCAACTCAGGTTCCATGGCATGGTCATCCTCCTCATCAAATCAACAAGGAAGTTCATCAAACAAGGGAGGAGAGAGCTCACCATGCTTACTTTCATCTTCATATTGCTGGAACATCTACATGTATGCATGACCCGTGTCTTAAACATTGTTGATGATGTCTTCAAAGGAAGTATCCTTGATGATTTCCTCCTCATTGTCATCCATGAGACTTGATCAGCTGCAAATTGGATCCTCTCTTCTCCACTTGCCTCTTTCAAAACAGGTTCCTCCTTGAGAAAGAATGGAGTGGAGGGTTGATGGACAAACTCATGTGGAAGAGGAGGCAATCCTTGAGCTAGAATTGAATGATTCTCTTCCTTCCATTTGGCCAGCACCTCATCTATATCAGATGTGACTTGATAGCTCTCTTGAAGGAGTGTAGATGGGATGTGTTCAAATGTAGGATCTTCTGCTTGATCTGAACCGTCCATCACACTTTGGCTGAGGAATCTCATTCTAGACTCCAACTCTGCAATTTTCCTGGCCATATTTTCTTGGAAGAGCCTTTCTTGGAGATCATAAGCATCACCATGAGTAGGAGCAGCTTTATCTTCTTCGAGGCTCTGAGCTGGTTCATGGTATTCCCTCCTCCAAGTTGGAATCTTGACATCATGTTGAGAGACTTGAGGAGGTCGAGGAAGACTAGGAAGACACTGTTGATGTACATGAAGAGTTTCTAGAAGAGAGACATGTTGGTTCATGGTATTCCCTTCAAAAGAGGATTCACAATCTAAGGAATTGAGAAGGTTCATTTCCATGGGAGGTTACTCTAATACCTTTTGATGTTGAAAAGCTAGGTGCAAGGGATTAAGAGCAGGGGTGGTTACTCAATCAGATGAGCTAGAGTGAGCAAGTGCTATCTGGTAGAAAGGATTTGGTGCACAAGAGGGGCTTTCTTTAGAATAGGAGGGGGTTGCTTTGGAATGGGAGAAGGCACAACTGCCTTGAATAAATGGACTCTTCCATTTTGCTACTTCCTTCTTCATATATTGCAAGGCCTGAGCTTGCCTAAACAAGCACTCCTCTTTGTACATAAGTTCTTGCTGACATCTATCCTGCTCCTCCAATTTGTTTATCTCCATCACTTGTTTCTCAAACTCCAGCGTTACTTCCTTTACACTAGGTGAAGGGCAACCAGGAGCGCTGCTTGAGGTGATTCCATGAACAACCTGAGCTTGATCAAAATTATATGAAGGAAAACAAGGTCCATGCTTCTGAGCAATGGAATTATACATACCAAACTGTGATTTCTTGATGGCACCAGGACTGCTTAACCAGCGGATTCAACTTGGAGTCGCCATTGGTGTTGATGAAAAAGCCTCCAAACACTGGTTCGTTGAAGAACACATCAAAATTCTTCAACTCTTTGGATAAAAACTAGTTTGTCCCACCGGGGGTGCCAAAAATTGTTGACACTGTGAATTGCACCCTTGAGAGAAGGCTAGGCTTCTCTCGTTCATGCGGCACAATGGAGACTCCTCTCTTGCCTGTGGGTCTGGCAAAACTGAGGGGAGAATCTCTAGATAAGGGCTAGCTCTCTTTGATGCATCTCTGGGTTATTTCACTACTACTGCTAATATATAAAAGGGGGGTTGAAAAAAGAGAAGGGTTACTGAAAATAGAACCTAAACTAAACGGTGATGCACCAAAAATGGTTGATCTACTTAGCTTGAACATACACTTTCCACCAAGAACAAGCTGATATACATTTCATTTGATATGAGAAATTCTTCTGCATCAGTGAGCTAGGGGTCCTCTAGAGATACAGGGAGGAAGAACTACCAGAGGTGTTCTAAGACACACTATGGCACCCTATTCACATGTGTCTATACTCTGCTGTGGACACTTCTGGCTAACCTGCAAAAGAACTCACAATACACTAGACATGCTGGAATCATTTTGTGAAAGCATGAAGGAAAATGACTTAACACAAGACAAAGCCATAGACATATGCAAAAGTGCAAGCTCAAATGGAAGCAAAAATGCTTCATTTTATTCAAGGTAAATTTCGGTAGAGCTCCGCCTTACAAGCTGAGAGATCTCTTCCTCACTTGGAGGTTACAATATATATATCATCAAAAGGAAGACTTAGGCGCTTTTCAAAACGAGTGGCCCATGCTACGGCAGTCCCAGTCTTGACTTTGGCGTTGAAATCATATTAAATATCATTGTAAAAGCATGGGTTGCTTGGTCGTTTGAATGACAAGGCCGCCCCTCTTTATGAAACTTACGCGACTGTCCGCTCACCCATGCTCAAACGAAAAAAAACAGGCCGCACCATTGAATGCTTGCGCCCTTTGCTGACCATTTCTTAAGGACTGTTTCACCCGTAGTAATAACTCTTCTGCCGACGGTTCATGTGCCACCTGGACTATTTTATCTTCTTATGCGCTTGGCTTATGTGTGCGTGGTCACGTTTTCACTGTTTTTGTCTCTTTCCTTGCAACTCGCTTCTCAGGCTATCTTTTTGTCTTCGGAGCTTATCGTGAAGGCCTTCGTCCTTTTTTCTTTGAAGTCTCGGCCCTTTCTCTTCTTGAATTCCTTCGGACAAAATGTCCGAAGGAATGTGCATTTGGATTTTTCCGATTTGGTCCTTTACCTTGTATTTTCCAAATGAATTTTTTTTTTTTTTTTTTGCCTTTGTTCGTCATGGATTTCCTTCGGACAGAAAATCCGAAGGAATCCTTTGCCCTTCGCTATTTGATGAATCTGCTCACCATTTCGGGTTTTTTCAATTATGACTTTGAACCCTTCGATTGAACCTGAACCCTTTTTCAGAATTCAATGGTTCAACGGTTCAAAAGTCCAACACTCTATGTTCTACAAGGAGTCGTGTTCACTCTATTTCCTTGTGGATTTAATGTATCATTGAACCTACTAGTAGAACCAACTGCTTGAACCAATCGCTTGAACCAACCACTTGAAACAATCGCTTGAACCAACCGCTTGAAACAATCGCTTGAACCAACAATTTGAACCAACCGCTTTAACCTACAATGGTTCAACAGTTCAATGGTTCAATATTTCCAAGTTCAACGTCCTAAGTTCAAAGGTCAAAGCTCTGACGTTGAACCACTTTTTCATACTTTTAGGAAACGTGCCTTCAAACTTTGGTCTCTTTCCTTGTGAATTTCTTCGAACAAAATGTCCGAAGAAGCTTTGTAAAAGCCTTGCATCTTTGAACTGGTCCGTCTCTTTGCTGAAAGGCTTGTGCAAACCAAATTCACGACTGATGGCTCAGAACAACAGGGGAAGAAGGAGACCGATTTTGGCCTGCAAGACCAAAATGGTCAACAATGCTACAGAAACTCTTTTCCAAGAAGTAGAAATGTTAAAAGTCACCTCTCAGTAAAGATTACGTAGATCTCTTATATGAAGTAGACATTGAAGATCTAACCCTACATTTGAAAAGTGTTCAAATCAAGGAATTGAAGAAATGCACATTGGATGAAGTAAACATTGCTAGCACAAAGCACATAGCTCTGGGTTTGCAAGCTGAAATGATTGATCCTATTATCCACCTAATACCAAAAAGAGTTAGCTTACTTAACTTCATCCAAGAAGAAAAAGGTAAGCATCTCAATCATTCCTATGAGTACAATTCAAAAAATGAAAGAGACAGTACTAGCATAGATTCACTTTTACATTATGTCCTTTCAATATTTTTGTCATGATGGAAAGTACTCTAAAAATGGGAAAAAGGTAAAAGATACAACTTGCAGTGAATGGCATATAGATCCTTTTACTCAAATATAGAATCGGCTATGCACAAAAGAGTGGGATCTTGGTATTCAATGCATTTTCTCAAGTCATCATGGCAAAGGATGCAATACTCTACTATCGTCTTGGATGTCAGCAATGGCAATCAAAAGTTTGTATCCATTGCCCAGGATCGTTGGTAAACTTGAGCAAAAGGTCATGGCAACTTTTTCGTGTTATTTTTTTGAAGCCTAATTCTATCAAGGGGAATACATATGCTCTTCCTAATATAGGTGTTTTCAAATGGAGGTTGAAAGACAAACATAATGACAGGTATTTCAATGAGCAGAAATTGTATAGTACTTGAGTTGAGCAAAGCATATTGTTTCATAACATACATCCAGGACGGCCACCTGATAGAGGATGGCGCATGAAAATGAAATTTTGTAAGGAAGGAGCAACTTGTGAAGGCTCCATTGCTGTAGTCTATGGGGAGATAGACTAAAGGTCTTCATACCTGTTTATTTAAAAGTGAAAAATGGGGACATTACAGAGAGCATGGGCCCTAAGAAGATGTATTTCTCACACCCCGACACCATAAGGATGGCTCAAGTTGTAGTAGTGGATTTCTCACCACAAGAAGAAGAAATTGGATGGGAAAAAGGGCACACTACAGCCATGACAAGAAAAAGATAAGATATGAAAAGGAGATCCATAACATGCTCATGAGGCATGGTAACATCATTATAAAAGTGTTACTAAACACTAAAGTTTTTTCTAACATATTTGCCTCATGTGTAGGGTCAAATAGGGAACCGGTTGCAATATACATAAAATGTGCAAAGCATTTTTTGATTTTCATATATGAGCAACCATTTGAGCATGTTACCATGGGAAACAATGAGATTATCATGCATGGTTTTAGTGATAGGGAGGCACCTTCATCTTCATCAAAACATATAATGGAAGGGTATTTAATGAGCACAAAATGGATTGAAAAAGAAAACAAGGGTAGGGCTGTTTTTAGGCACTATGGGCAGCCATCTACTTGCCAAAAAGAAGAGGTAAGGATGCAAGAAATAAACATGAATGATTTTGATTTTTGTTTGCCACATGATGATTGGATAAAGGAATTTGGTTGTTCACAAGGGCAGCCCCAAACTTATTGTCAAAAACACTTCATTCATAAATGCAAAAGTAATATGAGGGCTGATTATTACTTAAAAAATGTTGAGTTGAAAGAGAAGATACAGCGATACAACAAAGGTAAAAGTTATGATTTTGATTGCATTAAAAATTACAAGCTCCTATGGAAAATACAGCTACATATTCATGATAAAGATTTTGATTTTCCTGAGAATATTTCTGAATTTTATAAGAAGGTACAGCCATATGACAAAGGTAGAAATATTGAAATCTGTTGCATGGGAAATTCTGAATTCATAATAGGTATGGATTGTACATTTTTTTTATCATTCCCAACGCATGTTACATTATGAAAACATTTATCATGAGCAGCATGACATCAAAAGAGGATTTGGGAATGCATGTTATGAAGGTATGCTCTTTCCAATACTCCTTAAAGGAGAAAGTATGACCATGAACAGACCTAGGCACTATCCAAAAATTATTTTTGTTTGTCAGCCCTAACTCTCTTATTGCAAATTTTGAACCATGGGATGATTATTGGAGAAGTATGGAGCGAAAAGGGTCACTAAGGGACAGTTTGGTGTTGAAGAAATTGAGAATATGGGATGGAAGCATGGCTGTAATTCATTATTACAACCCACCTAGATACATATTCAGATTTGTGAAGGAGAATACAGCCCTTGGGAATGTAAATTTGGTGAGCTTATGGAGTGTTACTTGCATACATGAGAATGTTGATTATGGGCAGCCTTGGGAAGACTATGAGGACACTTCTAGCACTTGGGGACAGCCTTCAAAATACAAGAACAGCAGGATGAAGAGACCAATTGAGGGCTCTTTTCCACGAGAAGAAATCTCAAGTGGACATTGCATCATAAGGTATGTTGGGACACCTCTCCGGATATTGAGATTGCTTGAGGACAAGCAATTTTGGACGGGGAGGATTTTTAATGTCCCCATTTTTTGAAGAGTAAATAATATTATTGATAAAATGAAAAATATTTTTAAATACTTAAAAATAAAGGCAATTAATAGAAAAATCACTTTATGTTATAAATTCCACTTAAGTTGGGGCCTTTTAAGGGTCATGGGCACTTAAGGCCTAAAGTGAAATTATAAGGAGTTCCTTTCAATATTTTTAAATTAACTCTTCCCTCCAAATTGGGCACTACACTTAGGAGAAAGATATAAAAGGAAAGGACTCATTTGAAGAGCATGTGAATTTGGATATTTGGAAAAGAGGTCAAGTATGTCAAACGTGATTGTCTTCAACAAAGTTTCTTGGAGAATGTTACCCTCCAAGAGCTATGATGCTCGATAAACGATGTCTATTGACACCATCTATCTTTCGCAAATTGTGCTACGACTTTGAAGAGTTATTTGAGATTTTTATCTAATATTTGCAGCTGTAGAGAATTCACTTGGAGGTCTATAGAAGGTTGGCGACTTTCCCTGGAAGTTGAGGATTGTTGTTTGTACCTTGGATGATTCATCTGAGGGCTTGAAAACGTCACTTTCGGAGGTTTATTGTTGGTTAAAACCCTCTCCTAAGGTTTCAATATTTTTTGTTATTTTTTTTTAGGTGGAGCAAACATTTGTAAGGTATGGTTGAGGTGTTTTGAGCTGATTCCAAGGGTTTTATATTCAAAAAATTATCTACATAATTTTAGGGTTTTCAGAACTTCAAGACATCTTTTAGTGGACCTCCTATGGGTGAAAAATTCTGAAACTAATTTTATTTGATAGCTGCTATTTTTATGGCTATTTTGAGCTATCATTTGCATTAAAAGTCCAAATATTTCAGAAGTTATGAATTTTACAAGTTTCAGTTGTATTTTCGTCATATAAAATCAGAAATACAGTTTTTGCTAAATCTAATTGGACAAATAAATCAATCATATTTTTCCCTACGTCCCTACAAAGTTTCATATTTTTTGGAGGTGATTTAGGGGCTGAAATCACCAAAAACCCTAGACGCCTAGGGTTTGGGCGATTTGTGTGTGAAAGGTGAAATTTTGCGTTAGGGTTTGAAGAGATCTTTGTGGTAGGGTTTGCTAAGTTTTTGGACAGCATTCAATAGATTTTCAGATTGGCTCAAGTTCATACGGAAATATCATTTTTTTTGCTTTAGAACCTATTTGGGGTTCTTACAGGGGTAGATTCACGAACATGTTCTTCTAATTCAATATCTAAGACAAACATAAACTAACTCGACTACACTCGACTAATGTAAGTTGGGTTCACCAAGGTAAAGCTACTTTGGGGTTGGCATATTTCATTCAACAAAGAGGAAAAAGACAGCTATCTACTATATGCATCAATGTTGAATAGAACCAAAGATACATGAATGTAACTAGAAATAGATGATAATATAGATTGAAATGTCAAAACATATAAGAAATAAGTTACCACCAAAGGAAGCATAGTTGAAACTCCCTATTGGTGTAAATCCAAGGACCCAACCATAATAGAGTTCATTAACTATGTATTTATCAAGTCTAACGTACCTTATAATCTCCTATATGTGCATTCTATTACAAATATGTTTGCCTATTTAATACATGATTATATATCCATTTTATGTCTATTAAGTGGATTTGTCATGTAATAAAAAACATCTTTTTTGTTGAATTTATTTTTCTCTGCTCCATTTTTCTGAGTTTTTTCCATGTAACTTTCAGAGTATGACTCATACTAACTCTTCAACTTCGCTGAGTATAAATCATGTAAGAGATTTTGTGCAATCCCAAAAGGCTTATATTGTCACTTCGTTTGATTGTTGTATGTGCAATCCTACTATCTAAATATGCCCATGAACCCAAGCTAAAGTGCACAACAGAAACCAGTGAAAAGGTTTTGCAACAATTGAATCGATCAAGTAACCTTAGACCATTAAAATATATGATAACGAACAAACGAGCTTAAATTTCTGAACACTAGAAATCAATACTATATGCTAAAAATATGCTTGTCTAGTAAATCAATCAACCAAGTATCAACTATCCATGGTTTTGTAGGCCATAAATATGTTTTAAATTAACCATAACTAATGGAAGATAAAAATCAACCACAACTAAGTAACATTAAAAATAGTTAACATGATCAAGCACAATCAATCAAGGTTAAAATTTGGCCGTGGTAATTTGCAACTGCAAATTGAACATAGTTCAGCACAAGTAAAAATTCCATCTATTTACATTCCATCCCACCTGTTACCTTTTTGTTAAAGCTGACAAATCAAGGAACATATCATGGCAATATTTTCCAAGGCTTAGAACTAGATTAAGTTGAAAAAAAATGTTGTTATTAATTTTAAATAATAAAAATAGCAGTACATTTATTTGAAGTCTTGAGGATCTTGCAACCCCACAAAATTATAATCACAATAAAAACAAGGAACAAACCTTACTTTTAAAAAAGAACGTGTTATTTGACTAAATTTGCAAATCACAGAATCTGCAAAGGAAATCATAATCCAAACCACGAAAAATGAAAATACCACCAAGAAGTACAATCTGAAAAATTCAATTGCTTTTAAAATAAATGAAGGCAATAAGAACTAAGCAAAAAAATCCAAATGGCTCTATCTTCTCTTGGCAAAAAATCTCTGTAATGTTTATCAATGAAAGCATTATCACCATATTCATTAGAAATACAAACACCCTTACAGAAGCATTAAAATTTCCAAGAAAAGGCTATGTGATACCAGTTGACTCTTCCAAATGTCGAATGAATGATAATTGAAATAATGCCCCTGTATCAAAAGTACCAAGTATAATTTATTAAATGCATGTTTTCAGCCTTGTATTCGTATTCTTCAAGCAATTTTAAGATGCTTGTTCTATACAAAAGACTACTTTTATAAAAACAATCCTTGACAAATTACACCCTAAAATTAGAGTTAAAAAACAAAAGTTAAAACTCCTGCAACTTCTTGAACATTCACAATAAATTAAAATTAAATTGATCTGATGTGATTCTTGCCCCCGCAGTTTTCCTATCTCTTTGTTGGCCGTTTGATATAGATAGATGTTTGAGGAAGATTGCAGCTATTATCTTATGTTTCTACTCAAGAATGACAAACATATGAATAGGTAAATACAGGAGCTTCCACGGCAAGAGCAGAAAACATTGGATATCCTACAGAAAGCATTTGAAACTCTTCCTTCTGTGGCATCTATGGCTGATATAAAAGTATTTAATTCTAACCTTACATAACACTTTGCTCAGCATAAAATTTAGAGGCGTCCCCTGCATCCTCTATAGCTGCCACTGCAGCTACCCAAACTCTGGCATAGCCACCTTTTTGTCCCATGTCAGCTACTTTGAGTCTGGCCTTGGAAACCTCCGTAGATCCTTTGTCTCAGTTCTCAGCACTCTGTTCACATCTCAGCCAGTGAATCACACAGGCAATCATCCTGCAGAAAATGGCCAGTTTCCTTCCAACTAGGTTGCCACCAGTTTTATAAACATGTTGGATTTATGTCGTTTCTGTTATAATTGGTTATTATTTGCATTAATGTTAATAGCTGTCACTGTGCTTCTTTAAAGCTGTAATTGACGTCTGTTTTGTAAGTTTGGACCCTGCTAGCTGCTAAGTATGATCACTGCATATCAATATTGGCAACTCTTTGGGCAAGCATAAAACAATGGGAATTCAGAAGAGTCTATAGTTAATATTTGTTATCGTATAGAGTTCTAGATATCCCATATCCTTTGTTTGCAGAACTCCTGTAGATTTTATTAGTCTGCCTTCTTGTAATCTTCTATATATTTGCTTGATGCAATCAACTTTTAATTAGATTTTTTATTTTGTGAGAATTTTAACCATGTATTAAGTCATCTCATTTAATAACCAATTTCCAAGTAATCGTTTCTTTTATGACCATTCTTTCATATTCATTGGTAATAATCATAAAGCAAGGGAACCCACAAAGCACCCAAACACTTCATTGATTTTAGTGCCGGAGAAAATGAAGATGCTAATGCATCAACCATGGGACTTTTGCCCCAAAGCCTATTCTGAATTGGCAAAATTTCCAGTATAAGCCTCCTTTGTCTCGCAATAATTATCAATGTGAGATAATCACAACCCAACACTTTTTATTTTGTTTGATAATGGAAGCTTCCATGGTCAAATTTTAATCAGACATTTTTACTAGAGATAATCACAACCCAACTCTCTGGTACATGTTCCGAATGGGGAACTAGAAGAAAAAAGCTCCACTAGGGTTTGAATGAAAACCTAGAAAGATTTTTGTTTTCTTCAGTAAATCTTCAAGGATGGATCAAGAGAAACATACAAAGAACCATGGGAAAGAAGAGCGATGGAACAAGGGAAGCCCAAGTCCATCTTACAGACAAGCAGTGACAGGAGGAACTACAGATGTAAATCAAAAGGAGACAACGGAAGCCATTAATGCTATGGGGAAACAAAAGCAGGTTTTGTCCCAAAAGATTAAAAAAATATGCTTAGAAGCAAGAGAAGATATCCCAATCTTAGAACTGGATATGAGCAAGCTGGAAGATAATATCCATAGGCTGGCAACAAGAGACCTGATCTACAAATCCTCAGCATGTAAATATTGTTGGATGATTCTACTGAGTTGGGCCGAGAACTGGAAAACACATGGAGAGTATAAGATCAAAACATGCCCTAGAGGATACCTCATTGTGGTTTTTGCAAATGAAGCAGATCACAAAAGAATTTTTCAGGGTGGCCATGGTTTTTCCACAATGCTAGCCTATTCATGAAGTATTGACACCTAAGGCTTCCAGCCTGTGGAGGAGATGCCAAACAAGATCCTTGTATGGATTTATTTGTATGCCCTGCCCCAAGAATGCTGGATGGTACATCCTAAAATCTGTGGGGGATTTCATCGGAGGATTTATTTGCACATCAAAAGTTTCAGCAGCCAAGAGAGCAACAAACTTCATGCACATCTGTGTAGATCTAGAGCTGGATCAACCCCTCCCAAAAAGCATAACTCTAAAGGCAGGAACCTTGGTGTGGGAACAAGCAATAGACTAAATGCAGAGGATGCCATGAATATGGGCATCTGGCTAGGGAGTGTCCCGCAAAAGCAAAACCCATTCCCCAAATTCAAGGTAATCAAGGAGATCAGAAAAAGGAAGACAAGTTCCAAAAACCCAAAAAGAAAAACGTATCCAAAAAATAGCTCAAAACCAACGAATCAGCCATCAAGGAGAAGGAAACTCAGTGAAAAATATCAAAGCAACAGCCAAAGGTGCCTCAGAGCACAAACTCTTTCAAATGTTATCGACAACCAAGAGGAGGAGAAAGAACTCTTGGGGTGTTACAAGTTCAAAAAAGACATTGAAAATATTTTAGAAGAAAAAAGCACAGAAGGAAACAAAGGTAAACAGGGGGTTGGTGACCCAAAATATTTGGTAGCGCGGACTCCAAAAGAAATGTTATCCAGTTATGAATCAAACTAGAAAGGTGGAGATAAAGGAAGTAAAAGCACAGGGCTAGAAGAGCCATTGGGCCTGGGATCGGAGTTAGAAGGGGCTTAGGAAGGGATTACCAGCATCATCCAATTCGCTAGTGAAAGAAAGACATGCAACCTAGAGATGAATAAAAGGCAAAACTCATCAAGATTCAAAACAAAACAATGGCAGACATGGCCAATGGTTCTCAACCTATCATAGAGGAGGTGCTCGGAAAGAACAAGAAGAAGAGAAAAGGCGATCAATGATAATTACATCTTGCAATCTAAGGGGCATGCATTCCCCATCTAAACTTAGAATGCTAAAGGGAATGCTAGATAGAATGAAACCAAGCATCCTCAGGTTGCAAGAGACAAGATCAGACGAGGAAGGCCTAAAGAGTATGGTGAGAAAATTCCAGAACAAGACCAAAAGCATGGGAGTCAATGCAGAAGACAATCGGAAGGATTGGCTATTATCCAGGACCCAACAGAAGTGACCTGCACTAGACACTCATCCGCAAAGGATTTGATATCGTGCTAGGTAAATAGCCTATCTTTTCCAAATTTCCTTTATAATTTCGATGGTCCCCAGCTAAAAGAAAATAGAATCATGGCACTCGATGTTTTGAGAGACAATATCCTGACCTATGGCAAAGAAAATTGTTGGTGTGGATTTGAATTCAATGCTTTTGAGGCTTCCCTCTCCAAGAAAGGCACCATGAGCCTCTACAAGATTTTGTTATGGAGGGAAACCTCGATGACATTCCTTCGTCTTACAGGATTTTGACCTAGAATAACAATACATCAGGGGCTGATTTCATCGTTGAAATATTGGGCCACTTCTTAGGGTCCATGGAGTGGTTAGAGTAGCGTTATATTCTCAAATCAGAAGTCCTTTCGAATGGCAGTTCGAATCATAGGCCTATATGAGTAAGAATTCATGAAGGTTCAACCCAAAAAGAGCCCATTTCGGTTTGAGAGTGTGGTTTGGTCATCCAGATTGGGACAAAAAATGAATATTTGGTGGAAGGTAAATGATAATCTAATGGGCTCCTACAAGTTCAAACTGCTTAGGAAACTGCAGTTTGTAAAAAATAAAGTTAAGATCTAGAATAAAGAGGTCTTCAAAAACACTTTTTTTAAAGAAATCTAAGGTGGAGAATATAGCCTTTCAAATCCATGATGAAATCTAAAAGAGGGGCTTGCCTAAAGAAAGGAAAGTTATGGAAGATCAACCAAAAGAGAATTTGAATAACATCTACGATAAAGAGGAAATTTTCTGGAAATAAAGGTTGAGACTCAATTGGCTCAAGGATGGGGAAAAAACACCAAGTTCTTTCATCTTTCTACTTTCATGAGAAGGCAAAAAAACAAGATCACGAGCATTGAAACTCCCCTAGGCGAGATCTTAGTTGAAGCCAAAGATATCAGTTGAGAAATTGTCCATTACTTCAATGACCTTCTCTCTTCCTATAACTTTCTATTGTTAATTGTTGTATCCTCAAGTTCCTTTGACCTACTTTTGGTCATTTGTGGACATTAATATAATTTCTTTCTTTTTTTCCTAGAAGATGTGGTTAACAGGGAAGAGGCCCAACAGGTAATGTTGGACAACATTCCTAACCTCATAGCTCCTAGTCAAAATGAGGCTCTGAAGAAGAAGTTAAGAGAGTTCATTTTGAATTGAAAAGTGGCAGTGCACCAAGCGTAGACAGCTTCCCTTCCTCCTCCCAATATTTTTGGGACGTGGTTAAAACCGACATCACTATGGTTGTAAAGGAGTCCAAGACCTCTGGTAAGGTTTTGAAGGCTATGAACACTACTATCTTAGCTTTGATTCCTAAAACTGAAAACACGAGATTGCTTGAAATCTTATGTCTTGTCTCACTCTGTAACACTACCTAAAAAATCATTTCTAAAATTACGGATAATAAATTGAAGGTCCTTTTCCCTACCATATTTTCCTAGAAGCAAGGCAGTTTTGTGAAAGGCAAGTAAATTCTCAGTGGGATTGCAATTGTGCATGAGATACTACACTCTCTTGACGTGAGCAAAAGGAAAGATCTGCTCTTCAAATTGGATGTCTCAAAAGCCTACGACAAAGTAAATTGGGTCTTGATAGAATTCTAAAACAGTTTGGATTTCAACGGCAGCTATGGGCACAAGAATGCTAAACAACTCCTAAGTTATATGTTCTTGTGAATGTTTCCTCTTGAGGGTTTTTTCAGACTCCTAAGGGTCTTAAGCAAGGTGATCATCTTTCCGCATACCTATATATCATTTTGGCAGAGGCATTGGGTAGGACCATCACAAAAGAATTGGGCAGAAATAGGATCAAAGGTCTGAAGGCCAATGAACCATGGGAAGCATACTCTCATATGTACTTTGTGGACGGCACCATGATTTTCATCTACCCTTCTCTGTCTAATTGCAACAAAGTCAAGGAGATTCTCAAGGGCTATGAAGTCTCGAGCCTACAGATCAACAAAATGAAATCTAGAGCTTTCTTTGTCACTGTCCCTAGGAACACACAACAATAATTCTCCCGTAACCTAGGATGAGAAAGGGCTTACCTCCCTGATACTTATCTCAGCATACCCCTGTTTAAAGGACAGGGCAAAGCTTCACTTTGGGAAGGTTTGCTAAACAAAATCAAAATAAAATTAAGTGGCTAGAAGGGGAAATGCTTTTAGTTGGTGGTGGACCTACTCCGGTGTAATTAGTTCTCCAGTTTCTACTAGTTAACTCTATGCTAAAATCCCCCAGCAAGGTTATCAAAAAAACTACCAAAATTATACGAAAATTCTTTTGGCAAGGAACTAGTGATTAGTGGAAAATTCCATTGGTTGCTTAGCAAAAAGGTGTGCTTACCAAAAGCTCTAGGAGGAGCGAGTATCAATAATAGTGCTTGGTCCAACGAGGCTTTGAGTGCTAAATTATCTTGGAGGATTTACAAGGAGCCCAACCATCTATGTAGAAAAAAATTTCAGTTAAAGTATTTGAATTCTAGAGATTTGGAAAGGATCTTTTCCACCAATAATCCTCCCCTAGGATCATCCATCTAACACAATATTTGTTCCTCTTGTGAAGTGATCTTGAAAAGGTTGTTTTAGAGCATTGGAGGCGGCAAGACGTTCTTCTGGGAAGAGGCTTGGCTTAGAGCTTCTCCTCTAAGCACGACAAAAGGACTAGGGGCCCTTCAACTCAAAGCTAAAACAATTTAGGGAGACAGAGTGGAAAACTACAGGGAAATCAATGAGGAACAAGGAGGTTGGTATAGGAAATGGAAAAATTTAAGATTGTTCCAGGTGCCATTCAATCTACGGATGGACAAGTTTGAAAAAGCTCTTAAGAACTTCAAAATTCCAGCCACCCATTGGAAGGATCAATTCTTGTGGGATATCAGAGGCAAGGGGATTATTTAGTTAAAGAAGGGTGACTAGCTCCAGCTACGAATAACCAATTTGATCCGTAATCCACATGGATATTCCATAGCACAATTCACCTACAGATATCCTTTACTCCTAACACAAACATTTATTGTTATGCATTACTTTGCTTAGGGAAATAGAGATATAAGATGTTGTAAATGAAATGCCCTGAAACAAGATGCAAGTAGAAAGAACCCACAAGACACATAACACAGTAGTTTGGCCTACAGAAACTCAATATGAGAAAACTCCAACAAAGTAAAGCGCTTAATCCTCCTCTTCCACTATATCATCATCAAGTACAAGTCTACTACCAAGTGGCCTTCATGGACAAAAATACAATTCTCAATCTACCCAAATGCCTACACAATGCTTTGCCTTCTCACAACACTTCTCAGACAAATAGAACAATGCCTAACAATCAAAACTGGCTAGGATAACAATGAGAAACTTTGCATCATTGATGAATGGACTTCACACTTTGAGTTGCAATGCTGAATCCAGATGAATTCACTTCCATCGCATGTCTTTTTTATACACGAACTTAGCGACAAGAGGTACATGAAATGCCCAGGAAAAAACCGGACTGATAAAGAGTCCAAAAACAAGTCGTGTTTGCAACCATTACTTTTTGAACTCAGATCACACCTTTTCTGACAAGCTATTGCGGTTTTGCTAAAAAGCCACAACATCAGGTTTGCATCAAAATAAAGTTCTACTATCAAAGTGTCTAGACCATATTGAGCCTTCCTCTGACCCTGTAAACTCATGCACCTTTTTTACTGAGACTCTTACATGAATTGTCTTTAGGACATGTGCTACAAGCATTTGTTACATAGATGAGAACAAAGGAACGAGTTAACTAACATGGATAACATACTAGATCCAAAATTTGGATCATATTTCCCCAATTAGAGGCTTTTGGTCCCTAAATGCTTAATAACTCTATAAATAAGGAAACTCCTTCCCCACTTGCTTATCCTCTCTTGGAGGTGTATCTGCTCGATAAATTTATCCCACCTTGTGAGATCTTGCATTCACCTTTTCATTCCCCTTGCATGGGTTCTTGCCTTTCATCAATAGAGGTTGATGAAAACTGGAATCAAAACAAGGACAACCCGGTATTAAGTTTTGCTCTAGTTTAGTAGACATGCCATGCGAAGTATTACATATACCTGCCCCATTATCTTTAAAAAGGAGGTAAGACAACTTGACACTAGCATTCATCAATCTTTTACCTTGAATAGTACTTACCAAGGATAACTGAGATTTCCCTTCATAAGATTTGATAATGTAGCTTTTCCCATCCTTGACCAACCATTAATGATTTGCCCTTTTAATGAAGATAGCATCATGCACATACATGTAGGGATTGTCAAAGACTATGCTGCAAACATCAAGAGGTACAACATCCACCACACTTCATCATTGAAATGTTCAATTATTGCAAACTTGAACTTACATTGCTTGGGAACCTTTGTCTCTACTCCTTGTTTCACCCATCCTCAAGCAAAATGATTAGGATGATTATATACTTCCCACCCAAGCTTATCTACCAACTCTTTGCTTATCAAATTTGCTTGAGAGCAAGAATCAAAAACATCTACTTTTGTCTTCTTAATTTGAACTTTGATATGGAAAAGTTTAGAAGGTTCACCTTTTTCTTGAGCACCATTGGTACCCAAACATACCTTCACCTGAAGGGAGGTAAAGCACAACCTTTCATCTGCATCAGAGCTGCACCCATCCTCTTTTTCCTGAATAGAGGTCATAACTTTCTCCTTCCTCTTATTCTTGGAAGGATGCTTCTCAGGATGCATCTTCCAACGAGACTCCTCTATATGACCATCAACATCAGAGTGCCCACAGTGCTTTCTACATTCCTTGTTAGTAACAAAAGTAGCATTCAACCCACCTTTATTTTTAGAATCATTTGAAGGCACTAACGAACCCTTGCCTTCGTCCTCTCAAGATAATGAGATTGGAAACAAGCCTCATCTATATCTTTGGGCTTGGCAAGTAGAATGGGCCGTTTGAGAATCTTCATCAAAATGGGCCATGCCTCTAACTTCTTTATTTCACTTTCTTGTGGAGAACTCTTGCTGCAAAGGAACCAAGCTACCTTTCCGACTAGCACTTGTCGTTCGGGTAACGGGCATAAAACCGTAAACAGGTTATACAAAGCAAACCAAACACGATGGAACATGAACCAACTCAAATACCAATCTGATTTGTAATCCACATGCATATTCCATAGCACAATTCACCTACACAAATACTTTATACTCCTAACACATACATGATTGTTTGTAAGATATAAGTGTTTTAAATGAAATGAACTGAAACAAGATGCAAACAGAAAGGACACACAAAACACAACACAGTAGTTTAGTTTGGAGAAACTCAATATGAGAAAACCCCAACAGGTTGAGGTGCTTACTCCTCTTTCAAAGATACAATTCTCAATCTACCAAAACAACTGCACAATGCTTTGCCTTCTTACAACACTTCTCAAACAGTTGCAATAACACCTAAGAATCAAAACTAGCTAGGATAATGATGAGAAACTCTGCCTCATTAATGAATGGACTTCACACTTTGCGTTGCACTATTGAACTCGGATGAATTCACTTCCATCCCATGCCTTTCTTTATCCTAGGGCCTATATTTATACACGAACCCAGCAACAAGAGGTACACAAAATGCCCAAGTGGAGAACTAAACCAATATAGAGTCCAACAATGAGCCACGTTTGCAATTGTTACTCTTTCGACTCACGGCATGCATTTTTCTGACAAGTTGTGGCGCCACCAAGGATTTCTCTAAAAAGTTGCGGCCCCGCCACAAGTTTATCTTAAAAACTGTGACATTAGGTCTACATCAAAACAAAGCTACTCTCAAATTGTCTAGATCACTTTGAGCCTTCCTCTAACTCTGTAAACTCTTCATGCACTTCTTTTTAACTAAGATTCTTACATGAATTGTCTCCAAGACGTGTCTTACAACCATTTGTTACATAGATGAGAATAGTGAAACTACTTGCTAACATGGCTAACATACTAGATCCTATATTTGGATCACAATTTCCACTGATCCCAAGTTCAATCAAGAATGTGTGGAATTCTAAAGGTTGGACCAACAAAGTTTCCCTCTCGATAGTTGTGCAAGGAAAAATCCTTATAGGGGACCAACTAAAGACGAGGCTTTTAGGACCCTTCAATCTGTATAATGTGTTGGGAAGCAGAGGAAGATAAATATCGTGCACTTCTAAATTGCAAGTTCACCCAAAAGTTATGGAAAGTCATGATAGTTAAATTGGGAATGAGGTGGGCTTTTCAAATTCACAATACGGTTGAAAATTGGGAGATAATATCCAGTTCAAAGGCAGTTAAAGCAATTTGGAAGATGGCCCCGATAATAACATGTTGGACATTATGGATTGGGAGAAATAATAGGATTTTCAATAATGTTGCAAAAAAGTATGAAGAGGTCCTCAAACACCTGTGTCGTAAGATTGGTAATAACCAAGCCCAAAGGAACTTACATGGCAACCATACAGTCTTTGATTCAGCAGAGTTCGTGTATAAGAATGGTGTCAGTAATCATTTTTATCATAATTGCAAGTACAGCCAACACTCCAACAACAAGCCCATCAAAGGCAAGGCCTTCGAGCAGTCCAAACTCGCTTCCCACGAGGACATTTATTAGGAGAACCACGATTTGCAAAACAAGGAGAAATGCAGTGGAAGGCAATAATCAATGAAAGAGCTCAAGGATAGTTTGGACAAAACTATTCCACATGCAAATATCCCAATAATGCCTATTATTGATGGTGAATATTTCAAGTGCTAAAGGATTAGGGGATCACATTTTAAGTATGGCGGACCAAGCAACCAGCCAAGAACAAATGTGGCTAGAACCATTCCTAGATATTTCTTACATACCGATAAGGTCATTGAGAATGCTAGTAGGCCATCTCTTGAGGCTTCGAATCCAAATGGAAATCTTCATGGTAAGATCAAATGCAAACTCTTCACTTTGTCCTCTTCCAATCAAATCATAAATACGCGCCTAAAAGATAGCACTATTGAAGGGAAGAACATAGATGGCACGTCCTCTACCAAGGCGAAGGGCAACGATGTGAAAAGCAATGCACCACTTGATAGTCAACAAGCTCTTGAAAAAAGTGTTTACAGCCATCAATAATATTGGCTCCAATTTCTAAGCATTGATGTATGCTTTGACAGTGAAGCAAAATGATAACAACATTATGCAGCTGGAATACCATAACAAAAGTTGTGATTTTATGAAAATGGTCAACTTGACAACGATTGCACTCCTCAACAGACTAGAAGAATTGACAACCATGGTTAAGGAGAAGAACAAGAATAGTCACCATGAGGAAGGTACTTGAAGGATGTTGATCCACTTTGGGCCAGCTCTCTAGATCTTCTAGTTTGTTTTATGCATGTGTTTTGTTTTTCTCTATGTGTCAGTGACTATGTCCCAAATTGTCACTCTATAATTGCGAAACCAAGCTTTTAGCCTTGTTGTAAATGTAGGGGAGGGTGTTCTACTCTCTCCTTTCAACCCAACTATCCTTATTTTTTTAATCGATCGGAACTTCCATAGTCAACTTTTAATCAAACATTTATTTTTGTAGGATTTTTAATCACAATTATTAAGTAATCTCTTGGATGACCAATTTCCATGAGTAGTTGTTTCTTTTATGACCTTTATATCATGTTCAATGGCAATAATTAAAAGGCAAAGGGACATACAAAGCACACAAACACTTCCATAGATGTTAGTACCTGCGAGAAGGAAGATCTTAACACACCAACACAAGGACTTTCACCCCAAACCCTATCCCAGATTGACAAAGCTTTTGGTGCATTTCATGCCCTATAAGCCCCACTTGTCTAACAATTATCATGAATACGGGATAATCAAAACCCAACACTAAATTATTAATGAATTAGAGCTTCCACTATTAATTTTTAAATAGATATTTTTTTTTTTTTGGGATTTTTAATGCATCTAAAGTCATCTTTTTTATGACCAATTTCCCTAAGTGTTTCTTTTATGACCTCTCTCATGTTTATTGGCACCGTAGTTACCGAAATCATGATTCAATTGCAAACCATCACCCAAAACAATTTATTGAACCCTGGAAATCGCAGTTTTAATAGTCAAACAATCAACCCACCAAACAATTACTAGTTTTTTAAAAACGTGGTTTTTTGGCTATTTGTAACAAAAATGAATTTTTTGGGGTGTCATTTTCAAGGTATTTTCAAGGGATAATCCAAATAAAGCAAGAAGTTTGAGGCAAAGTGAGAAGACCAGGGTAAATCCCTAACCGTAACTGTAACCCTATTGAGGAAGAAAATCAACCCGTAGCAATTGGAACGTCATTTGCTCTGGCACTAGTTAGTAAAGAATCACATGCAGCAATAGCAATTGTGCCTTTCTATGAGAAAAGGCGACCTGAAGCAAATCACTTCATAAACACAGATGTCACAAATGCTACAAGCATTGAATTAACAAAAATACGTGTTGAGTATGGCTCAAATGAGAAAAATTGGTGAAAATTACGTCGGCAATGAAGAATTTAAAGGTGCTGCCCCTTGACCCCCTGGAAAGTTAGAACCCTAGACCCCCACTTTTGGATTCCGAACCAAAGAATAAATCGGTGGGGAAGCTACGCCGAAAAAAAGTGCTATCTTTTTGAGTCTGCCTCATGGATGCAATTCAAATGCACTTATTCCTTCTATAGTAGTGTTGCAACCACTACATACAGTGAAAGTGTTAAATTTTGATTGAATTGTGCATGTTACAATGTTGACAAAATATATTTTTGCATCACAATGGTAGAATTTCTTTGGCAAAGAAACCAAACACCTTCAATGGATGGCAATGCGCATTTTGGGTCAGCCATGCAATTCATCCACTTGCAAGCATAGTTGGAGTATGTTCGAGCATATACGTTCCAAAAAACATAATCAACTAGCTAAGAACGGATGAATGATTTGGTGTTTGTCCACCACAATCTTCACCTGAAGATAAAGAAAGCTCAACGTTAAGAAATGTTGCATTTCTAATTCTCAATTCATATGGAAAGTTTATTTATATTCTTGTAAAGTATTATTCACCAAACTTGATTTATATGCATTCTATTTGATAATGTTAGGTACCGTTCAAGAAGATCAGTTGATTGACCTTTGACGAGATCAATCCAAAATCTGAATGGCTCAAAAATAATGATGAGCCCATTTATCACAAAACTGACTTCGACTTTTTGGAAAACGTTGGGTATGACACTGAGGTCGTCTCTCAAATCAAGAGAGGCTCTAACCCTAGAGCTTCAACATCTAGACCTATTGATCCCTCGTCTACCTCGTTACCATTAGCTCCCTCCTTTGTAAATGGCAATAGTATGCACTTTGAAATGCAAATGTAATGAAAATGAATAGTATGGAAATTAATGAAAGAAAACAATTGACTGATTTTGATGGCATACAATCTCATTCATCTTACTCTCATAAGTTGTATCTAATTCTCTATGCAATTGAAATGATTAATAGGTATCTCTATGCAAGGAAAATGCTTTTAAAAAAAATTAGAAGTTTTTTTCTCCTTTTTCCACATTTTTTCAACAGTGTTTAGTTTTCCCCATTTTTTCCTAATTAATCTCGATTTTATGAATTATACTTTTGAAAAAAAAAAAAAAAATCCCCAAACAATTTTTTCTACCATGATTGGTACTCATAACAAGACAAGGGAACCTACAAAGCACACAAGCACCTCTGAGTGATGTCAACACCAAAAAGAAGGAAGACGCTGACACGTCACCACAAGGACTAACACCACAAAGCTTGTCCTAGATTTGCAAAGCTTGTGGTGCATGTGATGGCTTACAAGCCTCATTTGTCTTACATTTATTGTTAATATGGGATTATCACAACCCAATGCTTTTATTGTGCTAACTAATTGGAGCTTCCATGGTCAACTTTTAATTAGCTATTTTTATTTTTGTGGGATTTTTTACTTCTAACACAAAATTTACCTTTTGGTGACAAAAAGAAAGTAGTACGATGAAGTTCTCCCCAAGCATTGATCCAACTAAGATGTTCAATGGCCTTAACCAAGACTCGTAGAAGTAAAATTCTATCCAAGCAAAAAAATTAATGTAGACATCTATGTCTATGCACTTAAGATGGAGAAATTTATGCCTAATGCTAGCCTCCGCCCACTTGGAAATATAATCATGCAAATGTGCAATGATGATACTAGCCTTGGTGTGCCCAATCATGATATGATCCATTGGTTTGTATTAATCTCCTAAATTGAAAAGGGGATGAATGATGTGAGATTTAAACATGGCGGCAAGGCATTAGAGACAAAGCTACTGGGAGGTTAGAAAAGCATGCATGTAAAACAGCCAAGTTGTGCTTTAGAAATTATCTTTGAGCTTCTCCGCATCTTGAAGTATGTTAGGTTGGAGCTTAAAGATGGCCTTTAGGATTACACAATCCATGAATAAACAACAATCATGTAATGTCCCCAAATTGGGACAAGCAAGCAATAATGGGATTAAAAACAAACCTCAATCAAAAATCTAAAAATAGTATAATTGACGAACCACTCTGTCTCTCAAACAAACTATCACATCTCATCAAAGTGAACCAAATGCTAAACGCCACTAGGGCAGAAATTAATCCACAATTACAGCCACTAATATTCACTCCAAGAACTGAAAATGCACTCGAAAAAATGCAAACTGTTGTAATGAATACCTGAAAATGAAGATCACCTCCGCTGAATATATATTCCCAAAACCAATGATCCAAAGCCTTCCTTCCACTCGCCAACCCTGTTGGAAAATTCACTGAAAATAGCTTGCAACATTATGTATAACCAGCAATTAATCCCAGCAAAGTAACCTGAAAAAAAAAAAAAAAAACCCCAAACTGACCACTAAACAAGAGAAAATCAAATCGCCAAACCCTCCTCCAAGCAAGCTTGAATTTTACCACATAAAATCACTCTATAATTTAATGAACATCCAATGATTAATGAGGCCCAAACCCTCACCCAACAAGCTGAAAAAATATCTGAAAATATTACAATTATTAAGGGTAATATTTGTCCCACAATTTAAGGCCAACAAGCACTTTTAATCCTTGAAACTACCCCTCTAATTAAGTCGTCCAACTCCTAGTTTAATTGTAATAAATTCCAGACTTTATACCTTTATTTTTGCTCATCAAAAAGCCCTCCAAAACCTTGTGATTTTATTCCCAAAAATTTAGAAATAATATTATAAATGTACCTTGTCAAATCGGAGTCTAAAAAACCTCCAAAGATGTCCAATTATTCCTCAAACTTATTCAACCCACCTCAGAAAAATATATAAAATAATTCAGATTGTTAAAACTTACCAATGGATCACCAGTTGACCTTCCAAACACTCCTAGGGCAAGTTGCCCAAGTTGGAATAATATGCAGAGTATTTATAGGTATAATTTGGCTTGTATCAGCCCTCACAAGACCACAAAACCAGCCCTCAATTCAAGTCGCCAAGGCTAGAAAATAATATGAAATATTATGAAATATTTTATGCTTCAATAAGCCCTTCAAATCAGCGCGCATAGCCTTCTAGGCAAGTCGCCTAGCTATAAAATAAATTCTTCAATGTCTCTTCACCATCAAGGGTCTCCGTGTAACGCAGCCCTCACAAAAGGAGTCTTCTTCTTCACCCAATCAAGTCGCCACCCAAGGAAATAGCTCTAAACTCTACAAACAAGCTCCCAATGCAAGTCACCACTCTCCAAGACCTGCAATTTCTCCAAAAAACCAACTTTCTATATGGTTTGCAATATTCTCCAATAAATGTGGTGTCCAAAAACACCCTTGTAGATCCGCTTCCATGTAAACATGCAATTTTGAAGCTAAACTACAACCATTGAATAGAGCTGCCTAAGTAGTAGGAATCGAGGTTTTTGTCCCCAAACATTTAACACTCTTGAAAAATTTTGTCATCAAGATGTGATGAACAAGCTTGACATACTTGATCAATGATTCAATATCAATATTCAGCACACCTTCCCGAAAAAATCCTCAATTGATTTTTATAATCATCCCCCAAAGGTGGCATCCAAATTAGAGGGATGTGTATTTTAAAACATAAGCAACTTTATTTTTTTTAACTCATTTTTGAAGGTTTAGGCTCTCATGACCCTTAAAAGTATCTTAAGTGAAAATTAGATCAAAAGTACCTTTTTGCATAACTCACTGAAAATTAGAATACTCGAGTACTTTTCACCTTTTTGCTCATAAGATAGCCCCCTCAATGTTCCTCTCTCTTTCTTTCCCTTAACTTTGTGGGAAGAAACTAAGCTAAGGGTCTATAAACAAGCTAAGCCAAAAAGGGGGATATTACAGTCCTCCCCACCCAAAATTGTTTATTCTCGAGCAATTGCAAAAGCCATGGGGTTGTCCCCACATTCTTCATAATGCACTTACCCATTGAAATGGCTTCCCATTGAAAAGAAGCTCCAACTTGAATTCCCATCTTGCTAAACATGTATTTAAGTGGCTGCCCCCATGGGCTCAAGGTGTCATGATCATCTCCCAAGAATTCCTCATAACCCCAAAGAAATAAAACATGCATTGCTTGTTTGCTTTTGATGTAATCTCTCATGGTTATTAATGTACCCTCACAAGATGTTCCCAAAACTCGGAAATAAGTCACTATGATCTCATCATAAAACATACCTCGAGTGCAAATGGTACATAGATGCAAACTCTCTTGAGTGTGCCTTAGAACATGTGGTATGCCATTCCCTTTTGACTTCCTTCTATCACTTTATGTTGTCACTTGGATTTGCACCCCTTGAGGAGATGCCTAACTCTCCTCTCCAAGTGGCACAATATAAACATCTCTCTTGCTGTGGGTAACAATTTGTTGAGATGAATCTCTAAAAGGTCTAGTTCCCTTGATGCACTCTTTGAAACACTCTCTTCCATATCAACCTTGCATGAAAAGGGGTAACAAGACAAACTAAAAAAACTAAAGGTGATGCACCAATATTGAATTTCCTCCTATTGATTGAACTTATACTACTTAGAGCTAAACAAAGTTTCTTTCACACAAATCTCACAACTCAAGATAATTTGTCACATCAATGTTTCATATGTTAGGTTCAAGAGGTACTTTGATGTTTAGGAGGGTAATGGATGATTCCTTTGTGGAATACAGTCATGAACCACTTCTAAAACACACATACGCTTAAAAGAGAACACTAACAAAGACCTACAACAATTACTCTTCTACACATTTGGTGAACAATCAAGGATAACATGCTAGAAAAGATGACCTTCTACTAGACAAGACCAACAAGATTGCAACAACACTCAATTGTATAGCATGTAAGTAGGCAAATCCACTTGTTTTATTGCTTCAAGAGACATTTAAGTACAAAATTGGCCAGGGTTTCACCATCAACCAACGAAGGCTGCCAAAAAGAGCCAAAAGCATCAATATTTATAGCCTTTGAGAGAAGAGCAAGACAAGGGAAGTCCAAAGGTCACTTGGACACTTGTCAATCTGAGAAAAGGGGTTACAATTGCATGAGAAAAGAGGTATGGAACGAACCATGTAATGTCAAGAGGACCAAGTGTCCATACAAGTCATGAAAATTATGAAAAGTGTCATAAAATTCCTTGTCTTGGCTCAGAAAATTGCCTTTATAATTTGGACCTGTTTGAGCATCCCATAACTGACTAGGGACAAGTCTGATGATTGGGATAAGAGGGAAGGCCTTCAGACATGCCTCTCCATGCATTGGTTGCAGTCTTACTCATCTGAAAACAACTGGAAGGAAGCCATCACTGTCTGGAGTCCAAAAAACTCCTTTTTCAGTCACCCCTCACACTTGGCCTCAAAATTGGCTTATGTTTTCCATGTAAATCCGTGGGAGGGAGTGAATGACACTTGGCAAGACTATCTGTGGCCTTAGACTGTTCAAGTACACCTTAAAAAGGCTCACACTTGGAGTTTTCACCCTTCTCACCTTTGTGTCCACTATTGCAGTTTTGACTGGCTGAGATGAAGACTATTGTTTGAACACTTAGAAGCTTTTCCCGGGCATGAAATGACCATGAAGAAATAGAACAAGTCTATAGCCTTCCTCTAAACTTGATTGCATCTTCTGAAACCTCCTAGAACCTGCAAAACACAAAAAATGGTCAAAAATACCCTGTTTTGCATGTTGCCCGTACAAATCATCTTGGTGGGAGATAGCCTGAGGGAGTCCTTTGCATGGTCGAATAGCTTTCATCGTCAAACTATGTCATTAGGACAGCTTTCCAAGCTTGTTTTCTCCATCAGGTCATGACTAGAGGTTTATTAGGGTTTCAAACAGTATTTGGTCTTAAGTTTTGTTCATAAAGCTCTGATGTTGGCCATGCCACTAAATGCCACAAACATGATGCCAAGAGACCTTACTAACCCCTCCAAATTCCTTTGGTTCCCATGCAAAGCCTTAGAGGACATATGAACACTTGAATATACCCCATCGAGCTTGTTTTTACCCCTTTTTGCATGCTTGGACTGTCTTAGAGTTATAATTGGCTTTCTTGTAGGTTTCCATGCATGCTACAAATTCATACATGTCTATTAACATCCTCTCAACATGTCTCAATCATCTGGATGGCTCACCAATAGCTAGAAATGAGGTTGGACCTCCAATTGGCCTTAGGCTTGAACCTTGCCTAATAGGGCTGTCTACACCTTTGAGGATCTGGACCTTCCTATAAAGTTTATCTCCTTTGTGGGATGTTCTTCATGCTGCCGTATATGTGTTTCAACCCATCAAGTCACCCTACAGCCTTCCAAGTACTCTTCATCAACTTTTCCTTTTCACCAATTAGGCCTAGTGAAGGCTTGCCTAGTTGGACTAAGTACAAGGGCATTTTGGTTATCTTGAAAGATCTGAGCTTGCATTAGTGCTTTTATAGCATCTACTTTCCTTCCATAAAACTCAGAAGGTGTTTCCTGAAGTTCCCAAAGCTCCATATCAATCCCTTGGCTCATTTGTACTCACTAGCTTACATTGCTAAACCCCAATGTTCATAGACTGGCTGACCTCTGAGACAAAACAGTGAGGTATAGCCCTTATCCCCAAGGTAAAGTGAGTATTTTGGGAGTTATGTCAAGTCTTGATGATGATTTTTACTAAAGGGTTTAGCTGGATTCTTTGATTTAGATGCCTAACCATCTCAAAATGCCCAAAAGGGGCCTTTAAAAACCCTGTTTTTCTGCATTTTCCTTAAATCCACCTAAGAGTAACCCTTCCATGCTAAACCCATGCTTCTAGGTTGCTTCAACATGTTCCTTATTCTCAATTCATGCTTATGAAGCTTTGGATTCACGCAAAACACTTCTCTTCTATGAATTCTTCATATTCATCTATTGAGCAAACATGGTTTCCTAGCCCACAGTATGGGTTGTTGCCCTTTAGCCAAGTAAGGAAGGTAAATGATCACCTTGGAAGAGTCTTGGGCTTGATGGAGACACCTTTTGGCCTATTATGGACCACCTTACATTGCTTGTAACCCTTTTCCATCCCCCTAGACAAGTTCATGCCTTACACTACCTTCACTAGCTTGCACCTTGTTGTAGGTGCATACAGGGGTTTTGGGGACCTGTGTAAGCTTATGTTTCCCTTGGAAGAGTCTTATGAAATTACCAACATCCCCACTGAGGTGGTCACTCATTACTTTCATCAGGTTTGAGCTCCCATTAACCTTGCCTATGCACTTTTGATCTCCAAGAATGAGTCTACCACCTGCTGACTGAGACACCCTGAGTCTGACTGTTATAGGTGTGTATTGACCTCACTTAGACCATGTTCATGATATGTATAGGCTTTCATTGAATCCTTATGGGTCCCAAATGCAAGCTTGAACTAACATTCTTCTTTGAAAAACCTTAAAACACCATCTTAGCATCAACTTTTAGGTCATTGTCTTATATTGATATACTCTGCCCCTAAACCCTGTTGTAGGTGCATATAGCCTTATCTGAGATTGGTCATAGTATGGAAGGACCTCCTTGAACCCTTTTGAGGTCACAACACCTATACTCATCCTGGGTTCACTTATATGCTCTTTGGAAGCACAAACTGTGTTCTATTTTAGACTGAGACACCCCTGACCTTAAGACCTTGTTGTAGGTGTGCATTGAGCTTATGAGGACTTGGTCATGATGTTTGAGGACCTTCTTTAGAGTTATACGATCCCTTTCATAGCTTCTTATACTTGTGCTCACCATATATGTGCTTTGGACTCCTTGACTGAGTTCCCCTTTTGCCATGACTGAGAGACCCTATTTTTGACTACTGTTGGTGTGTATTTCCCATTAAAGGGACACCTGTAAGTAGTCATAGCGGTCGACAAGACCTTGTCTTAACCCTCTCTTGATGACTTTCATTCCATTTGACCTCATCCCATCAGTTGAAACCTACTAGTCATGAGGTTCTGTTCAATGCTGCTCCTTAGGGTGACAAAATACCATTTACCTCCTCAGGGCTGTAGATGTTAATGGAGCATTTCAATGCTTTTGTGGGCTACTTGAAGGTTCCCAACTCCCACCTTGCACTGACCTTTTGACCTTCATTCTTGGCATCTAGACTCTATATGCTAGGGCCTAGAAGATTGACCAAGCTAGATGCTTTAAGACCCTTACCTCCATGTTTTAGGATAATCACAAAAAGCCCCCTGACCTCTATTTTGACATTTTAGGGACAACTTCCCAGAATACAGTCATCTTCTCAACATGGTTTAACACCTCTTGCCCTTTTGACAAAATACATGAGTTTGTCATGGCTTAGAGACCTTACCAAGACTTTAAGGAGGTGTCAAATTGTGTCAACCTTCCCATACAAACCTTTTAATCCCCTGCTCAGCCACCTGTAGGTGAATGTTTTGGTGTACAAACCATGAGTTGAATATGGGCAATATGAAACTATCCATGGATATGGAGTTTGTATGCTTTCATCAAACATCCTAATGCATCTCTAGCAATACTAAGAGGTTGGAAAACACATTGACCTTTCCACACCTCAGTACGATGTCAGCAAAGCCCTGTAAGCGTGCATTGGGCATGTTATGCAGGCAGGGCATGGAATGTAGCAAAAACATGGCGGTGAATTGCTTCAAAACCACTTGAATTCATTGTCAACCTTTAAGCACAAGATTTTCCATCAAGAACACCTTGAAACCAGTTTCAACACCTATTCTCCAACGTGAAAATCACTTGCATATACATGGAATAAAGCAATCAGGTGCATGAAATGACTGTTTTAGCATGGTCAATGAACTTGTGACCACACTTGCACCTTGTCCAAGCATCTAAATGGACTCTTTCAAACTCCTGATGACTTGGACAACTAAAATACCTTGATTATCATCCCATGAACAAGTTGAACAAGCTTCAAACATGTGACTGCAAGTAAAGTTAGGCAAAGAGTTGACAATGGAGAAAGACAAGATTGTAAGTTACCCAAAAGATGACATGGTGAAACCAAACATGGAAAAAGGTGGTCATATGACCATGAAAACCTGTGCAACCTCATCTCCCAACTACATGAGACCCCTACTGGAAAAACAACACTCTGCAAACAAGAACTTCAATTGAGACTGCACATGGTGGCACCTTCCTGCAACATGAACTAACTTGCTCATCCAAACATTATGAAACATGAAACTAAGAATGGAGACCATCTGAGAAGGAATCCAACATCCTCTGGAGCCAACATTACCAACTAGTTCATACGGATTTGATCAAAATGGAACAAAACCTATAGGGTGCATGAAACAGCTACCAAAAAAGTACAGTCAACTTCATGAGGATGGTTCATGAAGCACAAGCCACCATTCTTCAAACTCTTTATATGGAAATGAAGGTATCTGAGTGTACTACAACCTCCCAGAAGCATTTGAATTGAAACCCTTTGAGATGTCCGTACTAAGCAAAAACCTAAAGGTCACTTTTGTGTGTCTAAGAAACCAAGAAAGGAGTAGAACGGTTTTGGCCTTAATGGAACTTCCAAAGCGAACCAAACGTTGAAATGAGTGTAAGGAACGTGAAGAGGCCCTCCATGATCTTCTCCCACGTGACAGACTTCTCCATGGGCTGTACAAGTGCCATTTTCTCCTTTTTTCAATTGGTTTCTACAATTTCAATTAGACAACCTGCAATATTCTAATGTAACTGACATTCCTAACAGTTAAACTGACCTCTTGGACGTTTGCAAGGAAAATAAAACACCAATGCACTTTGGGAACCGTGCCACTTGCATTTATGACCCTTAAAAGCACATTAAATGACCCAAAATAACAAATAAGTTAATGAAACCAAGACTAAGGCTAGAAACACATTAGATAACATCAATTTAACCATAATATAGCTTATGACAGATTTAAACCCCTAGAACATTTTAAAAACCAAGTTTTTTACCTATAGGGGTCCAAATTTGACCTAAAAGTCAAATTTGGTCAACACTTTATGCATAGGAAGAATATTAAATTGATCAAACAAAAGCTTCCACCAACTCCCAATATAGAATTGTACCTCCCATGCTTGATTAAGCCAAAAGCGTGCTTCCTTGTGAACATTTCCAGAATATACCCTTGGCTGGAATTTACCCAAAAAATCAGACTTTTGGCCTTCCACATACTACTGTGCTTGACCTTCAAAATCAGATTTTCTTGTGTGACAATTTTCAGAATGTACCTCGATACAAAGTTTCCCCAACATGGGTTGTAGCATGCCTTGAAAGTGCCAATTTTTTTCTCTTTGATGTAGCTGGACTTGTCTTGTTAACTTAGAAAATTTGAAACCAAAAAATTCAGATTTCTTATAACTTTTTCCATCTCTTCCCCTTGGCAGCCATAAGCAAAATAAATTGTTCTTGATGTCCAAATGAGTCCATAGGTGAGCCCAGCTATGTTTATCATTCTTTTGTAAGCAAAAGGACCCTATTTTCTTGCCATTCGAACCTTCTAAACTACTTGTGATTTCAATCCCTTCAAAATTCAAGAGGGATCCTATTTTTCTTATAACACCACTATTTCCACTCTTACAAGAAGGAATAGGGTGCTGCCCAAAGCATATTTTGGGTTGCCCTTGGCAATCAATTCTCATTTCATCCCTCTCAATATAAGACATAAATCAAAATTTGCAACCCTTACCAATTGTCTTGTAGAGGGTTCCAATTTGGAATGAAGGGGCTGCATTTTATGTCTAGGGCCAATGTTTTTTTTCATCTTCCTCATGCTCATGAAACATCCTCCCAACATACTATTTGCAGAAGAAGGGGCCTCTCTATCACTCAAACCATGCAAAACCATCTCATTACCTACTACATTGAATTTAGGCTCCATGGTTTGGTAGTTTTGAGTATACTCACCAAGTGAGTGCAACCACTGAATACCAAGGACCATATTGGTCTCCCCTATGCCAACCACATACTTTTCCAAAGTGAGACTAAGCTTTGAAATCTTTGTTGTACAAGGGATGGTGAAACCATCCGCCACTGTGACTCTAAATCCTTTGAACTCTACAGATTGTAGCCCACATGATGTTACCAATCCTCTATCAATGAAATTGTGAGTTGCCCCACTATCAATTAGTATGGTGATAGGTGTACCCTTCAATGATCCTTTAACTCTAAAGGAATAATACCTAGGAGCCCCTGAAAGTGATGCCAAAGTGCCACTCAATTCCTCTTCTCTCTCTATCTCCAAGGTGTTCTCATAGTTGGTTGTCCCAACTTCCTCATTTTCCTCTTCAGAAAGTACCTAAATGTAGTGTACTTGCCCCTTGCCATGACAATTGTGTTGTCGTGTGGCATTTCTCTCAAGGGTCCTTGCATGTGAAGCAAAGTCTTTTCCTTCTCAACTCATTTCTCACATCATAGCGACTATACGGTAGCTCCTTTTGTTGTCCCAATCCTGGTTGGCTTGGTCTAGTCAAGGGACCCACATGATTGGCCTTAGGTAACCCTGCATAGCTACTTTTTGGCTGCCCCAAACCGCCACCTCTTTGCTGCCCCATAGATGGGAAAAAGTATTCTTTGGTTGTCCTAAAGGTGGAAATCTGCCCCTTGGAGTAGAAGACTCCAAATCATAGGCCTTTTGAATGGCCTCTCTCAACAAAGGTGGATCAAATGCCTTGACCAATCCCCTTAGGGAGTCAACCAAGCCCTCTAAGAACAACACCACCAATCTCCTATCCGAAATATCAATCACCATGATTGAAAGTCTCTAAAACTCCGTGACATAATCATCTACTGAGGCCCTTTGCCTCAATTGAGCTAAATCATGAAAATGAAGTTTTGAATCTACTCAATCAACCTCCTGCTAAACTCATAGGAGTGTATGTGTTGATACCTCTGCGTGATAAAACCATGCTACCACCAATCATGCGATGCTCCCTCTAAATGCAAAGTGGCGAACTGAATGGCCTCTCCCTCTACCATAGGTCAAAGTGAAAAGATGGTATCCACCTTCTGAATCCATGCCCTCATTGAGCTCCTCTGTGGCCCATCAAATGTGGAAAGAGAACTTGCCCAATGCATGCTGGAGATCTCCCTAACTGCCCCTCTGCCTCTGACTAACCATGGGCCCACTCTATCCCCATTTCCAAGCTGAAAACTCGAAAAAGGTCATAGCCTCTCTAACTGTTGTGGATAAGGTGACATACTCATCCATCTCTCTCTAAATCCTTACATGGGCTAGGTAACCCCTCCCTTGCTGGTGCAGGCTGCTCCCTATGAACAAATGTAGGCTAGGTGGACCTACGTGTGGATGTTCCATTCCCCGAAGAGGGTGTATGTGAATCTGACCTGCTCCTTGGGGCACCACTATCTCCAGTGAGTGGCTTTAAGCCATCCATCCCATTGAGCGAACAAAGAAACCACTTCATAAATGATGTCATCCTCTCTTGAATTTGAGAATACTTCTCAAATCTCTCCTCAGCCAACCTATCTCTCCTCTCACCCTCTATCCCCTAGTGTCCCATGTCACCCATGACTTGGTCCTGCTCAGGCGAACTGGTGGAAGCCCTACTTCCCTCCTGCTACTCAAGTAATACTTTACCTCTTTATTGCCACTCATATATCAAACGCTTCACCCCATAAAATAGCCAAGATGACTCTGATACCACTGTAATGTTCCCAAATTGGGACAAGCAAGCAATAATGGAATTGGACACAAAACCCAATCAAAAATCTGAAAAAGGTACAATGGACCAAGCACTCTGTCCCTCAAACAAACTACCACACCTCACCAAAGTGAACCAAATGCTAAATGCCACTAAGGCAGAAATTAATCCACAATTACAACCACTAATATCCACTCCAAGAACTGAAAATAAACTCTAAAAGATGATGCAAACTGTTGTAATGAATACCTGAAAATGAAGATCATCTTGGCTAAATATATATTCCCAAAACCAACGATCCAAAGCCTTCCTTTCACTCGCCAACCCTACTAGAAAATTTATTGAAAAATAACTTGCAATATTATGTATAACCAGCGATTAATCCCAGCCAAGTAACCTGAAAATAAAACCCTAAACTGACCACTAAACAAGAGAAAATCAAATCGCCAAACCCTCCAAGCAAGCTAGAATTTTACCACAAAAATTTACTCTATAATTTAATGAGCATCCAATGATTAATGAGGTCTAAACCCTCAACCAACAAGCTGGAAAAATATCAAAAAATATTATAAATATTAAGGGTAATATTTGTCCTACGATTTAGGGCCAACAAGCACCCCAAACCCTTGCAACTACCCCTCCAAGTGAGTTGCCCAACCCCTGATTTAATTGTAATAAAATCTTTGTACCTTTATTTTTGCTCACCAAAAAGCTCTCCAAAACCTTGTGATTTTATTCTCAAAAATTTAGAAATAATATTATAAATGTACCTTGTCAAATCGGAGTATAAGAACCCTCCAAAGATGTCCAATTCTTCCTCAAACTTATTTGCCCAACCTTAGAAAAATATATAAAATAATTCAGATTGTTAAACTTACCAATGGATCAACAATTGACCTTCCAAACACTCCTAGGGCAAGTTATCCAAGCTGGAATAAAATGCAGAGTATTTCTAAATATTATTTGGCTTGTATCAGCCCTCACAAGACCACAACACCAGCCCTCAATCCAAGTCGACAAGGCTGGAAAATAATATAAAATATTATGAAATATTTTATGCTTAAATAAGCCCTTCCAATTAGAGCGCATAGCCCTCTAGGCAAGTCACCTAGTTATAGAATAAATTCACCATCTTCACCCTCAAAGGTCTTCATGTAGATGCAGCCCTCACAAGAGGGGTCTTCTTCACCCAATCAAGTCACCACCCAAGGAAATGGCTCTAAACTCCACGAACAAGCTCCCAATGCAAGTCGCCACTCTCGAAGACCTCCAATTTTTCCAAAAATCAGCTTTTTATATGGTTTGCAATATTCCCCAATGAAATTGGTGTCCAAAAATACCCTTATAGATCCATTTGCATGTAAACATGCAATTTTTTAACTCAACTACAGCCCTTAAATAGAGCTGCCCAAGTAATAAGAATGGAGGTTTTCATCCCCAAACCCTTAACACTCTTAAAGGTTTTCGTCTTCAAGATGTGATGAACAAGCTTGACATACTTAATCAATGATTCGATATCAATATTCAACATATCTTCCCAAATGAATCCTCAATTGCTATTTATAATCATCCGCCAAGGGTGGCAGCCAAGTTGGAGAGATGTGTCTTTTAAAACATAAGCAACTTTATCTTTTAAAACTCCTTGTGGGTTTAGGCTCTCATGACCCTTAAAGGTCCATTATTTAAGTGAAAATTAGATCAAAAGTACATTTTTGCATAGCTCACTAAAAATTATAATACTTAAGTACTTTTCACCTTTTTGCTCATAGGATAGCCCCGTCAACATTCCCTTCTCTTTCTTTCCCTTAGCTTTGTGAGAACAGACTAAGCTAAGGGTCCATAAGCAAGCTAAGCCAAAAAGGGGGACATTACAAATCAACAAGCTTAGGATTCAGATGAATAGGTGGCTAGTCTGGATCATCATACAGAGAAGTGACTTGTATGTACCACAAACAAAGGTGACTGGTGGTACCAGCAAGTTTTTTATGGAAGACAGATCTCAAAAAATATTTACGATCAAATATAAGCTTTCAAACAGATCTCTCTTCTTTTTAAATGTATTGATGTTAATTTGGAAAAGTAACAATGCCCATGAGATAATTTGTAATAAGGATCCAGGTCTATTGTTTGGCATAATGGATAATGAATGGGAACATGGGTGCATTTATAAAAATACTTAGTCACATAAAGCACACATGAGAAACATATGTAATGAAAACTTTTGGTAATGTCGGGGGTGTAGTAGCTGATGAGATGTTGGTGGGTTAGTTAAGTGGGTTGGTTGTGCCCAGCCCCCACCAGGTTCAAATCTCATTGGGCATTTGAGGCCTATTGTGGTCATATGTGTTGGATTTGAGGCCGGTGTGGTTGTATGTGTTGGATTGTAAGAAATTTGGCCCCATGTTTGTGTCCCAATGGAAATTGGGCCCTCGATTGTGGTCCATCTGGTTCATAGATCCGATCAAAAGCGTTTACCGAACAAGACAAATATTGGGGGTGTAGTATGAACAATGATCACTAAGTCGTTTGAAGGACACACTAGTTAAGCCCCTAGATGGGCTTTCCAATACGATTTCTTTGTAAAAAAATCAAGCATGATTAAAAAAAACCAAAGGAAACCCTAATATAAGCTCAAGGCCCATTAAACTATTTAACAGTTGGGCAAAAAGCAACCGCACCCACTACTCAACACAACAAACACTTAGTATAGGAAAACATAAACCTGTTACAATAATATCACAATATGCGGCTTTATCATATTCATCAGTTCTCTTAATTACAACTTAGGTGATTACAAGTTCATGTGTATGCAAACAAAGTACCTTATTTATTACCTAAGTTACCAGATACGCCCCCAGTTTGCTACGAATACATGTAGGATACGAAGCAGATACAAGCAAGGTACGTCATGCACCCTACAAGTACACTCGGATACGACCTAGCCTACCTGCAGGGTGCATGACATACCTTGCTCGTCTCCATCCCATATCCTGCAGATAAAACGCATTTTTTTTCAATTTCGCTTAATAAAAAGTCAAACATGGGCTTCAAAAAACAATTCAAAATAAAATAAAGTATATAATCAACCTTAAAAGCAACTTTCGCACTCATTTTATCAAAAGAAAACATCAACGCATTTACCTTTCATTGCATTTTTATCTCTCATTGCACATTTGTTTTTCATCTTCATTTTTTCAATTGTTTAGGATTGAAACTCCTTTTTGCTAATCATACACTATTACTTCTACCCATTTGGTGTCAAGGACTTTAAGGAGCTTGCAACGAAAAGGATTGTTGATTTAAGGTAGGTTTTCAGTTTTGTGATTTTTTTTTTTTTTTTTTTTTAGTTTTTAAATGCTTGTTACTAGTTTTAACTTTTTTTTGTTATTCTTTTAAACATTTTTTCAACAAATGCCAAATGCTTTAAATTTTAATAGCAATTATATTATTTTTTAACCAAAGGCTATATGGATTTTTCAGAATGTCTTGCACTACAAGTGCTAATTCGGTGGTGCATGGGATAAGCTTCAAAGCCAATCTGCAAGTGCCCCTTTGGAAGTATGTAACCATGTTAGAACAGTGACCAGGTGGAAGGTGATTCCTTTGGCTTTGCTCAAAGTGTAATTTTAAATACAAGAGCTCGTTTAGTCAGAAGAAAGCCCATTTGTGTGCAATTCCTAATTCTGGAATCAAAGCTTGTGGTGGGCCAAACATAAATGGAATGCCAAGAAAGGGCTTATCACAAACAAAGATCCTTGCATACATCAAAGAGCAAGAAGAAATAGATGCTGGCAGTGTTGCCACAAGATCGAAGCATCCTTTGAGAAATAAATGACCTACATCTAATGAGCAACATGTTGATCCATCTCATGTTAATGTTGTAACCCCATTACACCCATTTCTTTCTACACCCATCACGGCCACAAAAGAGGATTCACCTCTCAGTGGCAAGAAAACAAAAGATGTAGGTCCATTGGAAAGGGCATTCCAGAATGAATCCAAGGACATAGTGGAGCAGAGCATTGTGTGTTATATTTATGCATGTGGGTTGTCATTTAATGTTGTTAGATCACCATACTAGCAAGATATGATGAGATCTATCAATGATGCCCCTAAAGGATTCACTGACCCAGCGTATGAAAAGGTGTGCACCTCCTTGTTGACAAAAGAAAGAAAACATGTTGAAGATGCATTGAATCCCATCAAGGATTCATGGATCAAAACAAGGGTGTCCTTCATTTCCGATGGATGGTAAGATATGGCAAATAGACCATTGATTAATATGGTTGCAGTGCCCTCAAGGAGCAATGTTTTGTAGGGTCGTTAATTGTGAGGGACAGGTGAAAGATGCATGATTCAGTACCAACATCCTCATGGAGTATGTTAAAACACTGGGGCCTCAAAACATTGTCCAAGTTGTAATGGACAACGCAAAAAATTGCAACGTCACGGACATGTTGGTTGAGGCAAGATATGGGCACATATTTTGGACACCTTGTGTTGTGCATTCCCTCAACCTTACATTGCAAAAATTGGAGACCAAAATTGATTAGATCAAACAAGTCTATGAAGAGGCGAGCGAGATCCAAATGTTCATAAGCAACCATCACTTGTCCCAAGGCATTTTCAAGGCCTTCTCGAAGTTGCAATTGTTGAAGGTAACTTTTATTTAATCGTTCATGAATCATGTATATTTTCAATTTAATTTTGTAAGTTTGTAATTTGTAAGATTTTTAATTTGGACATTTTTTTTTAATTTATTTGTTTTAACTTCGTTTTAGGTTGTTAAGACTTGTTTTGCCTCATACACACATCTAGAGATGACTTGTCAAGATACGTGAGGCATTAAGCAACATGGTTATCAACAATCTTTGGAGTGTATGGAGATGGGCAAACACTAAGAGGGCTGCAAAGGTGAAAGGGTGAATTCTTGATAACGTGTGCTAAGAATGTGTGGAGTATTTGCTCAGTTTTATCGATCCCATCGTGAGTATGTTGAAACTTGTGGATACAAATCATCCATATCTAGATAAATTTATGATGGAATAGACTCAATGATTGAGAAGATTAAGTCCATTATAAATGCCAAAGAGTAAGATCCTATGAAGAGGTTCTTTAAAGAAGTGCGGTCACATTACATTAAAAAGTGGAACAAAATGACCACCCCATTGCATATTCTTCCTTTGCCTTGACTCCTAAATACTACAATGCAAAGATCCTTTCTTTGCTCAGGAGGGTCACACCATGTAGGGATGTTGATGTTAGTGAGGGATATAAGGCGGCACTCTCTAGACCATTCCCCAATCTAGAAGTAAAAGACATAGTTACGAGAGTTTGGTTATTTCATAACCTCCACAAGTCACTCCCTTGGAGCTCTTCGTGACAAGTATAAGAGGGAAGCTCATATGTGGTGGTACCTCCATGGACAAACATCCAACCACTTGCAATAAAAATTAAATCACAAGATTTTTTTTTTTTTTAACTCTCTACCTTCTTTTCGATGTTTTGTTTTAACTTTTTACTTCTATAAATTTTAACTGACTTTGCGGCTTGCCCCAATAGGTTGCAAGTTCCTCCTCAGCTGAGCAGAACTGGAGTAGCTACACCTTTATCCACTCAGTTAAGCATAACAAGTTGGAAGTAAAAAAGGCAGAGGATTTGGTCTATGTGCATTCCAACTTGCATCTTTTCACACACAAACAAGTTGATTACAAGGAATGGGCAACAAAGTATTGAGATGTGGACCCAGAAACTTTTGACTTGGATGCCTCCATTGCCTACCTTTCATTGCTTGACACAGAGCTAGACGGTGCTTCACACACCCTGCATAGTGAAGCTAGTGGGAGTGGCACTGCTATTCCCTGTGGTTCTAATGATCCACATGATGATGCTCTCAATGACATCGCAGCCGAAGATGAATAATGAATATGTTAATTTGTCTTCATTTTTGTCCATACATAGTAACATTTGCATTATGTACTTTTATAAAACTAATCTAAGTTTGACCTTTGAATATTATGATATTTGGCATTGAATTATGAGTATGTTTTGTGGTTATTTAACTTATTTTGTTTCTTCTATATATATTATGTGGTTAATTTTATTTATATGACTATATTTTTTATATTTTTTATTTTTTCTATATTTTTTTGTACGGCCATAACCAAAAACACATCCAAGCCCAAAAAATAAACCACCGTATCCTTGTATCTGTATCAGCTACTTAGTTTATTAAAAATAACCTATATAATGACATATACATATAACTTAGGTAATTACATAGATGAAATATACATTACGTGATCATGTCAGCTAATCATTGTAGCTGTCTAGTTCATAACTTAGTGTAATACAAACAGAATATTAATGATGCATGTACAAGAAAGGAACTATCTACAAGTAATTATAAATGGTCACCACATTCATGAATGAACATGGCAAAGTATGAGAATAAGAATACCTTCATTAATATCTGTGGTAATGTCCATGGTCTCCAGATAACCCCCGTCATATCTGATGAGCAATAGACTTGTGGAAGGAGAACCCTATTGAGAAAATCCAACTCGTACTTATAGAAGGGGTGAAGGTAGGTACAATGGTTGACAGCAACAGTCCAAATGTAATAACCTTACCAGTCTACCATAACTAAAAATCAAATCAAGGCACTACGTATTTTACATAGATGCATAGCATTCCTTTATTAAAGACTTGCTTTATTCTTAGTTATATATAATAATAATAATAACATGTGATGCTAGAACTTCGCTCTACATCTATCCTCCACTTTAATTTTGTTGGCATCCTTGCCACCAACTAGGAATTGAAGGCATGGTGCGCAGATGAGGAAATTGAATCTAGCAACAACATAGAAGCAGAATTCAAGGGAGTTGGACTGAGCTGCACAAACAATGTAGTGAAAGGTGAATGCACCATCTCTGATTTGTCGAAAGCTCTTCTAATTTCATCTGCAGCATTTATAACCAGTAGCAAAAGTTCTTTGAGTTCATCCTCAGTCTTTAACAACTTGTCTACTTCTGACTTTAGTTCCTCTAAACTTTCAAAAGACTGCTGCCATTCTTGTTTTTATGTTTCAATCTTGTTAATTTCATTTCAAAAATCATTGCCTTAAACCTCCATTTGTTCAAGGCTACCTCATGTTATTTATTTTGAGCAGCTACCTGTCCCTCCAATAGTCTGAGTCTTTTCATCATGTCCTTGTTCTTGTCACTCAGTTCTCTGGCCATCATTGATCCATGTCTTCCCGTTGCAGCTCTACCATCAACTCCAAGTGTTCTCAGCTCATTTTTGTTGGCTATTCAACTCATGTTGATTATGAGATCTGTATGTCATGTAACCAAATCCTGCTCAGAGTTTTAATTTATCTCACTATAAACCCTAGTAACACAATCTGATACATATTGGATCTGAGCTTCTACCTCAAGATATAACATTTTGTCTACTATATTTTGTATATGCATATCCTTCATGTCATTATCATCAATTGAACCTTCAACTAATTTTTGCGCATCATGCCAATACTGTTTAGGAATGTAGGCTGAGAGCTTAAAACTCAAACATAAATGTGATATAGTGAAATGAAAAAATGAATAATGAACATGCACACAGATGGATACTTATTCAAAGAACATCACATCAGTTAATGAATACACAACATAGGAAATAGAGTCTTCTCATTAAACTGATAATGATGTACAATTGCCAGGTCACGCATGACAACACACACAATCAGCAGCAATGGATCTCCACACTTGTCCCCTGGAATCTAGGTGCAAAACTCAACAATGAATGCTATGGAAAGAACACAAACACAATGTGGTATAGAAACAAGGAATATATCACTTAAAGAAATGTTCTTGATTAATGAAGTATGAAATATCATAGATTCTCATTGATTCTGTCCATTAAAAATGTAGTACACTGTCACCACTGCACGGTATTAAAAGTATCAATTTAATGAGCCAAATTGGTATCAATCTCAAATAACTGCTTTTGGATGGCTTCCATTTGACAGAATGATTCAAAAAAAATCTTCGACCCTTTTGAAGAACAAGTGCTTACTGGTTTTCAGCCTGCATTGGTTCAAACTGAATACCCACATTCACCATTGTCATTGTCTCATTGTAAGAAGTTGGTAGTTGAATGGAGATTTCCAAACATGAAATCTCATCAGACAATGAACAGGTACAGGATAGGTTGTGGCTGATCTGTGTCATGCTCAAGCTGTTGTGGCTGATCCGTGTCATGCTCGAGCTGCACTATCTCAGTCTCAAGCTGTATTGCCTTGGGCTTCTCATCGACATCAATCTCAACATTCATGAGTGCAAGTGACGGCTGTGGCTAATATAAACTTGCAACATCAAGGATGGACCCCATAGCTACCCTCTTAAGAAAATCAATGGTATTTCTTGTTCCTGTTTTTAAGCATTGTTATCTTGTTATTAATAACTGTTAGATAGTGGGCCCAGCCCACCTCTTTATTTAGCTACACATTAGTGGGGTTAATGTGCCAACCCGCCTTTTTAGGTAGTGGGTCCACCAACCCACCTTTTGCTCAATATGTCTAAATTCAATGTATCTGTTTGGTAGGATATCGTAGGTGTGTAAAAAATGTTATTATCCCACATGTACAAAGTGAACAGTTCATGAAGGGGAAAAATAGACACTTGGATGTTATATTTTGGATGGATGTTGCGCCCATGTCTACAGTGACTGTGTTTTGGCCCAAGGGCAGTGTCCACACAGCACGTCCATACCTTCTCATGAAAGTCCTCTCTTTTATGTAATGTCTGTAAAAATATCAGTGATATTTAATCCTGCTTTCGTTTCTAGTTTCAGGAAAATAAATAGTTCGGTTCAAATTTTTCAACAGCTACAGATTTCAACTTTTCAATACTTGTAGATTTCAGATCTTCAGAAGTTTGGGATTTAGTTTGTAGAAGTTTTCAGCCATATCACAATTCTTTATGTTTCTGATATTATATACGTTTCAGACTGTAAACCATTCACAGTTACAGAATTTTGCAGTTGCCTCAGATTTTCTGTTTCAGTTCAAATCTCTATTTCCAGAACTCAAGTTTTGTATTTCAAAAATTCCTTTATCTACTAAAGCATTTCCAGATTTTCGGATCTGAGGTGTTAGATTTCAGTATGTTAGCAGATTTCTGATTTGGGGACCCAACAGTGGTATCAAAGCCACTCTTTTGGCCTCATGGGAAAATCCCTAGCAACGGCAAACTTTTTCAAAGAAGTTAAGTGTTTATTAACCCTCATTGATCAATATCTGACTTTATGGGATACATATAATAAAAAATCTCTTGTAGACTACTCTGTGTCAAAATATGTTTGGCTTTATAAAGGAGATCGACTGAAGTGGTTATTAGAATAATTTGTTGAGGGCATGAACAAGAATGAAAATAGATCAGTCCATGACCTTATTGACAAAGATCCAGGCCTTAGTGATGTCTTGATGAAAATGAAGCTGACAATGAACATGTGGCTGAAAGCTTTGCCAAATAATTTTGGTCATCATCCTCTTACCACCTGTGCAGTCTTCTGTTCTTGGAGCAGATTCAATTTGCTTAGCTTTACATCCTTCCCAAGGTATCATTTCTAATACATATGTGGGACATGCTCGTATACACTGAGTACAACCAATACATGAGTCTCAAACAAAGAAAGAGAAGAAGGCTATGGGCAGCATCCATAAACATGTCAACTACACCTTTATTCTAGTGCCATATTTGGATGAAAAAGAGAAAAAAAAAAGTGTCGCCAAAATTTGAAGAAATTTCAAAGAGGAGTAAATGAACAGTGTCCAAATGCATGTCAACTATCCCTTTAATTTAGTGCCATAATTGGATGAAAAAGAGATTAAAAAGTGTCTGCCAAAATTTAAGGAAGTTTTGAGTTTCAAAAAGTTCAACTTCCGACACTCCTATTGCTTTGGGACAAAACAATTCAGAAAGGGGTTACTATTTTGAAACTTTTTTATTATATGTGACTAACATGAGTTAGATAGTTGAACCTGTTAAATAGGTTTCATTATATTCTCAGGCTTCTAAATTTGGAACATAAGAAAGAAGTTGCTAGTTAAACGGACACTTCCATACATGGAATCTCATCACCACCGAATTTGGCACAGGTATGGGTTGTGGCTGATCTCTGACATGCTCGAGTTGCACCATCTCAGCCTCAAGCTGCAAAATGTCAGGCTCAGGCTACATTGGCTGAGGCTGCTCGTCGAAATTGATGTCACAATCCATGTGTACAAGTGATGGTTGTGGCTAATGTGAACTTGCTAAATCATGCCTGCCATCAGGGATCCGCCCAATAGCTATCCTCTTCCTGTAGCAGAATTAATAACATAATTAATGGAATTCATTTTTGTAGTCTCTCTCGAGATTCACCCCCCATGGAGCTGGAGGTGGAAGGTGAGGAAGGCTGAGTAACCAGTTGATTCAGCCATACCAAAATGTTTACGCATTTAAGTGACATGAATGTAATATTCAATATACTAGGAGTGAAAGATATAACAAGAGGGGGGCTCTTGACAAACCTGTTTTCTCAAGGGTTACCTGGATATCGAGCACCTCCTTTGTTGCTAAGTTGACACTGGTAACATCTCCTCTATGCTACTGAAGTTTCCATCTCCCTCGTTGTGAACAATGACTTCCGACAAATCCTCGTTGTAATCCAAAAGGATCTCATCAATGTCATCCTTTGCTTCCTCAAAATTGGAAGTAATTTGTCTGATACTCCTGAATCACCATCTTAGTGCACAACCTCTTCTAGGGCGAACCCAACTTGTGATTATCCCGAACATCATCAATGATCATGATGGTATTACTATTCTTTGTTTCCTTAGGTTTGTATGTTAGAGATGAGGGTATTTCCACACTCACGTATTCTTATTTGTAAAATGTGGCCTTGCCTTTCAAGGAAGGGAATGAAACATCTCCTGGAAGCTTCACACAACGTTTTCAACCACATCAATAGAACCTATCAGTCTAAGGACATATCAGTCTATTATACATCCTAGACAAGGAAGACTTGGTCATAGACAACAAGTACTTTGCCCAATTGTGTGTTGTACCCTTTGCTAATACCTTCAAACATGGCACCAACCAAGTTGACAAACACGGTCCACAAGGTTCATCTGCCAACCTGCTTAGAATGAGGCCTTGAATGGAAGGGGCACACAACTTCTGGATATAATTATGTGATCTGTAAATTAGATTTCTATGAATTAGCACGATTCTTCACAGAATCTAAACCCAGTTCATTATCCTCTTCTAAACAAAATTTATACATGTAAGCAATGTTGCAGAAAGCCTTCTGTGTGAAATGAAATAAAAACACAAAACTGAAAAATAACATTCATCTACAAGATAGGCACAAAATCAAACATGGAGAAACCCTCATGGGAAACCACATAGTGACGGGGACAGGGATAAGGATGGGAGACGGGAATGGGGACACCAATTTTCAGACAATGTGTACTAAAATACTTGGAGACGCCAAAAAAGAAATTAAAAAATTCATATTCATATATTTAAATTTCTAAAAACTAAAATACATCAAATTCTAAATGTCTGAAAACTTAAAAAATAAAATATTATATTTATTTTAAACACTTAACACACTACATGAGATGCATAAATACGAAATCAAAGTCTGAAAGATACGAAATGCATAAATGTTTTAAACACTTAACACACTACATGAGATGCATACTTCATATTTAAGTTTTCAACATTTAAAATTTACGTTTTAACATAAAAAAAAAAATTGTTTGTTTTTTATATAGCATATGGGGAATTTTTTAGGAGATTCAGGAAACTCCAAGCGAAGTCTTCAAGACTTTGAGAGATGTCTTCATTCCCATCTTGTGTCTCCAAGACATGCTCCCATACCCCAGACACGTTCCAGGTACAAGAAGATGCACCTTCTGGTTTCTATGTGGAGAAGTTATCTCCACAGTACAAAATTATCTAATTGTTCATTCCTTCTTGAACAATTAAAACAAAGATTACAGAGAGTTGTTCACTGTAGAATGTTCAGCATTGTGATTCCCTTAGTTAAGAATTCTACAGTGATGTACTTCATGTCTCAGACTAATCAATCCCTCTTTTCAACTAATCCAAAATGGGGAAATAAAAATCAGGGATAAGTGTGGAAACAATCTGACACCAAACCAACCAAATCTGGCGTGCAAACAGCCAACAAACAAGTGACGAAGAGCCAAAGTCAAAAAAATAATGGCGAGTAAAGATTTGACGATCAAAGCTCATCAGAACAAGGATAAAAACAAGGTGATGTAGGAGAGGGACCTGAGGAAGCAATTGGTGATGTTAACATCTAGTATGCGTTGAAGGAACCCCAAGAAACATCATCTTTATATCCTTGCAGGTCCTATGAGGACATTTATACAGACGGATCATGTGCCCAAGAGGACACGAAAGCAGGTTTCAAGGTTCCTACAAATACAAAACAACGTAGTTTCTCCTAAACGGTCTGAATGGAAGGTGAACAGTGTTGTAAGTCAATAAAACACATCCCATTCATGTGCAAAGGTTCCTTTCGGCAACAGTGGTGGACGAGATTGAACAGGATTTGGATCAAAGCAGAATAAGCCAGCCATCCTCCAGAGAGGAGAGCTTTTTTAATCACACTTGTAAATCCGGTTTAGTGAAGGAATAAAGCTTTCATCCTTTACCGATGATGTTTTTCTGCTCCAAGAGGGTTTTCCCCACATAAATCAATGTCATTTGTGAGGAATGTTGTTATGTCAAAAGCATGTTAATTGAGCACTTGTATATATAATATCAGAAATATGGATGTTCTCAGTAGCTATACATTAATTTCAGCGAAATATATCCATTAGCATCTTTATTGTGAATTCATTAGGTACAGTTTGTGGAAAAAAAATTGTGAACTCCTATCCCCTTTCATTTGCAACAAAATAATGCATTTATACATATGATACAATTCAATTTTTTCCTCTTCCAAGAGCTTTTCGACAGGTTCATAAGGTTGCAAAACCATGTAATTGATTACATAATATTCATGACCAGGTAGGACCTTGAATTTGAAAAATAATAATATTTTATTCAAGACAATTGCTTGTGTACTCATGCAGTTGATGATATGGCCATTAACATGTCATGTATTGCTGACATTTTGTCTGCAATTAGTGACATAGTTGTTGACTGGTTCTTCTTGAATAAAAATGACAGACAGTTGGGGAGCAGGATGTGGAGTCATCGTTCCGATCAATGTTCCCTTTCTCATCCGTCATGGGTCGATCCACTATGTTTTTCATCTAGCATGTGACCCTATAGTATGATCATGTAGCAATAATCAGGTGAACCTGCTAAGGTTTGTTCAGTTTCCTTCTATCCACTCTCTACCCTTCATTGTTTTCTAAGTGACAAATGCCAACATTTGGTGCATCATTGATGGGGCCATCAAACAGTCAATACTTTAACGGGGTGGTGGACCAAACGAAGAACATCTTAATTTATCATACAGTGCCCCCACTCTTCATTGTTTTGTTTAAGTAGGTGTCAGCTTCTCCACCTATCACTACAAGGGCATAAGATCTAGATCTTGTGAGGAAACAAAGCGGGAAAGACCTTCATGAGGCATTGGTCAACACTTCTGCCCTCTGCTGTCTGATGGAACAAATAAAAAGATCTTCATGCATCGTCAAAAGAAAGGATGCATGATTCAGATTACAGCGGGGTGGCAAAGCATAACAACCTATCCTTTACTCTCCATCTTCACCACTCTTTGCTATCCACCATCTTTGGAATTTAGTGTATCTGTCTAAAGCAGTGAAGCAGGATAGGAAAGCAAATAGTAGAATTGTCCAGGGATCCTATGTTCCCCACTCTCTACCACCCGTTGACTGTTAAACCATATGGCAGAAGCAGCTAAGACACTTATTAGTATCCGGCTGCAGTGGTATAGTGGGGAGCAGACCCCCTCTTACTTCATGCCTGGGTATCACAGAGTGCACTTCATTGGTTTTCAAACTTGTTGATTTTTTCTACAATTATAACTTATACTGTGTGGGTCCCTCATGTGTCGCTCTAGGGGAAATAATGCTAGCTTAGCTATCCATTTTATCTGTCTCCTTAGGACTTTTACACTTGACACTTCATCATCTCCATTTCCTGTGGAACATTTATATACAGGCCTGTACATATGAAATCTTGTTCTAGGTTCTTCCTTATTTATTTCATGCAATCAACCCATCGACTGCTTGTCTTGCAATAAAAAACATCTTGAAAATGTGTGATGTGATGTTCTACAATGCCCCTTTGTCATTTGCCTCAATCTATTGCATTTTGGCTTTTGGATCTAAATTATAATCCTTCCATATCAAGGTCCCCTTGTGGACTTGTAATTTTACTAATCCTTTTCAGATCATTATGTTTATTCTTAGCAGTGAATTTCACTAATCCCTACATTTTGGCTGGTCATGGGTAAGTTCCATCACCTGATGAAAATATTTTGACTCATAGGAGATAGTAATCACTTTTTTGCCTATCAATCATCATGGTAGTCTTTGTCTTTAGATTGCAGGTCTCAAATAAATATATGAAAAATGACTTACTATTTTCCTTCTTGAAGATAGGAAACATTAAGGCATGATGAACTTGAGCATTAGTTAGTGCATTTCTCAAAGCATATATTTTGTATTTTCCAACAATGCCTTGCCACAAATCCTTGTGGCATACACCAGATGATCCCATCGATTGGTATTCAATTTCCAGCCTTCTTGGTTGGCTGGCTCATTGCTTCCAACCACTGCTTTACCCTTCCTGTCATAGTATTTGAGAATTTAGCTTTAAACTTTCCAGTAATATGTAAAATCTTGAGTCTCGTACTATTAAATTATTAATAAAGTTATAACAAGTCGAGATGGATTTCTAGGACAATCTAATGACAAGTCCTCTTCGTCACCAACTAAAACTTTGAAAATGAAGCTTCATTCCTCACAAAAAAAAAATCTAACCCTTGAAATATCAAAAATCAAACACATTTCCTAAAATATCAGACCAACAATGGAGCCAACCAGCTCAAATGATCTATTAGGACGCTTTGTATCTAGCCAAAGGGCTCTAACATCCAGATCAAGATGGGTGATGTCTATGACAACCCCTCAAGTGGTCAGTTTGTATGTTCAATAGGTGTAGTTTTTGATCAAACTCCTAGTGGACTTAGATGACCTAATCCTTAAGAACCCTCAAGCTATGGATGATCACTGAGCAACCTATCTGTACAAATAGGACAGCTTGCAATTTTGCTCAAATAGCTTGCGCTTGGGTGAGAATGGCCTGTTTTTGGGTTTGGACATCTGGAAATTTTGGAACATTCAATTATTTCCTTCAAAGTCTACCTACTGTACCTTCAATTTGTCCTTTTACCTTTTTAATCATTGGAATGAGAATTTGTATGGGTTGTGTTACTGCCCACCCTCAGACAGTTTTCTTGGACAACCTCCTAGTGATGGATTCCAGTGTCAAGGTCTACAAATTCGTCCAGGATACCTCTGACTTCGAGATGGAATTATGCTTTTGTCTCTAAGGGCTTTTTCCTAGATTTCTCTTCCTGTGGAAATAAAAATAGCCCCCAGTCAGGTATTAGTTAGTGGATGAAATCAGCGTCGCAATCCCAATTGGTCTAGGCACATGAAAATTGTCTTCTTGCTCTCGTCCATCCCCTTATATGTCTCTCAAATGTGAATAGTCTTAAATAAAATCGTATTTGCCTTGAGTTGACACTTACTTGTAAGGTTTGTTTATGGAAGGTCTTCTACAATACTTATCAAACTTACTTCTATCTTTAGAAGTACCTTGCACATTATTTTTATTTTGTAATTCAATTTTATTATGTGGACAACTTAACAAATGAGCATTATCCTTATATAAGTGCACTCTTCCTCTGAAAATTCTAAATATTGTGAAGGGAATAGAGTGTCTTGTCGAATAAATAAAAAATTCACATACTCAGAACTTAGTAACTTGATTCAAGGGCACGAGACATAAAGTTTTAGACTTCAGCAATTTACCGTGTCCTAATAAATGATGTTTTCTACGGTCCCTAATTTGACTGCTTTGTTATCCATAAAAAACTTTATTTATTCAAAAGGAGTCTGGCCATTAAAATTTGAAAGACACTCCCTTGAGATCACTGCAAGTTCATGTGTTGGATCAGCCTTCAACAATAGAGCTTACTCATCTTCAAGAGTTATGTGTTGAGGTAAATGGTCCATTAAATATTTTCTCCAAGCTTACTTTGATTTTCATGGGCTCAACATACCGTGTTTTGTTTGTCAAAGAAGTAATGTGCAGCCACATGGTCCACCATAGCATCCTCAAATTCAAACATGGTAAATTACGATGGAAAGCTGTCCTTGGTGACAATGTCCTCCTCTATCAAGCACAAACACTGACCCCTTAGGCTATTCTTTGTGATGGCAGTTGATATCAACTGACATCTTTCTGTGACTATAGTCGACAAACTACTCACGGATTGTATATCTATCAACATCAATATGGATGTGTTGCCAGGAGAATATTTCAGTCTTCCATTTTCCACTGTAATAGGCTACAATGTGAATGGCCTTTGTCTTTTGTACAATCCTCCAAATGGAGTGTGGCATCATCAATAGGGTTGATTTCCATTATCAATCTATTTGTAATCTAAATCTAACATATTTTTCTGAGTTTTTAAATCAACACTTATCTTTATCCCTTTCTACTCCATAGATAGGAAACCACGCTTCATATTGAGAGTGACCTTGGCTGTGTGATGCCATTAACCTTCTAATTGAGAGTCAAATGTTGAATTTAATACTGATATGACGACAAAGTCAATAGTATCCACCTATTTGCACCCTCTAAACAGCTATCCAAAGCTTGGCTCTTGGCAACCAGAGTGTAGGCTTGTTCAATATTTTCCAAGTGTCTTCTAACAGAACATTCAACACTAATTCAGTGTCCACCACCACATTTGTCAATGTCTATCCTAAAATATGCGTGTGGACTATGACCAGATGATTAGCCTTGATCATCAAGGCAGCAAAGTTCACCACTTGGTCACCATGGTCATGGAATTGAGCTTGTGTTGTCATAGAAAATTGGCCGACAGCACATCCAAACCTAGTAGAATGCAACGATGATCATATATCATGACAGGGATTGGAGTTTACAGTACTTTCCTTGCGATGTCAAGATTGACTGCTTGTTTGGAAACAATCATTTGAACCTACCTTGTTGGCTCAAACATGTTCAATGTGGTGGCTCATATTTCGTCCGCCATTTCCTTGAGGATTTTTTTCCCATTGCATTTAGCATTGTTTGTTTTCAACTGCAGGGCCTAGGCAGGTGTGGAACGACCAAAGTAGTTTCATCCATGTCAATGAAGTTCACAACGGTAGCTTTGTGCTTAGGACAAGCCTTGTCATTGAGATATACAGACCCATACCATTGATGCATCCAAGTCGGGGATGAATTTTGTTAATTTGCGTATTCTCTCACGATATAGCCCATTTGCTGCATCTATATCATCCGGTGATCAAACAACCACTGGCATCATATTGAATACAAGCACGGACACTGCCGCCATTGCCACTCTATTGGTTCTAACATTGACTATGGCAAGGGTTCTTAAAACCACCACTTGTAGCCTCCTTCAAAGCTATACCTTGTTTGGTAAGCTTGGATCTACCTTGTTCTTAAGATTAAATAAGCAAACTTCAAGTACATGACCGGTTACCCTACAAATCTCATAGAATTGGTTGGTATGCAGTTTAGATGGGTGGCATTATCACTGTAATATTTAGCACACAACACTCCCCTATTTTCATTCTTTGTGCCTTCTTGGCATTATTTAAACATTCTTATCATATCTCTTCTAGATATTGTGATGGAAGAAAGCTCTTATGATCCATCTTTGTGATCAAAGTCACTAGCAGCCTTTTGTTGTCATGCTCGTCTTCGCTTCACTTTCCAAGTTCATAGCCCTATTATAGGCTTCGTCATAGGAAATAAACATAACAACCTTTAGTTTAGCCCTATATTTTGGTGATGCGCCTTCCACAAATGACCTCCTCTTGCCATTAAAGGCAGGCTTCGCCTATTTGTCAATCAATCCCTTCAAACATTGGTTGTATGCTCTAGCTAATTTAGACTTGCCTTGTTTTGTATTGAAAGTTTTTAGAACTATTTAATTTTCATCTCTCAAACACTTTGAAATCGTTTTCAAAAACTTCTTTAATTCATCCCGACTATTGAAGAGATCTTTCTTAAACTCCATAAACCAGTCGAATGCAATGTCCTCAATGTCATTGGAAAGGCCTTCATCCAACAAGTTTCATTTGTCTAGCCATTCACTGTCCATATAGTATTTTAAGTGTTACAATGTCTTACCAGGTCATTGTTGTTGTCACCCATGAACTTTGGTAGCTTTTGTCAATCATCAAATGGCATGGCATTTGCCACTAAGTTAATAGGTTGTCTTTCAAAACTTCCCCTGCACCTATTCAATAGGCCTTGCCTGGCTGCTTTTTTTTTTTGAGACCTGCAATATTCTCCTCCTCTAGTAGAACGAGGTAAGGTGCACCTTTTCTAGAATTCTCTTGAGGGCATAGTTCCTAATCCCGTCCACTGGATCTGCCAAGCTTTGAGAAAAATTTTAAAAATGCCCTTCCAAGTTACCACTGGATACCATACCTTCTTCCACATTTGGATTGATAATTAATTTGTCATCATCGTTTGCCTTGTCGTTATTGACTTCTACACCGTCCTGCACCACTATCTTTCTATCAACATAGATGAAGTCTCGCTCTAAGTCTCCTACACCTTGCATTTCTTCGCCACTTAGTCTAATTTCAGGTGCCCACCTAGATTTTTTTGTTTTGGAGGTGGAAAACAAACCCACAAGCTGTAAGGCTGAACGAATACTATACCTCATTCAGCTAATCTTTTCCACTGTTCCTGCAATATCCTAAAGCAATTTGAATTTCTCATTCATTTTTTTTTGGTTTTGGAGGTGGAAACAACCCCACCAACTGTAGGGCTACACAAATACTGTACTTCATTTGGCTAAGCTGCCAAGGTCTCAGGGGCAACTATGCCTCAAAAACTGCCAAACGCATCCACACGACCTCATTCCTTACAGGATACAAATGTCCGGACCTCAACATATTCAGAAGTAAAGGAACCTACTGGGCTTTGCATGAGCCAAACACCTGCAATGAACCGCAACCACTTTGACATTCATTTTAAATTCAAACCGTCTTTCGCAGATTTTCATTTTTTTTTAAACAACAATGTAAGAAAATTACTCGCTGAAGTCCTGCGATTGTGGTATGATGGCAATGGGGGACATGCATGCAGGTGACCCAAATCCAAATCCCCCGACCACAATTAGGTGGCCCATAACTCCCAACAGACTTGGTAAAGCTGGGCTAAAACCATTATGGAGTACATTCGAGCATAGCCCATACGTGCAAATCCTACGAGTACGATCAAGCAGACCCACATCACATTAAAGGCGACCCTTTGCCTCGCCCAACATTTACCAAGGAAAAACAAATACTGGCTAAAGGACCCATAGCCTCACCCAATATTCACCAAGAACGAAAAAAAACTGAGTAAAGGACCCATAACCTCACCCGATGGTTGCCAAGGCAAAAAAAAAAAAAACAAGACGGACTAAGTTCCCTTCCTAAATAAAAATAAGTTATTGTAAAACGGTGTGAGAGAATTAAATACCATACGTTAACTTATAATTTCTTTATTTCTGTAAAAAACCAGGCATCCTTAGAGAAACTCATGTTTCCTTCTCTCCCAATTTTCTTTTTTCTAACACACCCAAATCACCTAAAACTATTCATCCATTTCTGTTTATTGATATTTGGGATCTCAATTCTTCGACAATAGAAATAGCACCCATGTTTTCTTTTGGGTTGAATTCAATCTTTGTAATTATATTGAAAGAATCATAATTTTTTTAAGAATAAAAAGGGGAAGGGATCTGTGTGGACATACATACCTATCAACATACCAACAGTAACAAAAGCGAGAAGGCCGAGAACCATCTTGGTAGCACCAACAGCCATTTGGAACGAAGCAGAAACAATGGCTGAACAACAATACAGACTCTGAATTTAAATTGACCAATTCAAATATCCTTCACAAACCCATCAATTCAAACCTATTGGGTCTGTTATGTTTGTTTCACTTTATTAGTTAGCTTCTGCTGGGGGTTTTGATGCAAATTTTTTATACCAATAGTTTCCAAGTTAGAATTTTCAGCCCATAGACTTGACCGATTGTTTTACAAGTAGCAGCTCAGCGTGTAAGGTTACATAGAGGGGTTTCATGTTGGGGGTTACTCCTATAATTTCCCCTATTGTCATTTCAGACATCATTAAAAGTTAAAAATATAAAATCTCTGCATCTTAAAATAAGGAGCAGCTACTGTTTAGGAAAGTAAGATTCTGAAGATTTGTATGACTATTTTTATTTTTTTGGTTGGTAAATGTATATTTATATCCAATCAAATTTATAATTATTTTTAAACAATTTTTTTAATTAAAATATTCTTAATTTCTTAAGCAATGTATATTATACAAAATTTTAAAAAGCATAGGATTGCCTATAAGGAAAAACTCTCTTATAATTTCTCAACGATATTCTTTTGAAAATATTTTCATGTTCTTTATGGGCTTTTGTTCATAGATGTATTGTTATATGTAATATTGGTAATATAATAATTTTTACAGGAGTTTATGTTGATTTGTGCTAATCTATTTCGTTATTATAAGAGATTGTTTGAGTAGTTGTTTTTTTAGTTCTTAAAATTAACATATTATAAATTTTTTGTGGTAAAACTTATAATTTTTTGTGAAATTTTATCAATGTATTAATAATAGTTTGAGAAAATGAGACCCAAATAACACCTAAACACCGAACATGGACTTCCCTCCTTTTTGACATTTCATTAACTTATTAAATATAAAAGTTAATTGATATTTTTTAGAATTATTTTTAATTTTAAAAATGATTAATTAAAATTCTATTTGTTAAATATATGAAATGATTCTAAATGAAGTCGCACTTTTTTATTTAATATAGAAGAGATGTGTTAATAATTCAGTGAGCTTAAGTAATTGTGATGGTGTTTAGGAAGTGAAAGATCACTTTCCCATTTCAAATAACTTTTATTAGTACCATAAGGTACTATAGTTAAGAATCGATTTAATTAATAGTAACCCTCTTACCTTGATGGCCAATGAAAAGGCTTTGTTTCAACCATAATTATTTTTATTATAAAATTTTAAAAGCCTTCCATTAATTAAGGCCTTATTTTATAATATTTTCAAGAAAATTGATATTTCTATTTTTAATTATAGTTATGTGCAGTTGTAGGGTTTTCAATAACAACAATAATGATATTTTACATTCTCAATGCCACCAATTAGTGTTATGTTGTCATTTATAACCTAACTCTTTTGAAAAATTACTTGCATTTTGTTATTCAAATGGGCAATATTTCATTCATAAAAACTCTTATGGTGGGTTTTATGGTTTTTTTCATCTTGGATGCCCTACAATTAATAGAAGGAACCTTCTTTCGCATTTAGTCAACCCTAATTTTTCAACTCAAAATTTTTGATAGATGATTCATTTTTATCCATGGTAAATTGATCGTCATTGTATGTCATCATTGTTCTAGTGTGCTTTGAGCCGAATTTTCTTATTGAAATTAGGACATGTTTGCAGTCTAGATGGCTCCAGCTATAAAAGAAGTTGATGGTTTTGGCCCTAAAGAGGGTTTTATTCTTTTGTGGTTCTCTTAAGACATCAATATTTGAGCATGGAGGGTTGTGGTAGATGTCAGAACGGACCACAAACCTTATTATCTAATGGTAGTAATTTTAGATTTTTACTAAAGAAACCCTAATTGGTGGCCCTTGGAAGGCGCACTTCATACTTTTAAGTTTGTGTTGCTTTTTTAAATCCTTAATTTTATCACTCTATAATATTGAGTTAAATTCCTGATGTATGTGATCCTTTTTTGTTATATTTCTTGACCTTTCTATTTCAATTATATGCCTCCAATTTTAGAGTATTGTGTGGATTTCAAAGGATCATGTGTAGTTGCAATAGGGTAATATTGGGAATGGACCCATTACTCTGGTGATTATAGTTATTCGCCTTGATATCATATTTTGTGAATTTTAGCCATAAGAGGATTTTCTAACATGGATTTATAGAATTGGGTGTTGTACATGTGAAAATTTGGTCTTTAATACTTGATAATGACAAGCTTGACACACATTTACCACGTATGACATAAGCACCCAAACAAGGTCCTAATTCACCATCCTCTCACACTTGCATGTTATCTGGTGAGTCAACCCTTTCATTTTGTTGTTATACACCTACATGAACCTCACTATATATTTCAAACCTACTAGATATCCTACACAAACATCTCCAAACTCTCAGAGCAATCCACTTGTACACGAGTCAGTTCCAACAATTACAATTATTATCATCAGTTGATAATGACCCACACTAGTCGGAACTGTCCCACTCCCAGCGACAACTATTTTATAAAATCAAACCCATTGTTAGGGTCAATCTATAAGCCTAACATGTCAGTGGCATGAGGAATTATTCAAATGGATACCTATATAAACAAATCAAGGTCTCATTCAAGAGGAGATAGCATCCATTTGACACTTATATGTGATACATATACATGATTGCACACTGAGTAAATCTACCTTATTCTTTCTAATTTTGTATACCTATCACTAAGAGTAGTCATAGGCCAAGTATGAAGCACCCAAAAGCCAAGTCAAAGAAAGTTGTGATGTGATAAATTAAGAATAAAATTTAAGTGCTAAAAACAATGGAGGACAAATCCAAAATCCCTAATCAATCATAACCTACACAACACCTCTGATTGGGCTAAGGAAGTAATTTAAATGCAAATACACAATAAAATACAACAAATATACCTCACTTTATAATCAAATTTACCTTCCTTGACAAGTAGTAGATGAACCCAAATGATAATGGATGAACTTGATAATTGCTTGATATGTTGGATGTTTGATTGTTATGTTGGCCAGGACTTGCACAACATTTTGAGATAGATTGATTGAGTTTGTTTAACAAGATGATAGCATGAAAGATTTATAATTGAAGTTCCCCTCCATTTGAATGGAGGTGTAGATGAATTTATAACAAGTTGATGAGAGAATGGAGGGTTTGTATTGAGCCATGAAGGCTCTTGATCAATGGATGAGATAATATGGTGGTTGAAAATAGGAATTAAAAATTCCTAAAAATCTCTAGAAATGGATGGTGTAGAGGATTCTAGAGGATGTAAAGGATTCTAGAGGATATAGATGATTTTAGATGTGGATTAGAGAATTATAGATGTAGTTATAATAATAAATGAGGATTAGAAAAGTGATTTATAGGAATGCTTAGTGGGGGTGGTTGGAGGTAGGTAAGTAGGAATTTTAAATTTTTATATAATGTGAGGATTTGGTTAGTGATTAAATAGAGTGCTAAGAGGGTGATAATAAGATGATTAATTGATATGGGATGAGGGGTAAGGTTGATATGATAGAGGAATAAATAAGGGATGTTAGATTAATATTAGAATAATCACTTGGGTTAAGATGTAAAAGTGGTAAATAGACATAATTAGTACGGGATGAAGAGATGATTAGTAATGGATGACGAAGCGATAAATTTTAACTGTATACAGTTTCCCCCTCTTTGAAAGGGCATTGAAACTAGAAGAAGTAATGGCATTTCAAAGAAGTAAAAGGTTGTATGGGTTAATAAGTTAATGAAATTTAGGATGGGTGATGTTAGTGAGAGTTAGGACAAGTGATGCCCCCTCGAGGGGTCATGTGGGGAGGAATGAGATGGATGGTTAGTTGAAAGGAAATGAGGGGTTGAATGTGAAAATAAAAGAAAGAGGGATTAGAATGGACATGATAGATAGGATAGATGTAATGGATATGAGGTGAGGTTGTCAATCTATGAGCTACAATTTTATTAAGAATTGAATTGGATTCGATGCATTGGCAAAGACATATACGAGGGAGAGAAAGATGATAAAGTTACGACCTTAGATGTGCACAAAGTGAAGGGGGAGGCATAAATTTTGGATGATAATACAAGTAAATATGCAAGTTTTGGACGTATCCCAGGGAATGAAGCATGTCAAGAGAGCTTCGGGCTTGGATGTTTGATTGAGTAATGTTGTGATTTTTGGATGTGTCCGAAGAATGGACACATGTCAGGGAGAGATTTTATCAATGTATTAGTAATAATTATGAGGAAAGGAGGCCCACTTAACCCGAACAGTGAACACATTACTTTGGTCTTCTCCCCTTTTGGCCTCTCATTAGCTTATTAAATATAAGAGTTAATTGATTCTAATTTTTAAAATACTTGTTAGTTTTAAGAATGATCAATTAAAAAATTATTTGTTGAAAATATTGATAAATTCTAATATGAAGTCATATATTTTTTAATATAGAATAAATGTGTTAATAGTTCACTAGGCTTGAGTAATTGTGATGGCAATTAAAAAGTGAAAGATCAATTTCTCATTTCAAATAAATTTATTACTATTGTAGGGTATTATAGTTACGAATCAATTTAATTAATAGCAACCTTCTTACCTTGGTGTCAAATGAAGAGGCTTTACTTCTTCCATAATTGTTTCTATTATAAAGTTTTAAAAGCCTTCCATAAATTAAGGCCTTATTCTACGATATTTTCAAGAAAATTTATATTTTAATTTTTAACTATATTCATGTGCAATTACGGGCTTTTCAATAATAATAATAATGATATTTTACATTTTCAATGCCCTCAATTATTGTTATGTTGCCATCTATAACTCAACTCTTTTGAAAAAATGCATGCATTTTGTTACTCAAATGGACAATATTTAGATCATAAAAAACTCTCACTATGGGTTTAGTAATTTTCTACATATTAGAGACCCTACAACTAATAAAAGGAACCTTTATTGGCACCTGGTCAGCCCTAATTTCTCAACTCAAATTTTTTAATAGATGGTTCAAATTTATCCACAGTAAATTGATCGTCATTATATATCATCATTGTTTTAGTGTGCTTTGAGATGAATTTTCTTATCGAAGTTAGGACATGTTTGCAGTTTAGGTGGCTCTAGCTATAAACATTGTTAATGTTTTTGGCCCTAGAGAGGGTTTTGTTCTTTTGTGGTCCTTTTAGGACATCGATATTTGAACATGGAAGGTTGTGGTAGATTTCAGAATGGACCACAAGCCTTATTATTTAATGGTAGCAATTTTATATTTTTGTTGAGGAAACCCTAATTGGTGGCCCTTAAAAAACACACTTCACACTTATTATTTTTTGCTACTTTTCTTAACCCTGAATCTTATGATTATATAATATCGAGTTAAACTCCTAATGTATGTGATCTTTTTTTGTTATGTTTCTTGACCTTTTTATTTCGAGTGTATGCTTCTAATTTTGGAGTATTGTTTGGATTTAAAAATATCCTGTGTAGTTGGACCCATTATAGTGGTGGTTATAGTAATTTGCCTTGATATCATGTTTTATAAATTTTAGCCACAAAAGGATTTACTAATATGGATTTATAAAATTAGGTGTTATAGATACAAAAATTTCTTCTTCAGTGCTTGACAATGACAAATATGATACACATTTACCACGCATGACATGAACACCCAAACAAGGTCCTAATTCACCACCTCTCACACTTGCATGTTATCTTATGAGTCAACCCTTTCATTTTGTTGTTATACACCTATATGAACCTCACTATCTATTTCAAACATGTTAAATATCCTACACAAACTTCTCCAAACTCTTAGAACACTTGTACATGAGTCAATTCTAATGGTTAAGATCATCATTGCCAATCAATAATGACCTGCACTAGTCATAACCATCTTGCTCCCAGTAATGACTATTTTATACAATCAAACCCATTGTTGGACTATAATCCTAATATGTTGATGGTGAATAATTATTCAAATGGATCCCTATATAAACAAATCAAGGTATAATTCAAAAGTAGTTGGCATCCATATGGCACTTATTTGTGATACATTTATACACTTGCACACTGAGTAATTCTACCCTATTCTCCCAATTTTATATACCTATCATTAGGAGCAGTCATAAGCCAATTCTAAAGCACACAAAAGTTAGGTCAAACTAAGCGTTGTCAAGTATTAAAACCAATCATTAGTTGTGTACACATAGTGAAGGAGAACAGTTGCACAGTCAAATTAGGTGGGAGAACTACATGTGTCATGATTTCCCTCCTTAGAGTATTTGATATGTAGGTAATAAGCAATCATCATACAGGGGTGATTGGGACTAGCTCAGTGCATTACACTTCCCTGATTTTTACATGTTTCTAGCCCTCGCAAGCACATCTGGGCTTTCAAGGCAAAGGAGGTTGATTTGTGGATTTAAGCACATCATCAAGGTTTAAGATTGTAAACATAGACCAAATAAAGATAGTCATAAGTGACTGTACAATAATTGCATCACACTTCTATGCAAGTTAGTATCAACCAACATGTCAATACCAACTAACATTGTCAACCCAATCCTGTAGAATTGACCCAACATAGGCAGCTTCCTAGGACCTGAACTGAATAAACCATAAGCATGCTTATCTTTGTTTTCCATGTTTAGAACACAGTCACATTCAAATAGTCAAATAAAAAAGTTAAGTATCATGATCTCTTCAATACTTTCCATATTTATCATGTACCTTTATCAAATCAAAATAATCAATTATCAATCATTTACATGCATATGTATGCTTAAATACCATATATATTAATTTGAATTATATTTCAAAGTTTTATACTAATTAGATTAATATTACCCATTAATCCAAATTATTGTAAAACATATTGGTGAACTTGTACATATATTGAACACTATAAAACCTTGGGTTTTCCTTTATTAAGGTTACATATATAATTTTTTTATTTTTACATTTAAAAGACAGATAATATTTTCACCTTTGGCCCTAATCTCCTACATCCTTTCATGATCCCATCCTATGCCATCCAAGAAGGATAGCTCCCTTGTACCTCTAATTTGAAGTGCTAGATTAAGTGAATAAAGCATAATCAGATTCTTATTACTACAAATAAAATGGATAAAATGAATGTTTTTTTCTTATTTTTATGATGTAATTATTCACAAACATATGCAAACATGTGACATTGTTAATATGCCTCCATTGGAACATGATAATCAATATAATCAAAATGAATGTAATGATCAAGATAATTATGAAGGTCCAAACAGAATTGATCCCAATCCACTTAATTGGGTAGATCCTAACCAAGTTAAAGTCTTTTCCAAATTTCATGAATAACTTCATCAATGTCCTGAAGAATTGGGTAAAGTTGTCAAATTGATTCTTGAATCTAAAGCCACACAAGAAGCTAAGATTTATACATATACAATCATTAAAAATCCATTTACCATTATTAATAAATCCTTTTGAGTTAGTGCCTCCACATCAAATATCCATGCCACTACTTCCAGTACCATTCCCATGCTTGCACCTTCAGAAACATATGTGATATCTACCCAAAATTTGGGGTTTTTAGTTTATTTTGTGCCTATTCCTACATTGGTAAATTTCACCCCGTCTAGGATGGATACACACCTTCCATTGATAACCTTACCTAATATGCATTCCCTTGATCGAGTTATTACATCTTTGCACACCAAGGTGTTGCAATTAGATAAAGGCACATCAAGATTTATCCATACCATGGATTCACACATCTTGATCCATAACCCATTGGCTCCTAAGATATCAACCTACCCTTTTACCTAAAGGTAAAGGTGATTATGAACAACATCTTAGATCATTCCACATAGCTTATTTCCTGACTATGAATACAACAATATGGTATTGACCAAATTATTTCCAAGAAGTCTTAAAGATTGTGCATTGAGATGCCTTTATGATCTCCCTCTTTAATCTATAAGAGCATTCAACCCTTTGGCCAACTAATTCTTAGCATAATTTATCATCAACATTGATGAGAAGTTATTATATACATAAATTACTAAGCTAAATCAAGGATCTAACAAACCAATTAGTGAATATGTGCTTCGATAAAATACCATGCTAGCTAATGTGACCAATGTTATGGTTGATAATGAACTAAAAGATATGTTCAAACAAAGTTTTATATCACCACTCCATGAATTAATTATATTCAAGAGATTCAAAACATTTGATGAGTTATGCCATACAATGAGGGATAGAGAAGTCAAGCTAATTAATTTGAACAAACTTAAGTATTCATCAACTCCTATGACTACCTCAACAATGAAATTTCAAAGAAAACTAGAGTGTAAGGTAAAACCAAATGATAACAAGAATAAGGCAAATACTATAGTCAATATCATGTCACAACCTATGAACCAATAACATTTAACAACTTCACCAAGGAAGCAGTTTTCATGATTACAATCACCTCCTTGTGTGCTTTTCAAGAAGTTATTAGAGTGTAACCTTATCATACTCCTTCCTTCATAAGAGGTTGATCCAAATAGACCTAGACTAAGGAAATATGATGGAAATGTATATTGTGGGTATCATCAAATTATGGGGCATCACAAAGAGATGTTTCAAGCTAAGACATAAGATACATGACCTCATAGATGATAACATTATCGATTTGGGTACTCTTGTAGAGAAATCCTGAACCCAAGGTAATGGAAATCAAAAGTTGAAGATTTTTAGTGATATTTTTCCTAAACATGAGTTGAAAAACACCAATGACAATCCAAAGATACATCATGCATATATCATGCATCTCCACCAGTGACATATGCTCATCCACTAAATATTATCATTGATACTCCACCTTAGCATCCCATGATTATGTTTGATGACAAAGAGATAATTAAGATGATTTAGATTTTTATGCATTAGTCATTCATGCCTACATACAGAAATAACCTATATACAATGTCATGATTGGAAATGACTAAAGTGATAATGTTTGCATGATGGCACTTCTCCAATCTCTTAGATACACATGACATGGTTTGGAAGATACAACAAAATTAGTTAAAAGATTAAATGGGTAGAGACGTAGTAAATTAGGACACATAATATTATCTCTTCGGGTAGGATCAGCCATATAATCCACACCATTCCTTGTACTACAGAGTAATCATATCTTCAACATGTTATTAGGTATCCCATGGATGTAGAGACTTCGTGCAATTATATCCATAGTACACTGATGCCTAAAATACATAAACTACAACATAATGATTATAGTCCCAAGAGTATGGTATGAGTATTTTCTACATTCATTGATATCTCCTCCTCCACACCACCATAACTGCTATTGGTTTGAGACACATATTCATGATCATTATTCAGAGATAAATGGTACACATATTTAGGATCATTATTTAGAGATGGATGGTACACATATTTAGGATCTACATACAAGGTAAATTATTATACATATACAAGATCTGGATATACATACAATTATTCCACATAGAATACATTAGAGATTTACTCATATACCACAAAGGGAAACATCTTTTATATCACATACTCAATTAGCACCATAGACTAATAAGCATGTTCCATAGTGAAAATAAGTAGTAAGACACCCTCATATTGCACAAAGGATACCACATAATCCTCAACCTTCAAGACCCATTCATCATACCCTAAGTTCCATGATAATTGAGCATGATGGACATGGTACACCACATAGATCTATATTATATTCTAACCCATATGTATTTGATACATCCCATACACAACAAAGTATTCCTCCACCACATGATACAAGAACCATTTTTATCCTCTCATTGAGTGCATCATTGATTAGTATTCCCAAATTTTACATAATCTAAAAATAAAAAAACATCTAATACAAAAATTTAAAAGCATTCAAATATTCAAAAACAAATCCAAAACCAAGACCTAAGGATGACATGATGGCTATTTTACATGTTTACATATATTAGTTATCACATGTTTGGTATATGGCATATTTTTTACTTACACACATATTTTTCATGATATCTAAGCGATATGCAATACATACAAGTTACACATGGACATACAAATGTTGGATTTCCCTTTACTAGTGGCCACATTAGGTGCATCTTGTTCCACAAGTTTTCACTATTATAGGTTATATATTGTCATGACCTTGTACCATGTTGAGACATATATATTACTTACACATGCCTTGCTGGTTACTCATTTTTTACACAATGACACATGATATGCCATTTTACTGCAGTATGACATTGATACATATGGATGGTGTAGATTAGTTAAATGTTATATGCTTCATTGATGGTGATATAATTTTACATGATATATTACTTTGTGTGTAACTATTGGGTGTGTATTATTTGGCATTTCTTGATGTGAAATCCATTGATGTCCCTTATTTGTGAAATTTTTTATGTCCTCCTACATGTGGCCTTTGGCCTTTATTGTTGTGACATCTTATGTCCCTTGTATGTGGCCCTTTGGCATATGTGCAATAACTAACATTCATGTTTGTTGAGATTGTTAACATTGAGGGGTGTCATGATCTATATCATGCACTATCATTGTGTAAGTTTATTTAGATATATTTATACTACATTATTCATTTATATACCTATCTAAACATGACACATACATACCTTACACTTCATATGTTACATACATGCCTTGATTGATATATACATCACTACGATATACTCTCCACATGGTTAAATGATATTACATGATGTTATCTTTATAAATGACATGATACAGTTCGTTCTTATTTTGAGATGAGTAACTTACAAGATACATCCCTCATCTCAAAGGACGGAAATTACAATGGGTTTGTTTTAGAGACATAAGTCTTCATGAACAGAAAATAATACCAAAGTACACATTTTGTTATGCCCTTAACCTATGTCATGTCTAGGGATATGCGTGGCTGACTTGTGGCTTACCTATCTCTTATATTATTTTGTCATATTTTTCTTAGTTCTTAGTAAGGTCAGACTATGGAATAACCATGGTTAAGTAGAGTATATATGTAAGGTAGTGGTTAGTATTTGATCATTATATTGTGAATTTTGATCTTATTGCATTATTGTAGAGATTTCCCTCTCAAAGTGGCTTAGTTATACTTATCAAGCATTTTGATCTTCTATAAGATATTATTGTGGATCTATATATTTTGCTCTTATTTCTATGATATAATTTTCTATTATGCGAACATCTAAGTAATTTCATTACAAGTGGAATCAGATCTTAGATTCGGGCAAATTTATGTGTCAACTTTTTTCTTTAGATCTAGTGTTACACATCTTCTCTGAGCTGAAGGATCGAAAAAATATAACTTGCAATCTAGGAAGATTTTATTTTTTCTATCACTGCAATATTGTTCAAAGTACTTTTTTTTTTAAAATGCAAAAAAAAAGTTTAGAAAATTTTTAACCTTGTGCAAATTAGAAGTCGTTGGATTCATCCTTACGAGACAATCATAATGGTATATTATATTAATACACTTTTAAGACAAAAAATTTCACCATTGTGCACATTAGTAGTCATTAGATTTGTTTTGGTAGGGCGATCACAATAATCTCATCTGTTGATACACTTTTTTTTAGATCTAAAACCCTCTGAAGTTTTGTGCATGGCTGGTCCTAACACTCATGAGCATGGGAAATGGAAGTAAAATCCAAAAAATCCTCACAACGATGACATGGAATATGTAAATTTTGATTTTTGTATGTCAAAAGTGGCTCAACAATTTCAATTAGAGTTATATGGCATGATGCATATAAATAAACTTGATGTGGTTAAAGGGGACATCATGAGGATGAGAGGAGACTTGAATGGCTCAAGAAATCAATTACAAAAAATATTTGGGTAATTATCCAATTTTACAACTTAGTCTTTGTAAAATAACCCTCCACCACTCTAGTTTAGTTTTCCTCCTTCAAACAATCACACCACCAACATAGTTTTGAAACTCATGTTACCAAAAGTGGACTTACACAAGTTTGATGGTAATGATCCATTTATTTGGATCACTCCATTTGAAAATCTATTTTATCTACATCAAACTTCATGTTTACAAAAGGTAGTCACGACCTCTCTATATCTAGAACCTGAATAATTCATTTGGTATCGATGGTTGTGTGCTCAAACAAAAAATAAGGGTCTCTCAGTTTCTTGAACTGTATTTTCTGAGGAGCTACATGTCTACTATGTCAATAATGTCTTAGAAAACTACTTCAGCTAGATAGCCAAATTGTGCCAAATAGGAACTATAAAGTATTATATTCATTAATTTTAGAATCTCTCCTTATGTGTGGTAGATGTCATTAAGGAAAATCTGACTGACCTATTTTTGGGTGGCCTCAAAGATAACACCCAATTGGAGGTTCACATGTTTAGTTCTAGTTTAGTATTTGAATCCATCTTAAGGGCATGTTGGTAGAGGAAAAAGAGTTGATCAAATAAATATATTTCACTAATGTCTATACATGTACTTTCCTATCAAAATTAGTTCCTCGGCCTACCAGATTGACCCCACAACAAATTGAGAAGAAACATGCAATAGGTTTGTATTTTGGATATGATAGAAAATGGAGTAAAGGACATCATTGTGCTAAAAAAAAGTTATTTTACATTGAAGGTGCCAATGAGGATGATGAAGATGATATGCCCTTAGGTGTAGGTTTGGAGGAACCTAAGGATGAATCTAAAGATTCTCAACCCACTAATTCTTGTCATGTACTTTCAGGTATTAGTACTTCTCAAACTCTTAAGATGGGTTTTCTCAAAAAAAAGTGATTGTGTTGATTGACTATGGGAGTACGCATAACTTCATCAATAGTAAGTTGGCTATTTATTTGAATTGTTTCATTTACCGAGCACCAAAATTTCAGGTTATGATTGTAGATGGTAGTACCATCAACTGTTCTAAAAAATGTCATAATATTAAGCTTGCTATAGGAGACTACATATTAGATTATCTAATATTTTTTATTCCCATGGGAGAGGCTAACATTATTCTCAGAGTGCAATGGTTCACTACTATGGGCACTATTGAGATGAATTTCTAAGAACTATTCATGTGCTTCCATTCATAAGACAAGACATTTGAACTATGTGGATTACGAGTTAAATATCCACAATTGGTTAGTTCCCATTAGATGATGAAGATTCTCATAAAAGGTGTTGATGTATTTTTTGGTACGCTTATTTTCCATATAGGTTTAACCAACCAAAAATTTTACCCATCTTGATTTACAAATGATGTTAGATGACCATTCTATTATTTTTGGTGACATGCCATCAAAATACTTCTTGAAAGTACACCGCCCAATATCAAACCCTACAGGGATCTTTATGCCTAGAAGAGTGAAATTAAAAATATGGTATAAGAGATGTTAGAGGTAGGAATCATCTGACATATTCAAAATGAATATTCCTCCCTGGTGGTCATGGGAAGAAAGATGACCCTTGGAGGATGTACCCAAACTATAAAGGACTCAATAAGTACACCATCAAAGATAAGTTTCATATTTTAGTACTTGATTATTTGTTAGATAAATTGTATATTGTTTATTTTACCAAGTTAGATATTCACTCTAAATATCATCATATTTGAATCCGTGAAGAGGACATACTTAAAATAACTTTCAGAACTCATAAAGGCCATTATGAGTTTATGGTCATGCCTTTCGGCCTCACATATGCACCATTTATATTTCAAAGTTTGATGCATATTATTTTCAGGCCATCATTGAGAAAGTTTGTGTTAGTGTTTTTTGATGACATCCTCATTTAAAATTAAAATTGGGAAGATCATTTATAGCATGTGAAATAGGGATTCTCAATTTTGGAACAATATCAACTTTATGCCAAACCTTTCAAATGTGATTTTGGCATCCAAGAGGTGGAGTAATCAGGTCATATTATTTCAAATGGAGTTAAAATTGATCTTAAAATGATTCAAGCGATGATGGAGTGGCAGGTTCCCAAGACCCTAAAGAATCTCTAGGGATTTTTGAGGCTAATTAGTTACTATCGCAGGTTTGTCAAAAATTATGGTAGTATCACAACCTCACTCACATATTTTCTAAAGAATCTTTCTAGTGGACTGATATAGCTACCAATGCATTTGAATAGCTGAAAATGGCTATGTGCACCACTCTAATTTTTTCTACTCCTATTTTTTCTAAAACTTTTGTTCTACAATGTGATGCATTAGGATATGGCATGGGGACTGTACTCATGTAAGAAGACAAACCACTTGCATTTGAAACTCATCAATTAAAGGGAAACAATAGACTCAAGCCAATCTATAAGAAAGATATGATGGTTATTTTTCATGCAGTCAAGTAATGAAAACCTTGTCTAATAGATCATCGCTTTCAAGTAAAGACTTATCATGATAGCTTCATATATTTTTTAGAATAATGATTATCTTTTGAAGAATAACAGAAATGTGTGATTAAAATGTTAGCCTATGATTTTGAAATAGTGTATAAGAAATGAAAGAGAATGTGGTAGTGGATGCACTATCTTAGAGGGATGAATCAGTTGAGGCATTGTTATGCACAATGACCATTTGATAGACATATTGGTTAGAGGAAGTAAGATCAAAATGGAAGAATGATAGTGCTACCCATGATTTGATTCAAAATCTTCAGTAGGGTTCTAGGAGATTTGAAAAAATTACATAGAATGGGAACACATTATGGTATAAAGATAAATTATACCTCTATAATAATTCTCTCCTCAAATATAAAATCTTTTAAGAACTTCATGCATCTCCAATAGGAGGTCATGCAAGATTTTTGAAAATATATCATATAATTAAACAAAATTTTTTATTGGGAAGGACTCAAGGGAGATACCTAGAAATATGTGGTTGAATGCATGGTATATCAATAGAACAAAAGTGAAAACATTAAGACCCCATGTATTTTACAACCTTTATCCATCCCTAGCTAGCACTGGAGGTGGTTTTCATGGATTTCATTTCTTGGTTACCATGATCTAAAGGTAAAAATGTTATCATGGTAGTTGTGGATCAACTCACCAAGTATGCTTATTTTTGTTTCTTATCACAACCATTTATTACAAGTACAGTAGCTTCTACTTTTCTCAATATAGTTTAGAAATTACATGGTAATTCAAAGGTCATTGTAAGTGATCAAGATCCTATATTTACTAGTAATTTTTTGATCGAATTATTTGCATGTTTGGGCATCTAGTGGGCTCATAAATTATCTTATAGTCCTCAATTTGATAGACAAGTAGAGGTAGTCAACAAATGTCTAAAAGGGTATCTCTATTATTTTGTTTTTGAGAAACATGATAAATGGGTTCATTAGCTGCCACTTATTGAATGGTGGTAATATACTTCTATTCATAATTAATCCAAAATGTCTCCTTTTATGGCCTTGTATGGATATCACCCTCTATCCATCACTTTAACCATGAAGGTCCATCCCAAGGTTCGAGCTATTAAGGAACACATTCACTATCAATAGTAAGTACTCGCCACTTTATGATAAAATTTAGCCATGGCACATAATCAAATGAAGTAATAAGTGGATAGACACCATAGTAGTGACATTTTGACATAAGTGATTGGATCCTACTATGATTACAACCATATAATTAAATATCTCTAAATCAATAGAAAAAGGATAATAGGTTGTCTCCTAAGTATTATGGCCCTTATTATATCTTACATAAAATGTTAGGTTGTGGAGCTAAAAACTTCACTAATGCAAATAGGGGAGGAGGTTGTTGAGTTGTAGAGCAATCGACGTTGGTCTGATCAGCCGATGTCAGTCAGATAAAGTGAGAAGAGCAATCAACGTCGGTCAGGATCGGTCGACGTTGGTCACCTCCAGGCAGACAGAGATCGATGTCGGTCACCTGTGCGGTTCAGAATTGCCAGTTCACAGACAGTTAGTTAACGAATCGAATGTTTGCATGTCAAGAGCCAATTTTAGACTTGAAGCTGCGGATCTAATTATTGTAATTAGATGTCTAATTATTGTTTGCATGAGATCTATATAATAAACTCATGGTATGTATTGTAAAGTGTGCTAAAGAGTAAGAGAGCAAAATTTAGCTCTTTCAGAGTGAAGAGAGCATGGTGTGTTCCTCCTAGTGCCACAGTACCAAGTGTGGGTGCTGGTTTAGAGAATCAGCAAGATTCTTCATGTATGTATGATCTTGGTCAGCAGGTGTGCATGGCTATGTTAAGAGATCTGCATGGTAAGTAAGATCATTGATCTGCAGGTGTATGTGTGCGCATGGTCTAGGTTTGTAGGTGTACAGAACTAGGTTGATCTGCAAGTGGCAGCAGAGTCAAGGTGACAATAACACAACAGGGAGCAAGATCAGGCAAGATCTACTTGGAGTACAGTCTGTACTCGAATAGAGAGCAAAAAAGAAGGCAAGGTAGTCCCTTCCTAAGTAAGATCATTTGGGTTGCAAGTTGTTGTAGTTCATGGGAGATCTACTTGGAGTGTGTTGTGCACTCGGTTGAGTATGTGTGTATACTCGATGTACTGGCAATGTTGATACTGACTGGTTGGAGGTGAACACCAACTCTGTGTTTGAGTTGTGTGTTGGGACCATAAGAGAGAGAGGACTCTTGATTGAGAATTACTGTACACTTGAGGTGTGGGAAGCCTCTGAGAGGTGTGGAGAAGAAGTGGCATCTTCTTTATTGTATTTTCTTTCTAGATGAGTATTAATACAAGATTGTGTATTGTCTCTCATATTCTGTGTTGTTTCTAAATTCTAGTTACTTGTTACTTTTGGTTAATTCTGCATATTTTAAGTTGCTTGTATATGGTAATCAATTGTTGCTTTCGGGTCCTAATAGTGGAATCAGAGCTGTTTGTTGTTCTTGGATTCCTGACAAATGGTATCAGAGCTAAGGTTGCAGGGAGCGGGTTTTGTGTTTGATTATAGGTCACTCTCAGGAGTTTTTGATTGAGTGGGAGTAGAACAATGGCAGAAGAAAGTACACTAAGAACGGAAGAATTAAAAAGCACGAATGGTCACTTACAGTGTTATGAAAAGAAAGAGCAGGTAAAGAAAAATTGTTGGTTTGTGGAAGATCAGCATGAAGGAACTGAAGAAGCAGATGTTGCAGGTGTTGTTGCACAGGATGCTCTGGTATGTTTCTTAGATAAAGTAGAATCTTGTTTTATAGATTCTGTTGCCTCTTTCCATGCAATCTGAAATAGAGTATTTTTCCATGTTAAGGTCTTTGGAGACTTTGGAAAGATTTATTTAGGGGCTGGTGTGCCTTGCTAAAGAATTGGCAAAGGGGAAGTGAAGCTAAAATTGCAGGCGGCCAACACATGGGTGTTGAAGGAGGTCATGCAGGTCCCAGTGTTGAAGATATGGCTAATTTATTCAAGAAAGTTGGGTGATGAGAGATGCATAAGAACTCTCACAGTGGATGCACTTGAATTAGCTGGTAGTAAGAAAGCAGGTACTCTTTATCTACTTGCTTAAATTACTGATTCTTCTTCTATTGTGGAGACGTGGCTTTGTAGGCTTGGTCACATGAGCAAGAAGGAGATGCATGTTGTTAAGAGGAAGTTAGATGTCTTTGACAGACTTAAGAACTGGAAAGCCTTGGTGTTTATGGAGGAGATGGTGGATAGAGATCAATTGAGAAGGCTGAGTAACTCTAAACAAAGTAGTTTGGATAGGGATTTGATTCAAAAAAAGCTCACAGGTAAAAAGTCATCACTCACAGGCGAACACAGGGACCGGCGTCGGTCAAGGAGGAACCGGCATCGAACAGATAGGGGCCGATGTCGGTCATGTGCAGACTGGAACCGGTGGTGTCAGGCAGGGTAAGACTGATGTCGATCAAGAGGACCGACGTTGGTGACAGTAAGACCGATGTCGGTCAAGAGGACCGACGTCGGCAACAGGTAGACACTGACGTTGGTGGGGTCGATAGTCAGGATAGGTGCATGGAACATACGTCGATCGGATGTAGACTGTGTGGTGATCGAGGTCGGTCACTGTAATAGATTTTGGGTGGATAGCAAGTTGTCAAGGAGTCTCAAACACCCATATGGAGGACTGAAAGTGGTAAGTAAGCCTCAAATTCGCTGTTCCTTTTTTTATACTCGTTGCTCACTGCAGAGCAGGAAGGATCCAGGAAAAAGTGGGAGCATGGCATGATTAAGATGCAGAACCAAGCGAGAGATTTGGTAGGGTTGCCAACTGGTATGAAAGCACTGAGAGACGAACGGATTCCTTAGTTAAAGAATAGACATAATGATACGTGAGACAGAAGGCCAAGTCATATGGTCTTAAGGTAGCTGCAGGACAGTGGTACAGGTTTGACAGGTGGATAACAAAGCATGGCTTTAGTCAATGTCAGTGTAACTACTGTGGTTTTCTTTACCAGGTGGATGATGAGTTGCGACATCATCTTGTTGTTGTATGTTGTGTGTTTGCTTGATGCAGGGTCATACATGTAGGGTTTCTGAGCTAAAGGTAAAGTTAGTTCAGAGGTATGTCATGAAGAATTTGGAGCAGTGAAATTCTTTGGCATGAGTGTGTTCTAGAGACATGGAGATCACAAGTTGATTTTATCTCCAGAGGATTGTGTGAAACTTATTAGCACGCCGATGGGTTGGACAGTTTTATGAACAGTGTCCTGATTCACATGATGAGGTTAAGTACATGCGTAGTAGACCTGAGTTTTCCCAAGCAGTGGGAGCTGTCAGAAAGTTTGGAGCTGATTCAAAAAAGAAGCACTAGAGGGTAGTTCAATGGATTCTCATGTATCTGAGAGGGACCAACAGTAGGTATACATGCTATGCAGGGTCAAGTTTTTTTCTACATGTGTTTGTAGATGCGGATGCGGTAGGTTACTTGGATGATAGGAGGTGCATCACAGGATGTGTGGTGGTTGGTCTTCAAGGTTGAGCTTGAAGAGGGGTACAAGCTAGGAAAAAGATTAGACGAGGTATAGGTACAGGTACAGTGTAACTATTTATCTCCAAGTGGGAGATTGTTAGGTTGTGGAGCTAAAAGCTTCACTGATGCAAATAGGGGAAGAGGTTGCTGAGTTGCAGAGCAATTGACGTCAGTTTGATCAGCTGATGTTGGTCAGATAGAGTGAGAAGAGCAACTGATGTTGGTTAGGATCTGTTGATGTCAGTCACCTCCAGGTAGACAGGGACTGACATCGGTCGCCTATGCGGTTCAAAACTACTAGTTCACAGACAGTTAGTTAATGAATCGAGTGTTTGCATGTCAAGAGCCAATTTTAGACTTGAAGTTACGGATCTAATTATTGTAATTAGATGTCTAATTATTGTAATTAGATGTCTAATTATTGTTTGCATGAGATCTATATAATAGACTCATGGGTTGTATTGTAAAGTGTGCTAGAGAGTAAGAGAGAAAAATTTAGCTCCTTCAGAGTGAAGAGAGCATGGTGTGTTCCTCCTAGTGCCACAGTACCAAGTGTGGGTGCTGGTTTGGAGAATCAACAGGATTCTTTATGTATGTATGATCTTGGTCAGCAGGTGTGCATGGCTATGTTAGGAGATCAGCATGGTAAGTAAGATCATTGATCTGCAGGTGTATGTGTGTGCATGGTCTAGGTTTGCAGGTGTGTAGAACCAGGTTGATCTGTAGGTGGCAGTAGAGTCAAGGTGACAGCAACACAATAGGGAGCAAGATCAGATAGGATCTACTTGGAGTATAGTGTGTACTCGAATAGAGAGCAAAGAGGAAGGCAAGGTAGTCCCTTCCTAAGTAAGATCATTTGGGTTGCAGGTTGTTGCAGTTTATGGGAGATCTACTTGGAGTGTGTTGTGCACTCAATTGAGTATGTGTGTATACTCGGTGTACTGGCAGTGTTGATACTGACTGGTTGGAGGTGAACACCAACTCTGTGTTTGAATTGTGTGTTGGGACCATAAGAGAGAGAGGACTCTTGATTGAGAATTACTGTACACTTGAGGTGTGGAGAAGAAGTGGCATCTTCTTTATTATATTTTCTTTTTGGATGAGTATTAATACAAGATTGTGTATTGTCTCTCATATTCTGTGTTGTTTCTGAATTCTAGTTACTTGTTACTTCTGGTTAATTCCGCATATTTTAAGTTGCTTGTATATGGTAATCAATTATTGCTTTCGGGTCCTAATAGTGGAATCAGAGCTATTTGTTGTTCTTGGATTCCTGACATAAAATTGGTAGTATGGCCTACAAGCTAAAATTCTCCCAATCCACTCACATATATTTGGTATTCCATGTATTTTGTTTAAATATGGTAATTAGACATAAATTTTCTACTTAATTTGAGTTACCTGAATTAGATGAGGAAGGTAGGGTTATTTTGGATCCTTAAAAAATCCTTCAAACATGCACTAAGAAATTATAAATCAGAGTGATTAAGGAGTATTTGATCAAATGGAAGAATCTGCATTGTGAAGATGTAACATGAGAAGATAAATCATTTCTACAATAATATCCAAGGTTGATTTCATGTTGAAGATAATGTTGTTTTGAAGGGGTGGCACATATTATGCCCTTAACCTATGATGTGTGTAGGGATATGTGTGGTTGACTTGTAGTTTACATAACTCTTACATTATCTTGTCACATTTCTTTATGTTCTTAGTAAGGTCGGCCTATGAAATAACCATGGATAAGTAGAGTATATATAGGAAGTAGTGGTTAGTATTTGATTATCATCTTGCGAATTCTTATCTTATTGCATTATTGTGGAGGTTACCCCGTCGAAAGGGCTTAGTTGTATTTATCAAACATTATGCTCTTATGTCAAATATTGTTGTTGATCCACATATTCAACTATTATTTCTACGAAATAATATTCTATTGTGTGAACATTTAAGTAATTTTATTACATATTCCATAGAGTTTAAGGTTTCAAATAGTTTATATATTAAATTGTTTCAAATACATGATAGATATTTGCACATTGATACAGAATACAAGGGCACATACATAAGCATATGCACAACAATTCACAAAATAAATCATATTTTCATATTCACATACTTGTGAGATATAGGTTCTCAAATTTAGCACACAGATACATGAAATTATATATTAGTTAATGTAAACACATAAATTTGGTCATAGGTACTTGAAAATGTTGATTCTTAACACATCTTAAACCACATGACTTGTTCTTAGATACATAACTCTTATTTGCCATTCCTTTAAGTGATTTATTTATGTGTGGGGTTGATCATTCATTTGTCATTTATCTATATGTGGGTTTGAATCTCTGTTACCCATGACTACTACATAAAACTTTCTAATTAAAATGCTCAAAATGCTTCATACCACCGTTAGGCTATCTCCAACTTAAGACAATTGTCCCTAATTTTCTAGGGTAGGTTTGAGCTATGTAGATAAGACCATTGACGTGGGCCTATCTACATAGATTGATCACATTCCACACTAAATAATAACTAGTTTATAAATTTTATAATATTATTTTGGGTCTTCCCATGCATTTCATAAGGTCACCTAAAGGAAATTATCATTTTTTTTTCTATCAATAAAAACTAAAGTTCATTTATTGCTAACTTGGCACTATCTATTGAGCAATTACACATTATTGCACATTGAGCAAATTTGTCATATTCTTCCCAAATTCAAGATCATTCACAAAGAGTAGTCATAATCCAAGTCTAATTTTTTTAAAAACAAGTCAAGAGTTATCATTATCAAGTACCAAAGCCATATTTCTAGTTGCATACATATAGTCAAGGAACACAATTGCATAATCACTTAATGTGGGAGAATTACATCTGCTTTATTTCTATCCTTATAGTATTATATATGTAGGTAATAATCAATCGTCAAAGGGGTGATTGGGTTTAGCTCAACGCATTACACTCCCCTATCTTTTTTTTAGGTTTCAACATTTCAAGGTGCCAACAATATTTCAAAGATAAAATAAGGAAAACAATAAATTTTATGTGAAAAATAAAATCATAACCTCTTGGCCTACTCAACAAATAAAGGTCTAGAAGGTATAATAGTTAGATTTTCATCTTAGCCTAGTCAACAAACATGAACAACTTTCATTGTTGTCTAGAAAGAGTGGTCTTGTCTAGCAATACTCTTATATTCTATGTCTTATGTCACTATCAAAGTTATTAATTTTTTGTCTTTTCCAATCAATCATTAGTCACAATCAATTGGGATAAGTTTGCAGTCAATAGACATGACTAACTTGCATTGTTGTCTAGAGAGCGAAAACCTATTCATAAATAGTTTTATATTTTGTTCTTGATCATGAGCATGCGTTCTCACATATTTTACCAATTTTCACTTTTAGATATCTGAAACAGTCAACAAAAATCTTGATTAGAGCTAAATATATTTTTTCACAATGTTTTCCAAAAATAACAGTTTTTCATATTTATCAATTTTTAAAATTAAAATTATTAATTATTGCACATCTTTATCATTTTAATATATTTCATATTTTACACTTATTAGATAACATATTAATTGTTAAATGGAAATACGGTAAAACATATTTTGAACCCATACATTTTTTAGCATTGCTTTTTTCTTTTTTTTGTCTTAGGGTTTTAGATTATTTTAAGATTTCTATACACAAAAATATCTTTTTCTGATTGGTTTTCGAATTAAAATTAAAATTATTTTTCTTTTTTTGCTTGCTTTCTTAGAAGCTATGTTCCAGTAGTTTTAAAACTCATAAGAGATGTCATTTTAGGCAAAACAATATTCAATTTTACGTGAGTCATGGTGTGAAGGATACTGCTCCAATACTCAATCCATTAGACAACACTATATATAGATTTTAATTTCTACATACCTCACTATATATTAGAAATGCTTATGTTTTGATTTTCAACCATACGAAGCCTTTGACCATTTATTATTGTAGTGCATTGGTAAGTGGTTAGTCCTAGGAAGTTACTCTCAATGTATCTTAAAGATAGGATAATATGGCTATAAGATGGTGGATTCTGAAGAAATAACATTCAATATATATATATATATAAAATTTACATAGATGATCTAGATATGCAATTAGTCAATAAAGAACATAAAGAACAATGACATAACATGTAGGTGAGAAAACTTCCAATGGAGGTACAAAATCCACAATAGTTGATATTTAATATTTGAGAAATAATAATACCCTAATACAAATCCTCTCCTTCTCACTTCTCAAACAATTTTCATAATACACATATTTACCATATGCGAATAAGAATTTTTTAATTTCTAATATTTCACAATAGGGATAAAAACCTATTTAAAGTGTAATGTGAAGGGAGGTGACCATTGTAACCAATGGGTCCAATTATTGTGAAAGACATTTAATAGTGGTAGATATTAAATAAAAATTAATTGTAGTATTTATTTACACAAAGTTTTCACCTCATGTTAATAAATAATAAATTATTATTATTTAATTGACTATCAAGGTAAGCTAAGGTCAATTAAAACTACTTAGACATTAAATATTCTAACACAAAGGGCCTTAATGCTAAGTGGGGATAAAAGTCATAGTCACATTAAAAAATGAATTATACTATGTATATAATTGAAGGATTTAAAAACATTCATCATGCCAAACATCACCTTTTAAAACAAAAAGAATTATAATCTACAAACTACTCAAAAGTAAATTTAGGCCAGCATGATCATGAGACTACATCTCATAGTTTCTCATGACTAATCAACTAAGCATATTTGGAATATTTTATAACATAAATACCTCCATTAAAAAGTATGCTTTTAAGTATTGGGGTATAAAACTAAAACTTCCAAAAGTTTAATTAAATCATACAACTTCTACATGAAGTTTACAATGCTTTACAATAGAAGAAGTATAGAGAATAAGAAGCACACACGATTGTGAGGAAGTGACATTGTCATGCACACTCCCCATCAATGGTAACTTTGAGAGACCCAACATTGCATGAAGTTGATAGGACTTGGTAGCACCAAATTATTTTGTGAAGATGTCTACCACTTGGTCATCCATAGGTTATAACTAAAAATTAATATCACCATTGAGAATTTTCTCTCGGATAAAATGCACATGAACTTCAATATGTTTAGTTTGTTGGTGCTATACTATATTTTTTTCAAAGCTATACAAATTTGATTATCATAATGAAATATGGCACTATGAGAAACATCTAAATGAAGTTATTATAACAACCTTCATAGCCACATGGCTTCTTTATTAGCTTTCATCGCACTTATAAACTTTGTTGATGTAGAAGAGACAGAAACAATAAGTTATTTTTTACTGCTCCAAGTGATAACACATGCACCAAACTTAAACACATATCCAAAAGTAAATTTATAGTCTATAGTATCACCAACATGGTCAGCACCACCATAACCATATAATTTAGTATTATCAATGAAAGAATAAAATAAACCAAAATTAATAGTTTCTTTCATATAACAAAGTATGTGTTTAACTAATTTTCAATGATCTAAATATGTATCCTACATAAATATAAAAGCAATACCAACATCATATAAAATATATGGTATAGTAATGGTTAAATAAATCAAACTAACAACATGTTATCTATATATGGTAGGGTTAACTTTTTCACATGTAAGGTTTAGATCAAGTTTAACACCAACTTCAATAGGAGTAGATGTAGATTCACAACCAAACATATTAAACTTAACAAGAAAATTATGTGCATACTGTGATTGTGATACAATAATATAATGTTTATCATGAAATACAATCATTCCTAAAAAATGATGTAGAGTGCCTAGATTAGTCATTTCAAATATTTGACTTAGTTTATTCTTATATTTATAAATTAAACTAGTTAGATCATTACTAGTTAAAAGATCATCAACGTGTAAAATAATTAAGATAACATGATCATTTTCAACTTTAATAAAAATATCATTATTAGAATAGCAGTTAGAGAAACTTTACCAAGCTCGATGAGCTTGTTTTAAACCATATAATTTTTTTTTAACTTGTACAAAAAAATGTTCTCTATTAGGTTAAGTGAAACCTTTAGTTTGAGTCATGTAGATGTCCTCTTCTAAATCACCATTTAGAAAAACATTCTTGAAATCCATTTGATGGATAACCCAACCATTTTGGGTTGCAAGAGTAATAGGTAATCTAATAGTAACCATTTTTGCTACAAGAGCAAAGGTTTCAACATAGTCATTTTTGAGTTTCTATAAACCCACGAGTGACTAATCTTGCTTTAAACTTATCAATTTTACCAATTAAATTATACTTGCTTTTATAAAGACATCTATAATCAATAATATGTATTTTTAGGTGGATGTGGGATAAGATCCCATGTTTGATATTTGATTAGGGCATTGAACTCAACTTGCATAATAACTTTCCATCTATCATCCTGTATGGCTTCCTCAAAAGTGTGAGATTTGCATTCATGTATAATCATTACAACATGCAAAGAACAATATACACTTAACATTTATTTTTAATGAAATATGACTACATAACTCTAGTATAATCATATATAAAACTAACAACATACAAAGAACAATTAAGAAATACAACTTCAAGAGGTTCTGCAATATTACTATGAATTAATTCTAAAGGATGTGGGGAATTCGCATCATGATTATTGTGAAAGAGATTAACATGTTTCTTACCATGTAAACAACCCTCACAAGTTTCATGATGAGAAGAAATAGAAGGAAGTCTAACAACAATATTATGAGCATAAATATTATGTAAACTTCTAAAATTAACATATCTTAATCTTGCATACCATAATTGAGATTCATTCTTATTATGTAATGAAATAAAAAATGTAGAATAAGTAGAAAAAATATATAAACCATTCTTTTGAACATCTTCAAAAATCAAAGACCCAGATTGATTTCTAATGGACCAACTATCTTTAAGCAATTTTATAATAAAATTATCATTCAAAAATTGAGAACAAGATAACAAATTTTTCTTAAGTTTAGGTACAAAGAAAACATCATTAATAACAACAATTACAAATTTTACTTTTTCTTATATTGTTACTTTAAAAAAAAATTATCTTCTAAGTAAATATTTTTAGAGATATCTCTAAAATCATACAAAATATTAGATAAGTCATATGGTGTGATGCACCACTATCTAGAATCCATTCATTCTCATTTAAATTAAATAAAACAACATATAAATCAATAAATTTTGAATTCAAATCTTGATTATTATTCTAATTATGGTTTTAATTCTTCTATTTGTTTTGATTAGATTCATTTGTTTTGTTATATTTAAAAGATTGATTATTAACTCTATCTTTATTTTTATAACACGTTTCCTTTATATGACCAAATTTATCACAAAGATTATAATTCCCATTATACTTATGTTTATGATTCTTATTACTATAAATCTTGTCCCTATTTTTTCATTTAGCATAATTAAGGCTAGGTTTCTGATTTCTATTGTTCTCAGAAAGCAGGTTGAGAGTGAGAAGTGTCTGAATGGCATTCTATCTAGAATCAAAATTATACATCGCTTGTTCTTTTTGAATAAGAAAAGCTGATAGGGTAGTGAAGTCTAGGATATCTTGCTCTATTTGGTATTTTAAATTTAGAATTGATATAAAATTATAAATTTTTTATGAATGTTAAGCTAAATAAAATAAATCATTTGATTTTGAATCAAATTACAGTTACAACCATATAACAAAACTTTAATATTCTCAATTTTAGCAAGAAAATTAAAAACCTTTTCATCACCTTTTATAGGTGTAGTCAGTAATTCAAGAATCAATTTAATAATTTTAAAGAGATGAGTGCATTCATGCATAGAGTGAAGGAGTTTCAAAGTATCACTAGGAGATTCCTGATTACCAATGTGGAGTAAGAATTTATCCTTAACACTCGACAAGATAACTGACATAACTTATTATGTTTTTTGTTGAAATGCATTTGAAAGCTCAAGGATAACGTATCATCCTAACATGGCTTTTTCAGTCCTAATGACAACATTCCATATATTTAAGGCCATAAATTATGTTTTAACATGAATTTTACATATGTTATAGTTAAACCCATTAAGCATTTATGATTTATCTAGTATAAAATTAAGAGAAGCCATTATTTTCCTTTAAAATTATAATAATTTAATAATCAATTTAATAATTTTAGAGAGACTTACCCTCATGCATAGACTCAAGGAGTTTTCAAACATTACTAGGAGACTCTTGATTACCAATATGAAATAGGAATTAATCCTTAACACTCTGCAAGATAGTCAACATAGCTTCTTATGATTTCTATTGAAATGCGTTTGAAAGCTTAGGGGTAACATCTCATCTTGATAGGGTTTTTTCAGTTCCAATGACAGTGTTCCATAATTTTTAGGTCAAAAATTCTACTTTAACATGAATTTTCCATATGTTATAGTTAGATCCATTAAGCATTTATGATTTATATAGTACAAACTCACGAGAAGCCATTACTTCCCTTTAAAATTGAGGCTATGACACTAGATAAAGCTTAAATTTGAATATTTATAAATGTGAATTTATACTCTATTTGAAAGTAAAGCAAATTATAAGTATAAATAAGTAGTTGTTCAAATATATGCTAAACAATGCAAAAAAATTGAAGCAAAAAAATACTAATTTATGTGTCGTAAGTGTTGCACACAAAACAACTATCAAAACATTTTTATTAAAAAAAGTACAAAAAAAATAATAGGAGTCTTTAAAACATAAAATAGACCACATCAATGTGTTTGGAATGTGCCCAAACTAAAAATCAATTGGTCTAATGACTATGCTCAATAAAACATTCACTAGGTCAAATGTCGAAACAAGGTCGATAGGTTTAGGGATACACACGTTAGAAAATTGGCACATAAACCAAAAAATGTAATTCAAAATTAATTAGTTTTGGAAGAAAAAATTAGTTTTGAAATAGGTTTGGGGAGGTTTGAACATAGGACCTCCTCTTGTACAATTTTTTTAGCAAAGTAAGATCTATCAACTCAACTAAGAGCTTACTTAAGATTTTACATGCACTAATTTAAATTTTTACAATTTTATTTGATTTTTCAAAAATAAAAAACATAAATAAATATATATACAACATGTAATTTCAAAAATTAAATAAATTACCCCTTTTAAAAACTTTTAAATAAAAAATAATGAGAAATTAGTGGGGCCCCTTTCTATTTGCATGGAATTTGAAGTTTTAATAAATAAAGTATATTAAAAATATTTAAAATAACTATATAAGAAAAAATTTGCCTGTAGCACGCACATGGAGAAGAATAATGCAGAAGCAGTAGTTTGGAGATGTATAGATCAATACATAATCCACCAAATACTATAAAAATTTGTTAATCTTCTCGAATTTGTTTGCTAAAGCCAACCACAACTTCAAAATTTAATTTTTGACTTAGAAACCTATAGTTTCAATCCTCTAAGCCTTATAGGTGTGCCCAGGGGGCCTTGGCAAAAAATTAGAAGCTTCAAAAATCCTTCTTAGGCTCTTTTATTGCTTTTATAAAGTTTAAATACTCACGTTGTAACCTTTTAGAGTAACAAACAGGTTTATAATACATTTTTAAAAATTTCCTAGTGTCATAGGGCCATACAATGGCATATGTGGCTGATTTGATTTTTCAAAAATATCAACAGGAAGATTTAGGGGCTTTGTAGGAGCATTTATAAACCAAAATGGCTAAGATATAGCCATTAAAAAGGATAAACAACAATCAAATAATCCAAAACAAATTATGAGTTTCTTTAGGTAGGGTTGTTGTATAAGTGCACCACAAGAAAAAAGTAGGTTGATTTCCATGCTTGAAATAAATTCTAGTTGTTTGAAATGATTTTAATGCTTTAATTAAGCTTGTGTGGTCACCAGAACAAGTATACAAGAATCAATAAGAGATTCAAAATAATTTATATTCTTCCAAGATCATACTATGGTAGTTTCAAGCTTAAAAATATTTTAAAATATCGTTTGAATTTTAATCAACACACTTGCAAATCAACTACACATCCCCAAGATTTTATGCCATGAAGAAATAATATGCAATATAACATATATGCAATGTACACAGATGATCTAGACATGTAATTAATAAATATAGAACATAGGAAACAATGACAACATGTAGGTGGGAAAACCTTCAATAGAGATGATTTAACTATTTTGGGAATTAATATAAAACCTTAAGTAGATAAGAGTTGAGTATGTAAATCAAGAAATAAAATACTATAGTATCAACAACCACTGATTTGTGTAATAATTAATTTTTTTGCTTAGCCTATAAATAATAATGGATTATAAAATGTGTACTTAGATGGAAAATATGACTAAGATGGACAAGTGGTGGGTAGGGAAATGATGTAGGAGTAGTACAAAGTGTCATCAATAGAGAACTGGTGTCAAAATGTTCTTCGAATAATAGTATAGTCCTTTTTGATAATAACACATTGTGCTATTAACCTTCTATGCTGCACTAATGACCATGTGTAGGTGAAGCAATGTAATTCTAGGTAGACCTTCAGTTTGTTTTGAGAAGTCTATGCCTATATGATCGAGACCTGAATCATTGTCTATTCTATGTTTTGATTGATTTCACTATGAAACCCTAATCCTTCATGCTTTTTAGGATTTTGATGAACACAAATGGAATAAGAGTGGCATTATTAGGGGAGGCTAAGCAAGACCTCAACACCCCATATGCTGAGCATTGCCTATATACCAATACCTTGAAAGGAGATCAAGCTTGATGTAGTTCTCCCAATCTAGGCAAGTGAGAGTGATGATTGTATACTTAAGTATAAATGCTAGTATAAATGCTTTAAGTGTGACTTGAAAATAGAAATATGAATAAAATTGAGCTCTAAGATGTATATAGATGTACGTAGAAATAGGGGTAAATAGGGATTAATAACCTGAATCTGCACAACTGTTTCTGAGCTTGATCATGAAAATTGCCATTAGATCTTAGGTGGACATGGATAACACCATTTAGGGCCTTCCCTCGAGTTGTGGGCATGTTGATAGTAGAATATTTGGTGGTCAAACATAGTAAGGTATGAAAATATTATGGGTAGATTAGGAGGTCACTCTCATAACTTGTTAGAGTGTGTGGCAAGTCAGAGATAGATGCTTACAAGTGGAGGTGTACCCCATATATAGTGTACCTTGATAGTTTGAACTTCCAATGCAACCAATCTCCATGTACCGCAACTAATACTTGAAGGTAGTAGCGAGTATGGATGCCCTACTAGGGATATTGGGTTGGCATCTTATTATGTTTAGGACTCCCATTATAGTAGTTATAGGAGGGTGAGAGGAGCATAGGTTGTATCGTACCCTACTGCCAAAGGAGGAGGCACCAAACTGGTGGTGATACATATCATAATACATATTATAACACCTATTAGTGGCCAATAATAGTAAGAACCATCATAACAACCACCACCACAATAGGCCCATATACAATTTTTATAGGTGGTGGTTGGAGGATATGGAGGAAGAGATCAAGATATCATAGGAGTCAACTAGGGTAAAGCTTAAGAAACTATCACTAGGAGAGGAGGAGGTTGAGATGAGTTATAATGAAGAATCAGATCCTAACTGGCTTAAGGATGACCTAGGTAAAAAAAAATTGTGTACTTCCATTCTTTATATATTACTTTCTAGTTCATTACTTAGTTATTATTTTTGCTTATTTTTATATGATTGGAGATCTGATGTCTAATTTTGATTTGTGGTTGCAGAGACATCTACTTAGTAAAGGATAATGATTAGATAAACTCTGGTTAAAATCTTCTAGGTGAGCATTAGGCTGACTCATGATCAACTATTAACAAATTTGGGTCTTCTTACTTGTATAAATAGGCATACAAATGTTATTAACCCTACCTATCACACATTTATGGAGGTCACTCACCTACAAGTACATATATCAAGCATAGAGTCTTAGGTGAATACTCTTTATAAGGTCATTAGGGTGAGAGGAGTCAACCTCATTTGAGTTGACAGTCAACAGGAAGAACAATCTCCTAGGTGAGGATGAACAAGTGGCACCATAGGAGAAGGAACTATAGCCCATAACACTCCTCAACATAAGAGCATTATCATAGGAGGAAAAGGATTTTTAGACACTCTACATCTATAGGGGATCAACATCAGCCTCTTTCAAGACCTTAGGGTCAAACTATTGTAGATGTTTATAGTTGTTTGGAGTTTTTTGACATTTAGACACATTTGCCTTCTACGAAGGTGATTTATACATGAGACATGATTTATAAACTTGAAATACACACACACACACACACACACACACACACACACACACACACACATTCTTTCTTATTTTTGTGACTTTTCATGGTGTATTGTTCATTAATTTTCATGTTACTTTTCAGTTTGTGCACTTACGATGACTAGGCATGTGATGATGTACCATGTATCTATGTTTTTATGATAATGGTATGGATATGCATATACAATTGAAATGTGGAAACAAAATGTATGGCAATGTCAATGAAATGGTTGTATACATGTGATAATGATTGTTTTATAGGTAAATATTAATATTTTTTATTCACATAACATATGATCTTCATCTTGCAATAGAGGAATGAAAGGAAGATGGGATATATGTGAAATAATGAAAGCAAAAATTCATACATCAAAACTTCATAAGGAACAAGAAGTTGAATTAATTCTTATGATAAAAGGTGAAATTGTACTTCTTGTCAAAACCTATAAAACACTAGGTTTGTTGGCTTTGTCTAGAGGTGACCAATCTTGAAAAAAATGGTTAGTGGGTTAAAGTTATCCTTTTGGCATAGACATATAGGAAATATCTCATGGATTTTTTTATTGGTTATTTCTCTCTCTCTTTTTTTGACACTTTTTTATTGGAATATTATTTTGATTATATTTTCTTATAACCCTCTACACTCGGTGTCATGTAACTAGGAAGACATATGGGCTCATCACCAAAGGCTAGATGTAGGTGAGTAGGGGCATCTCGCCCCAATGCTAACCGAAAATAACTAGTAAGATGTGAGAGCTCAACACCAAATATTAAAAAATTGTGGGAGATGTGAAATTGATTTAATTTGCATAAGATTTTGATTTTGTATAGTGTCTCTTTATTTTTTTTGGAACGCCCCTACCCACAAACATTGGCATTGTGCAACTAGTAAGATGCAAGGGATCATCATTGAGGACCAAGATAGGTAAGTTAGGTCACTTGGTTTGAGTATACTAGTGTTTTTTCTTAGAGGGAAACATAAAAGGAGATTCTATCAAGGACAAGGTTCTATACTAGGTTGTAGGCTAGAGTTATCTAAGTTTGCAAGAAAGAGTGGAAGAATGAGGTAGACTATACTCATAATAACTAAGACAAGAACCTATGTCATGCTTAGTTTGGGGATGTTTTCTAAATGGAAATAAGGTGATATGGAAAATGAGATGGAATTGTATGTTGCATTTTGAATTTTTTTTTTTGTCATGTAAACTCATAGCTAAAAAACCACTAAATAAAACATCTGATATACAAGATAACATATTAATAATGTATATGAAAATAGTTAAATGTGAAATTAAATGACTATATGTAGAACTATTCGAGGTGTAAAGAGTTAACAAACTCACTAAAACTACTTACCCTCTAAAGTGCATAATCAAAATGCTCCATTTCTAAAATCCTCAATAACCAGATATATGCCTAACCAATTGAGATTAAAATTATGACCTTCTCCATTTTTGTTATTTATTCTACTATCAAGTATTAGGATAAGTTATCCTACTTATATGAGGAGTTCATGCATATTATTATTGTATTGTTGAGACATGTATTTCATGTAAGCAATGTGATTTCCTGTGGCCATAGGCTGATGCTCATCTAAGCTTTCTAATTAGGCTAATTGTCCATTTTTATACACTTCATAATTAAGGAGACCCTAAAGAGATACACAAAGGCTAGGAATTTATACCTCAAGGGGTATAATGGCTTCAACTATGAAAATGAGAGGATATGGGATTGCCCCATGGGTATTCAAATACTCATTTTATAGGGCCACAACACATGCTAGAAATGGAGGTGTTAATCTCTTTTGTTATATTTAATCAATTTAATGAGGATTAAATTTGAGTTCTTGTTTGTGGCCTCAGGTTAGCCATTGGCTTGTGGGTTGTACAAAGAGGTTGTGTGATGAGATATAGAGAATTTATTACAAAATTCATGGTTCTTAAAATGGGATCCATTGTCTGTTATGATGACCTCTAGGATCCTGAACCTACAAATGATCTAATTTAAGATGAACTTGGTGATTAATAATCTAGTAATTATAATGAAAGGCATACATTTTAACCACTTAGTGAAGTATTATATGGCCATACTAATGAAGTGATGGTCATATGAGGAAGAAGGAGAGAACTTGAAACTAAATCTATCCCCTAAGTAAATAAGGGCCATAGAGTGACAATGGGATGAAGTGATCTATTATAAATATGAATATCATGGGAGAAGTGTTGAAACTTATCACATTTCATTATATTTTCAATGACATCATGTTCAAGAATATGTCAATAATATCCCACTCTTTGAATTTTGTGTGCAGTTGCGTGCCCACCATAAATGGCACTATGACTATGAAAAAAGACTTTTTTTTGATTCATCTTGATAGACACATCTTAGTGACATGATATCAAAAGATTTATGATATATAACCTCATCCATAATGACATATTTAAATGTAATTATGTGAAGGTGCCACCTCTATTTTGATTTGGCACCTTTGAGATAACCGTGCTCGATTAAATATTTTATAATATTAGTATAGCATGGAGATGAGAAAATCACATAGAACATCATCAGGGAAGTTAGTGTTAGTGAGATCACCAAACTATAAAGGGTAATTTTCCAATCAACCTTAATTACTTGTCCCTTGATGGAATTTTGATGGATACAAGTAAGCTTAAATTTACTCAAAAGTGTGATGAAATGACCATCCTTCTGTGAGAGAGATGGTTGGGTTAGGAATTTTTGTAAGGCTTGGAACATCACTATGACCCCCATTTCCTAATTAAGTATGTAATTTCTTAACCATTTGGTTACAAAGATAATTAATAAACATTATTTTTCAGCCTATGTGTAATGATTTTCGTAATAAAAAAGAGTGTGGATAACGAAGTAGATGGCTGGTCATTTTCCATCATCATCATATTAGGCCAACAGAAAAGTGAGAGATACCTTAGTTTACCTTATGTAAAGTATGAGAGGCCTATCAGATTAGGATCAGTGAGCATTGGTGGAGAAATGAGGAAGTGTTTTACTACTTCAAATGCATCCTAAAAATCATTCATCTAAGTTAAGCCACTTTGATTATGAAGTAGGTTATTAATGGGATAAGCCACGTAGGTAAGGTCATGAATACATCTATAAATGGCCCCTAACTTCCCCAAGAATGACCTGATTCTTGAATCATTATTAGGGGTAACATGTCTAAGATGGTGCATATCTTAACTAGATCAATGTCAATTCCATGCTAGGAGATAATGTAACAAAGGATTTTTCCCCCTGTGACTCTGAACACATGATTTTATAGATTAAATGTGATGCCATACTCGATTAGACATGTGAGGATGGTACGTAAGACCTATAAATGATCACCTTATTCTCTTCACTTTTCCAAGAAGATAATCAACATAAACCTCTACTATTTTATGGATATGGTCATGGAAAATATGGGTCATATCCCTATGGTATGTTTCCCCACCATTTTTAAGGCCAAAGGGCATGATTAAATAGCAAAAGGTTCACCATGGTGTAATAAATTAGGTTTTTTTTATGATCTTTTGAGTCTCAAATTTGGTTATATCTAGAGAAGCCATCCATGAGGGATAATAGCTCATATCCTACCATAACATCAATAATAACATTAATGGATGAAAGAGGGAAATCATATTTAGGATATGCCTTATTAATGTCATGAAAGTATATAGATATCATGATTTCCTCATTATTTTTGAAAACATGGACGATATTGGACATCCACTTTGAATAGTCCACAGGTTTTATGAACCCTACTTTTAACAATTTAGTGACCTCTTTCTTGACCATCAATACAATCTTAGGTTTGAATGTCTTGAGTTTTTGTTTAATAGGTTTCACATCTAGCATGGTGACTAAATTATGAACTAATACATCACACTGGATACCCATCATGTTTGCATAGGAAAAGGCAAATGTTGTATAAAACTTAGTAATCAATCATTTATGATCCTCAACCTCTTGAGGTGAGAGTGAAGATCCAATCTTGAGTATCTTAGGGATTTATAATGTCTTTATATTTATGTTTATGATATCCTCATTAGGGAGGCATTCCCTTCTTCAAATTCATCTATAGTAGGAGAAAGGTTAGAATCCTTGTCATTTGCATAAAAAATGTCAAACAATTCATTGAAAGAATGATAGCCCTTGATTTTAAAATAATAATTATGGTACCTAAATACAAGGGTAGATGTGGGAAAACAAGTAAGGAAGAAGCCTCTCTTATGATGCATTGAAGGGAAATGGTCATAGGCTCGTAGAAACTCCAAAATATCCTCATCATTCTTGGAAAGTCAAGGACTAGAGGGCTAGTGTCATTTCCAATGTAGGAAATATTTTGGTCATTTGATTTTTTTGATAACGAGTTTAGGCCTAATGAACACCAAAAAAATTGGCTTAGGTACCGTTCGATGAGGACTAAAATGAGAAATTAAGTAGCCGTAAAATCAACAAGTTGATTGATTTATCTAAGAATGGATTCTATAAAGACACAACCAAAGTATTTGGAAACTTTACATACAATGTTATTGTAAAGCTAAAGATGTTCAAATTTGGTCTGGTAGACTTACATAACTTGGTTAGTTACCAATTGTGAGTCACCATGGATATTTAAGTTTTGAAATACCCAATATTTATGTGATAAAAATTCCTAGAAAGAGGGCTTCATATTCCACTATGTTGTTTGTACATTGAAAATAAATCTTGAAACCAAAGGGCATGATCCTTTCTCTAGGGGAATAAGTATGAAACTTTCCCCTATGACAAGGCAACATTTTCCCCATCATAGTGAAGGGTCTATTGATTATTCATGAAGGAAGAATCATTGTCATGATTGGGAAATGTTTCTTGGTATTTTGAGATCTCATCCATGCAAATTTTAGGAATGGTGCCTAACCCTTATTGGGATTCCAATTTTTGAGATCTAGAAAGATCACACATCCATACTCTTCAGGGATCAAAGGGAAGTATAATGGGTTTATCATTTTCTAGGACACTAATAATTTCATCCGTGGATATTATTGAGATGATTGGTATCATTGTGAGATATATCCATTCGCTTTATTCATTATCTCAATTTCCTTATCTTCAGGCTTATCTTTTATTAAGGATTTATGAATTTCAAAATCCCTCTTTAGGATGCACATAATATTTATAGTGAGTTCCTTCTCCTTGTTTGGAGATGGGGGTTTCACCACATCATTATTGGGAAAATGGTAATTGATACGCAGTACAGGTTTTTTGTTGAGGTTGGATTGGATGGAATCAAAGGGTTTAGGGTCCCTTTGAGGAATAAAAACCTTAACTAGGTGGAAGAACTTGATTTCTTAGAATAAAGTAGAATGGATTACCTTCATTCTATGAATCCATGGTCTTCCAAGGATCATGTTGTTATTTATGTCCCTATAAATCATGTATAATTATATGAAGATGGTATTTGGGCCCAAAATCACATAAAGTATGATAGTTATAATGGAAATGGAATTGAGGCTATTGTATCCTTTCAAGGTATTATGAATGGTAGAACAATTAGTTTCACCACAACCATGTTTCCGAGGAAATGAAAAGGGACTATGCTAATAACCACTTTCTCATATGCCATTTCTATTTTTATATATTTATTATAGATCTATACTTTTAATAACAAATATGGATCCTCCCTTCTATCCAGCTCAACATCTAGGGGAAGATGCCTAAGGTCAAAGAAGTATCTAGTGTCTCTTGATTTTTTCCTAGGCAAAAACATGTCCTCCAAATCAATATGGTTAATTTAGGCCTTAGGTGGAGGAATAATGCTAGCTAAGTGGCCCATTATCAAGGCATAAATTAATGTTGAATGATGGGTGGGAGAGTTATTGATAAATTATATGAAATAAATGTAGGAAAAATTCTTTTTAATGTCAAAAAATAAGTCATAGTTTCCCACAGGATTGGGGTTGACGTGAGTCTCCAAAGAACTAAGAAAATAGGGAATTTTAGGTTGATACTTTCTCATGCAAGTAATGATGTTCACATCCTCTTTTATTTCTAATTATACAACTCATATCATTTATATTTTACCCTAAGGCCCTAATTGGGGTGCCATGTTAGGGTTGATTGAATCATAAGTAGAGGCTTCAATGTCATGGGTTATAGATAGTGGAGGTTGGTTAGTTTTATTAGATTGTGGATGTTTATAGATGTTATGCTATTAATGATTAGGAAATGGACTTTTATATTTTCTCAAATTGATGTTTAAGGTGCCACATGATCTATTGGTTGAGCTGGTTAGTTTAGATTGGTGTTCCCTAGGAACATGTCTACAAAGGTTTATCATTGGTCCTGAAGGAGTCTTTAAATAAAGTTGTTTTATTACTCACAAACACACCCATTGTGTCCAACTACTTTATGGAAGAGATAATATACATTGGGATCATAATCCCTAGATCTCTGGTTCTAGTTTTGTTGACCAACCCACTACAGATTATTACCTTGATGAAAGGGGTAGTTATGATATTATGGGTGATGGTCAACTTGTTGAAAGTGATTTTGAGGTGGGTTCTAAAACTTAATGTTACAGGTGGTAGATGGTTAAAATCAACTGCATGAACTATAGGTTGAAGATTTTGGTTCCTCACCCATGTATTACTATTGTTGTTCATGGGCTAATATTTGTTACTATTCACAACATTTGGTATATTATTTTTATATATCATGCCATCCATAGAGGAATTTTGGTTTCTATTTAGAACCTTGGGTCATTATTTATTGGGTTTATTATGATTTGAATTTTTATAACCTCTATTGTTCTGGTTGGGGTGAGTATTCACCTATTTGGTTCGTAGGTTCTACAACCACTATCAATGACTGATTGGTCAATTATTAGAGTGCTTTCAAGCACTTATTCATAGGATCGACAAAGGAATTTATAAATTTCCTCCATAGTTTCCTTATTAAGGGAATGAAGGAAGAAAGCACATAGTTCTCTCTAGTCTATATGTGGCACACTAGTAAGCGAGTATATAAATTATTTCCATACTGTAATGAAATGGACAATAAATTCATTATGCACTTGTTTAATATGTAATAATTCTTGAATGCCAATATTTATGAATTTATTCATATCAAAGGCCTTAACAAACTATGCCATGAGTTATTGAAAGGAATGAATGGATTCCTTAGGGAGGTGGTAGTACTAATCTAGGGCTATTGTTTCAAGGGTTTTTGGATTTTTTTTACAACTACCCTATCCTAAGGTAGGATTTCTCTAATTATGGTTGCATATTCCTTGACATATTCATTGGGATCTATCTCCCCTTTAAATTTGGGGATTTCAGGTAGGGGACATGGCAATATGACTCCTCGTATAATAAGATGGAGGGGTTCTTTCAAATATTTGGCATAGGTCCCCATGGCACTAAAGTATACCAAAGATATGGTGGGATGAACTTGAAGAGGAGGGTTTTGATAGGTGGTAGCTTAAAAATTTATTGAAGGAAAAAGATGGAGGTTAATAAGGTGGAATATTGTAGGCCAAAAAATAGATGTCTGACTAAGTTAATCTAAAAAAAATGTGGTAATAATGTGGAAGAGGATTAGAAAAAGAAGTGGAATTTGGCATTTGTAGAGGGGGAGTGTACTGGATGGTATGTAACTTAGATGAATGAAGGTTGGTGGCGTGTTGGTCACCATATTATTAGGAGGGATGTCAAAATAGACACCTCTAAGTTGATTTTGAACATGAGGTTGATATGGTCAGGGAATGTTAGTAGCTACTAGGTTAGGGACTCCATGAGTAAGGATGTCCTTAAGATACTAGTTTTAAGTGTAGTTAATGAGAGGTGGATTATATGGGTATTATAGTGTTGGTATGTTACCACTAGGATGGGAATGGAGGAAGAATGGACTTGGTTAAAAGGGTTAGAATCCATCCATTGATTTAGAAAGGCTTGGTTGTTATTTAGGTTTCAAATGCAACACACCAAGCTATATATGATTTCATTAAGGGAAGAAGTGGTATTAAATCTCAAAACTTATTTTTTAGAAGGTTTTAGAGGCAAAGATTGATTACCAGTAGTAAATTAGTTTATGTTGTAAGAATCAAGAGGAACCACTACATTTTGCTCATGAGGGAAGGGAATGCTTATTATCACTTGGGGGGTGGGTGTGAGGATGATTTTATTATATTAAGAACCATCATATAGGTAATGGATCCTATCAATAAATTAATCAAATCTACCCATGTTATTCATTTCTAGGCTATGTAAGCTAATACGTGGTCTAATCACAATGTGAGGATAGTTCCCTATGCCAATGGTGAAGGCCATATTATTAGAGTCTTGGTGGTTATTGATAGTTTCATAAGGATCCCACACCTCTTGAATCACCACTGTAGACCTAGTTTGTGATTTGAAATATGGACTTTGAAATTGATTGTCCACAAACTGAACAACGAGGCCTCACTAGGGATTTAGTGGTTCATTCTATAGATTTATAGGTCAATAGGTCTCTCAAATATTTCCTGTCTAGACATATTCATGGGGTATATAAATATCCACAAAATAAATGGAAAAGAGGAGAGAAGGTGGGAAAAAATAAAGAAATAAAAGAGGGATGCATAAAAGGATAAGCCGTTCACATTGGGTTCACCAGATTTTTACACATGGAAAATAATACACCAACCTTGTGCACTTGATTTCCTGAGGTTTGATTGAGACAAATGATGAGGAGATGATGTGTCTATGGGTTTATATGATTAGGTTAAGGTGATATGATGGGGTTTTAGATGATAGGTGGTAAAGGGTGCTCATGACAACACCAAATGAGCTCACTAACATCATGTTGCTTGTTAAGATTGGCAAGTTGAGATGAAATAGAACTCCATAGGAACTCAATATGAGTGAGGAAAATATATTGGAGTTATTGGTTTATAATAGGTATGAGGAATTTGGCATAGTTGGGTTGTATAACTCTATGGAATTGATTGACTCTATTAGGTTGACTATGCCCTAGGTTTCATGTAAGATTATAATTATTTGAAATATTTTACATGCAAATAGAATTAAAAGATCTAAACTACATATTTTTTTCAAAATAAGAGAGGAGAATTATTTATTTAATTTTATTTTATGATTTTATGAATCTTTTGAAATATAAATCTAATCTAATAAACAATATACTATTTTGATCTAATATGATAAATAAAACAAAACTTAAAATAAAACCTCCAACCTTATCAATGGTGAGACTAAGTGAGGGTAGTATACTATCGTCAATTAGATAGATACTTTTATCAATAATAATCTTGGGAACTCTATGACAAAAGCATGATAAGAAGAAGAAAGTAAGGACACAATCTCAAAGAAAAGAGTAGCTGATTGATGGCTAGGTTGATTCACAAATAACAAAGAGTTAGTTATCAATTATGTGAATTATCCTCTTGAATCTTGTGTAGAGTGACATGAAGATGATAAAAAATTGAAGAAAATATTTTTAAAAACTCAAATAAATCAAGTTACGTATTTGTAAAATTTGAAAGCTCCAATCTTTAATGCAAATTTTGGATTTAAAAACCTAAAGAAAGTGAGATACTTGTAAGGGAAGAAAGAAGTTTCATGTGGTGGTTTAACCAAAGCTTGATTATGAGATAATTTTAGAAGATATAAGGATTATAAACATAAGAATACGTGTGAACCGATCCATATATAGGGCGCAAACAAAATTAAACAATGAGAAAATTTGATCAGAATCATACAAGTGTCAAAATTGAAGTCTTAGACACTAATTTTAAAAATGGGCAATTGGTGACAAAACCATTGCCTTATACAAGTGGTAAAAATAAAACCACCACACAAGTTATCAAAACCACTGATACTTATAATTTAACCTACACATCAAAGATGTTTTCATCACAGTGGTTTATGAAATCACCACAACTAAAATGCTATGAAAATGGTGGTTCCATCACAAAGAGCAATGGTTCTATCACGAAGAGTGGTAATTTTGTCATGAAGGAAATAAATTTAAAAAAATAAGGCAAAAGACTCTCTAAATTGAAAATTTTAAGGTTTATAAATGGATAGAATGGGGGAAAAAGATAAAATGATAGAGAGAACTAGGTGTGAGCTTATTTATGTGGAGGCACTTGTATCATTATTGGATTTTTCCAAAAATGTTGCACTGTGAAATTTTTGGGTGCATAAAATGACCTCATAACAGTTATTGATAAAGTTTTCAAAGTCCTCCAAGCTATAACCTCAATATGTGGGACCTTTGAAGGTTCAAACTATTATATACTATGTCTACTACTTACAAAAGAGTTGAGAGAAACTCTCTCACAAAATATTTTATGGAAAATAAAGAAAATAGTTGTATAAGTTTGATTGTTTTGCATTACATATTTTTCTTTTGTTTTAGACTCAATTGGTTATGAAGTGTTTGGATACTAAATTATCTTTGGGCAATGAGCATACTTGTTATTGGTGTTTGGTAAATCCTAATGAATTACTCTTCATCCATGACTTTACTGATATTTCATGTTATTATTGTTTTTATCTTAGAAAATTTAGTAAGAAATACATTTATATTGAATTGAATTTTGTGAAATTGTGAAATTATTGTAATTACTATGTTAATTTTTTAACAACACATAGAAATAGTATTTGAGATTATTTTCAAAGTGGTAATATTATAAATATCTTTTTGGATACAACTACTAAGAGTTTTTAAGTTCTTACATTTAAAATTGAATACGACTGAAACCATCATCATGGGAAAAAATAATTTTGTTTAAAAACTAACCTATAATAACATGGTTTCCCCGCCTTCAATTAAAAAACATGATTCATATGATGAAATGGGTGAGGACATAACCCCTGGTTATTTCTATTGTTCTAGGTGTCCTAATAAAAACAAGCAAGCAATAAATTCAATTGTTTAGGAAGAAAAATTGATCTTATTAACATTAGGGTTGGAACTTTACAATTTATACAAAAAAGATTTGGAATTTTCTAAACAACACATGCTAAATAAAATTTAGATTATCCCTCCATGGAACCGTTACCTTAGAGGTTGAAAATGAATAATTTCTATGGGTCATCATCTCATTGTCATAATGGAATTATTAATAGAATCTCTTTCACATTCTCTAAATGTTATGAAAAATTTTAAGCATTTTTTTTAATTGATTTCAAATCACCTCTTCCATGAGACCACTACATTAAAGGTTGGAAAACTACATTAAAGTTTGGGAAAGAGTCATTTCCTCGTGATGGTTCATCTCCTCATTGTTGAAATGTGATTCATAATAGAAGTTATTTTTCACTATAAGAAACACACATTTAACTACGTCAAGAACTCCCGTATGCCCCTTGAGTACATCACAAAACACTTCTCTCATCACTTCATTTAAACTATGATTTTGAATATTCATCTATGTTTAAACAACCATTTAATATTTTTCTTATTTGTATACAAATAAATGTATATAAATCTAACCTAAACTTAAAATGAAAACACTTTTGCATGACTAGTTCATGACTAGGAACAATATTTTTATTAAAGACTTAAGTTACACAATTCATAATGTAACAATACAAGATTCCCAAAAACTGGTGAAGGATTTAGTAATTTTTTGAAGTTTTTACTTTAATATTTTTATTTTAACTTAATAAATGAGAGTTTTTCAATAAAAATATATAGGTTTATCCCATTTAAGTGGATTGTTTCTAGTTAAAATAAGTGGAATCTCCAAGAGGTTGAGACCCTCTCAAATCACCTAATTTTTAAGTGAAACAAATTGATAGTCACTTAAAAACTCACCCTTTTAATCAATTTAAAAAAAAGAGTTAAATAGACAATAATAATAAGAAAATCATTTAAATAGACAAATACCTTGTAACTTATAGCTAAAAGAGCTGGAGAAGAGAAGAAAGCATTTTTTTATCTTGATGAAGTGAAAATTATATGGGGAAATAACTTCCCCATCCAAAAATGATGTTGACACCCATATTACCTCACCTTCTCAACCAACTTTCATTTCCTCATCCTCCCTCACCTCACCTCCTTTGCTAACTAATGTTTCCACTGCACATTTCCTAGTATTGTGTTAGGGTTTATTGATTGACACAACATCCATGTGATAATGAACCTATGTTATGACCCAAAATTATGAAATATTTTATTTTAACATAGGTATTAAATAATCTAAATAAATATAATTTACTCTTGATAAAATTAAGAAATAAGAGAGTATCATGTGTTTAAGCTCACCACTTATATCATGAACATGTTTGAGGTGATCATCAATAAAGATGGAGTTAATCACATAGAAAAAATATTTAAATATTTATTTTGCATTTGCATTCTTTGGAATATGCCATCACATTTATGCAACATCTCACCTGCATAAGGTAAGATAAGGTTTAAAATTTCTAACCTTAACCTCAAAATTTGTTAAGTTGGTTGTCATTAAAAGGGTCATGATTTAAATTTGAAACCCCTCTTGAAATATAATTTTAAAGATAAAAATATTTTTATAGGTTTAAATCACCTATAAATGTTTAAAATATGTAATCCCGTCATAAACTATACATTAAATAACCCCCCCCGCCCCCACCCCCCCACACCCACACACACACACACCCACCTACGCACCGACCCACCCACACACACACACATGAGAATGTGGGATTAACATAGGATTTAATAGTAATATGTCATTTATTAGTTGTTTTAGGTTTGATTGAACCTAAGAGAATTCTTGCTAGACTGACATGGGCACATTATTCCATACTTATGGCTTAAATGAGGACCCTTTACTCATGTAAGATTTTTTTATCAAAATCTTAAATCCCTATTTTTGTAGCATTTGTAAGGTAATAAGAAAAAATATCTTAAAAATTGAAAATTTTAATGCTTGGAGATGAGAAATAACATATTACTATTGAATCCTATGCTAATCCCACATCCGCAAATTGACATTATATGGACCATCTACAAAAATAAACACAAATTTTAATCTTGAATCCTTGAATTGATATTCTCTAAACTGTCTAAAAAATTAACAACACAAAGATTAGAGATTTTAAGTTTCCTAAATTCTTAATGCTAAAAAATGTAATTTTTGAAAAATTGTTACATACCAGACTTTATGATCCATCATGGATGATTCATCTTAATGATGACTACAAAGTGTAATACAAAATATAATTTTATAAAAAAACCATACCCATTTTTATTAAAGTGTGTTTGTCAGACACAAAGATGTCAATCAGAGACTTATAACTATTTGCATTAGTTCACTCAAATTATGAAGCTAAATATTGATTGCTAAAGTAAAATTATAACTAATAGATGTGTTAATTTATTTCCTATGGATGGATTGACATAGATTGAATTTTTTCTTGGACACATCCATATAAAATTTATTATTCAAAAATGAAATTATAAAATGTGGAAATATAAATTATTAGTCACATGGTTAATAAAGATGGGCTTTGCATTTATAATCTTAAATGCAAACTCTTGGGTATCTTTTTTCCTACATGTAAAGTGATTTTATCATCCATACATCGTGTACATTATAGTGTTTAATCTACACCTTTGCTTCAATCTGTGGTTAACTGGAAAACCATAAAAAATTTAAAACATAATTCACTTTACATCAAATTTTGTGGGATCACTTTGATGAGGAAAACATAGAAAAAATAGATACAATACTATTTGGAAACAGTATCTAAAATAAATTGTATAAGAACTTTTTAATTCAACATTTCAGGATCACATTACACAATGCATCATCAATATTAATTTAGGACCATTTTAATCAATTTTTTTATGTTAAAAAAGTTCTTACAAAGCTGCAACATTAAGATTTCTAATGCGTTATGGAGTGTGATATCAAACATTAATAAAAAAATTCTTATATATGTTTCCAAATAATTTTATGGATTGTGAAAACCATATGTCACTAATAGGTATAGTATTATTACCCTAACTCCCCAACCAATACCTTGGAAATACTCCATTTATCACCGATCTAGTTTTATCTCTCTTCTCATCAATAAAATTATTTCTAAAAATTTGGGCCTCTTCCAATATGGATTCTCCAAGAAATAATATTTGGGAAGACTTGTATAAGTTATACATTCTTGTAATAGCTTTTATCACTTGTCACATGAAGTAGATGAATTCATTAACTTGCTTAAAATTTAGAACACCTCTTTAAAACTAATTATAACACCCACAATGGATTGGATTAAATAAAACACAATATTAGTTAAAACATGGAAGAATGTTTTTTTGTATCCTAATAGTTTGAGGGTGGCTCAATTTCTCTAACAACCCCTTTTATCCATAGTTTGGTGCTCCAAACTCCTAGTCTAGATCTAATACCATGTTATTATCTATGGACCAAGTAGGACTTCCTTGGGTCATGCTTGGGTAATCTTCCACTTAAACTATGAGCTATTTTGTGAATATGATTTTTTGTAAGCTCCTTGTTATGATTTGGGTGTGTCTCATTTTCTCCAACAACTTTAAATTTATTTTAAGCGTAAATTTGATTAGCCTAGAGTAAGCATAACACACTAATTAAGCATGATTTATTTGTATTAAGATTTTTTAAATAATATAAAAAATTATTGAGGTGAGGCATTTTATTGTTATTCTCATTATAAGTTGTGTAAAATTATTGGTAATAGGATAATAATGATCAATTGGTTAGGGTTTTAATTGGAACAATTCTTTGTGGGGCATAAGCTACATTACAGTGATGATTTACAAGTAGAAGTTTCACTAATTTTTCACGTTAATAAAGAAAAATCTAATTGTTTCTATTTTGAGTACTTTGACACTGTACCATGTGATTTGGATAATGAAATTATAGTGCATTCTTGGTGTCATGTTGCTGGAACACGAGATAAATAATTTCATGAATATGCATGGAAATTATTTGTAGAGGATTAACAATGTTTTAAAATATACATTGACATATTTATCTATAGTGGAAATTAAATGGTTTACATCATACTTAGATATTGAAATCTCAGTGATTCTTGTGTTTTTCAGATCACCCAACAGGTCTAGGTAGATAAATTTTATACATGTTAAAGTCACATGTCTAAAACCACATGTAAATAATGATAGCATAATGTTGTAAATTTTGGTATGTCATATGCCTTGAAAATTTGGCTGGATATTATTTTCTTATCAATGATAACATAACCATTATAAATTTTAGTAGAAATATTGAAAGGAATAATACAAGGAAGACAAAAGTCAATTTATGACATTTTCAACATCCTAATTAAACTAAAAAGTTTTTCCAAAAGAATTCTAAAGGATCCTTTTCACCCACAACAAGACCATCTTTAAAAAAACCCTTTTATTGAACTAATCATTCAATCTAAAAAAACTAAATGTTACAAAGAATATTATTTAGCTTCAATCTTACAACATTGACTTAGATTTGAATTTTTATAGAAATAAAAAGTTTCAAAAATAAAAAAAAATGTCACAATGATCATTACCATGGAATGGATATAAAAGTTTTCTCCTTTTGTTTTTGATGCACACAAGACATGTAAGTTAATTAATAATAGATTTTAGACTACAATTTTATCCAAAGGGATACTTGTACATGATGTAAGTTTACCTTTTTTCAACTATGTTATTGAGAAACTTGTCCACATCTAAAATTAATGTTTTATGATTGTTTATATTACTTATAAAATATATTTGTTTAGTAATTGAATTGATAGTATCAACATCCTTGAAAAAATGGACTCATATATAGGTACATCTAGGTGTAATTTTTCAAACCAGTCACAATTCTCAATAAGACATGAAGATTAATATTATGTTCATAGTAAATAAACTACATAGGAAACAAATATAGACCCTTAAAAATAAGAAAAAAGTAGCATTGGCACAGTTAAAACTCACATCAAAAAATATATCACCAAGCTTCATCTTTACTTCACCACTCTCATATACAAGTAGCCTTCCCATCAATCATGATGGAAACATTTCAAAAAGAGTTTTTTATTCATTATAAATAATCTGAGCCCCAAAGCTACTAACTCCCTTATCATTTGACTAGATAATAGCTTTATCATTTGCACCAATGCTCATTTCATTAACATTTTCAACCTTGACAATAGGTAACTTATCTAAAGGTAGTGAATCTAGATGTTTGAAAAACAAAATGTTGTTTTCTTGCTCTCGTTTTGCAAGAAAATGATGATAACATTATTGATAATTTTTTAGAACCATAAATAGAATAGATAAGAAAATAAAGCATATAGATGATCATTCTTAGCAATAAGTGATCCCAAAGAGCAAACCTGCAAACCAAGCTCTTGCACTGTGACTATTGTATCCTCATCAAGTGTGTTGTTAGGTTTAAATTGTTACCCAATTAAAGATAATTATTGATTTAACTATTATAAATGGATTAGATCAGGCTACAACACATGGGACAAATGCCCCCTTATTATTAGGATTGTGATGGAAATACAGGGGCTAAGAAACTCCAATTGTTTAGCATGGGTAAGCTGTGATTGTTTCCGTTAGAGGTATAGATGGTTTCATCAAAGATTTTTAGGTTCCTATTATTGGCTCCTTTACAAATGGGTTATTTACAATGTAATGGGCAAGTTGTTCTTCATTAACAAAATATAAAAGGTAGATTAGAGTAGGGTAGAAAATAGGTAAATCCCTTGATTGAGATATGTCTTCTAATACTAAAAAAATTGATTATTATGGGATACAATCAAACTATTGGAAATCAAGTCTAGCTATTGCACAAACTAGAACACCACAATGAGCAAGACTCAAAGGAAAATTGTGTGAAAATTAAATATTGAAATCTATTCGAAAGAAATCCATTACACAAGCATACAATTATTGGCACACCATGACTAATGTAAGCCTCAAAATAACCAGAATGAGCTCTCAAATCTAATTAAATCAGTTGTTACACAATCTAATTATATATCCACTTGCACACCAATAACATTAGAAAGATTCTTTGCGTAGATTAATTCTTAAATCAAGATATTTGGCAGACAACCAAGATAAAACAAGGAGGAAAGATAGGTGAACTCTTGGCTCAATCTCAATAGAATTTTTGTACTCAATTGTCAACCCTTTTAATGGCAAGCATCCCTACTTATATAGACATGGTTAACTAATCATTAGATGTGATGCACAACCATAAATAAATGTTCTTGATATGAACATTAAATGATTAGAGCTTATCTAGAACCTTGTTGTAACACATCAAGAAGAAGAAAGATAAGTTGTGAGTCATGGCACAATTTTAGATAATAACTTGTTAGATGAGATGGATACAATACCAAATGCATTGTGAGCTCCCATGAACTAATCAACTTATTAACTATATTTCACAAAATTATTGTCAATCCAAACTGGAGAAGCCACATCATTATAAAGGGATTCTAATGATGGACTAACTAGTTCATATTTAATCTTGTCCATCCCCATGACAACAAAAGTACCTTCCCTATGTGCCATTTTCTATTAAATGCTAATAACCAAGTAGATCAACATTGAAATAATGGATTATTCCAATCTATAAATAGGTGCAATTTTTCCTCTTGATGAACTCATTGATACCCTCCACCATTGGGTCAATTTTGCCTTAGAGTTGTGAACAATCTTCTTGATTTTAGATTCTATATCTATCTAAATTTTTGCCAATGCTTTGGCCATTACTACCTTCTTGCCTATTTTATTCTTGTGATTAACTCAAGAGATATTTAATGAAGGATTTCTCAACTAACTCTATGCTTTGGCTGGTCCAAAATGCTTAGGTTTATGTATTGTAGTAGCCTGTTCTGCTCTACCTAAAATATCTACTTAAATTTGAACATAAAACCATCAATTTCCTGTCAATTGGTCTTTCCCCTGGACTTTAAATTTGGGTTCTCTATTTTTATACTTGGACATCCAAGTGCTCATCCTTGGACACATCAAACCATGAATTCTATTCTAGGTGAGTATGATGATCTACGTGTCAATCTATCATTGACTCCAGCTCTATTATATTCTCTATTATAATATCTAGATCTTTCCACTTTTCATTCATCTAGTGTCTCTTTAATCCTTGGGCTAATTATTTTGTTTATCTCTCTCTCTAGGTTCCAAATGCATAAGATGTTTCCACATGGTGACATCCCATGCCTTCAGGCTCTGAGGTCATCAAAGATAATTAACTATGTTAGGCTCTTAGTACTCTGACTTCCTACAATGGGACCATGTGTTATAATCATAGAAGTTGGGGGGTATCAGTGATAATCAACTATGTATTGTATGTTCTCCAAGTTCATAGTTCACTAGATGTAACCACATGTCACAATCTTGGAACTTCAAGGCTCAAAAGACTTCAAACCTATAGATTTGTGACATGTCTAGTCCTGATGTGATGATCTACTAACACATGGATTATGGGAATGCTATAAGACTCACTGAATATCCAAATTCTCAATATGTTTCCCATAGACCAAATTCATGAGATCATGCCATGTATTTTGTTGACCACTACCTAACACTTATCCCATTGACTGCCATTTAGCATGTTGGATGCCTGAATCTATGGACACATGGGTGGTTTGTAACTCTTAGGGTCTTTAAACTATTTGGATGTTGGATTAATATACCTCATGATTTGAGTCCATGAGATAGTGCCACGTGGCATGATCTCAGGACTTTAAGAGGTCTTTGATGGTTTATTTTAAATTATTCCCCCTCTCATTGAGCTTCAATTAAATGAGGATTCACCAAATGGATAACTCATGGTTCTCAGGGATTAAGGACATCTTAACTATGGAAACCTCCCTTTGAGCCCTAACTACTTGATATTATGCCACATGGTGCAATCTTAGAAGGTCAGGGGTCAAAAGTATTTATGCTATTGATATGTTCATGGGACTTCCTTTATTTCATGATTTCCCCCTGTCCATTTGACTGCCACTTGTCACTTTGACTCTACTACTTGTCACTTTTAATTTACCACTTGCCACTTTATATCTACTTATATTATCCCCTGAGGATTGAACCCCTGATATGTAACCACATGTTGCAATCATGGTGAGTCAGGGGTCATATATTATTAACCATAATCGACTAGCTCTAAATTCTTGTGATGTTGACACTTGTTGGTAATCAGGAGGTTGGGTTGGTAGAGAACTCAATGAGTTATGTATTGCTCCCTAAAGCTTCAAATGCTTGAGATCTGATCACGTGTCATAATCTTGGTGAGTTATACTTGGGAGGAGTTTATAACTACATACTTATAGATGTTGAATTCTAAGTGCACTATATTACTCCACATGGAGGATGATTGATGGCTCTGGAAGGTTTTGGTTGTTGAACTATGTATCATGAATCATCGAAGGTTGAAGACTTGAACTTATAAACCATGATAAAATGGAGACTCAAGGAGATGATTATTACGTTATTCAAAACTAAAATCCATCTAAGCATGAATAAAGCCCAAATAAATCATGTAACGACTTAATCTAAACTAGGTGAAATGTAAATTAAATTCAATCAACATGAAATTTTCCAAATAAGTAAAGCCCAAAAATGTAAATAAATCCTAATTTTAATGAATACTTGGCCAAAAAATCACCAATATTAGTGAAATAAATTGATTTAACTGCTAAATGAACATTTCAAACTGATAACATGATGATTTAAATTAGAAATTGGAGGGTATATGAATGATTAAAGATCATAATTAAATCAAAATAGACCATTTAAATTCATCTCCCAAGGAAATTAATGCTCAGAAGCTTCAAAATAAAATAATGAATATATAATGAATCAAGGCAAAGAAACAATGAATTTAAAAGCAAATGCTTCTAGGCTAGGCTAATAGACAATAAAATGATCATGCAAGAATCCACATTTTACTTAACATTTTAAATTACTTGAAGAATATATCTTGATGATGCATAAATAAACTTGAATCACTTTATAAAAACTTCAAAAGGTCAGTTTATGTTGTTCAAACTCTCAACAAGGAATGTATAATCATTATGAATGAAAGATCCAAGTAAAGTTATGTCAAAATTATCAACAAGTCTAGCTCATGAGTTAGGGACTAGAAATGGATCCCAATCTCTATAAAATTTAGTGGCATTCATAAATTAAGTCATAACAATATGTAAGAATTTGAAAATAAAAAAAATCTATGCTAAAACAAGAGGGTCCTCATATGAAAAAATTGAGTATGGGGTGTGTTGAACCCAATAAATGGTGACTTTGACGGAGAGAATGTTGTTCAACATTCAAAACCTAGACTGTAAATCATCAAACCCAACTAGAAACACAAAAACAGAAACAAATCCTTCAAAAACAATTGAAAGATGAAATCACTAAAGTGTGCCTCAATATGTGACATACTAAGTTTTAGATCTACCTAAGACCATCAGTGTGTGTTAGGAGTGATTAATTATTTTATAGTTTTTGCATTCACGTAAAGAAATTTAAACTTGTTTAAAATAATTAGAATTTATAAGAGGGGAAATTTTGGATGTTTGGATCAAGGGGAATGGCATGGGCATTGCTATGGTGCCATCTAGGAATTTATAGTGTCGATAGAGATACCTTTGGTCCCACTCAAGGCCTTGCTCCATTGTCAACCAGGCTGTAAAGCCTATGATGGAGATTGCCTGAATCACCCTTTCGAACAAAGAATTTTGATTTTGCATTATTTTTAATTTCCTTTTATTTATTTATTTTAAAAATATTTAATTATTTCAGTCCATTGAGGGTTGGGTACCAATCCATGGGTATAATGATAGACTCATAAAATACATAATCATTAAGACAAAGTTAAATCAATTCAGTGTTTGTATTTTACTTCAAATATGAAATTAAGTGTGGTTTGATGGCTTCAACAAAAAAATGAAACATATATAAAATTCACATATTCTATTTTGAAACATGCCTTCAAATTCTATAAATGGATAAAGAAAATTATAGCAACTTATGTGACTGTTCAAGGATGATTCACATAATCATTTACAAAAATTAGAAATTCTCATACTTTATCATCAACCATTTGAAGTTCTTGGCCTGTAGGAGCATAAGGACACACAATTGATTTAATATACTACTCTCTAAAATTATATCCATTATTTAAAGTCTGAATATCTTACCATGCTAAGTGTCTACTCCTTATCAAAGGAAGGAAAAAGATAGAATAAGGAAGATTCAAGAATGCCAAAGACTACCCTTTAAGGAATTGATTTATTATGATAAACATGTGAACAACTCTAATTAATGTTTGAAAAGGCACACTATAAACCACCAAAGGTTCAAATACACAAACCAAATTTAAACAAGCTAGAGAAAAACAAACAACACATAAAACAAACTAAAATAGAACAAACAAACATAAAACAAGCTAAACTAAAGTAAACAACAAAGCAAGAAACACTAGCTATGAAAACAAAAAACTATATACAAAATATATACACATAGGAACCTATATGTATTCAATCAAAAATGGTATTAGATAGAGTAGCCATGAAGTAATGCTTCAAGTTATTTTTGTTAAATGGTAGTGGCAAGTCCTTGCCTTAGAGATCCCTCAGTTTGAACGCATTCTATCCCAAAAGCTCAGGTACTTGGTAAGGACCAATCCATAAAGGATTGAACTTAGCATGTTGACCCTTTCGCTCATGGGCTTTATCCCATAATAAGACCAAGTTGAAGAGATGAAAACTCTTTACTTGTGCTTTTTGATCGAACCATCTCTTCATAGCATGTTGAGATTCACTATTTTTTTCAAAGCTTCATCCCATCTATATTCTAATTAGATTAGGTTTAAGAATTTGGATTGACTTCCCATATTTACTTCCATGTATTCTTGTATGAATTGATAAGTGGGTTTCTTGAGTTTTATTGGAAAAATTGGCTCTACTCCATAAATAATCAAGAAAGGGGAAATATTCAAGCTCTATTTATGCCTTAATATGTCATCTCATAAAGTGTATTTGAGGAGCACATTCTAATTGCATGGATTTTGATCAATTAATTTCTTTATGAAATTTAACAAATTATTATTTGTTGACTCTACCAGACCATTTACCTATGGATAATAGTTTAAGGATAATTTCAAAGTAATTCCATTATGGTAAGCCCACTCAATCATTTCTATTGACTAGAAAGTAGGTCCATTATCACAAACAAGTGACATAGGAGTCCTAAATTGAGTTCTAATATATTCTCTTAGAAACACAATAACTTATTCAATCATACTATTCCTTGTTGTTTTGGCTTCAATTTATATCATACAATAGTCAATAGTAGTGAAAATAAACTTATGATAGACTGATGAGTTGGGATTTATGACTCTAATGAAGTCTAATCCCCACTAGGCAAAGGGGCATTCTTCAATCACTGGTTGCATAAGCATGGGAGCATGAATATCCATTTTAGCAAAGATTTGACATGAATGACAAGTCCTCACATGTGTATAATCATCCTTGAATAATTTTGGCTAATAATAGCCAACTCTAAGACTCGTGTGTTGTGATATTAATAGAAGGGTGACCACTTCCCAACTTCTCATGAAATGAGTTCATCACCTCTTGTGTTTCTTCCTCAGATAAACATTTTAAGTAAATCCCCTCATGATTTATATTATACAACACTCCTCTTTGAAACATATAACATGCAACCCTTAGCCTCAATGCCCTTCTTTGCATCCTATCAAAATGAGTTGGTGGATTTTAATAAAGTAAATAATAGACAATGGAATCATACCATGGACTGAATTGAACCTCAAACCAATTAAATTTCATAATAGAGATGTTGATTCTTGAAGATTAGTAACTCAACATCCTCTTATTTCACCCAACTCATTCTATCTTATCTTTTACTTGACTATGTGATTTGGATCTATGGCATGTACTTTATTCTTTAATATGTAATGATAAAACTTTATAACTATCTTCATCGATGTGTAGGCCTATTTATCTAGAGCAGGGTACTTTAGTTTGACCTCTTTCATATATGTGCTCTTAAATGCTATGGGGTGCTCTCTATCTTCAAATCATTGTGTCAAAATAATTGCAATCATATGATTAGAGGTAAAAGAGTAGAGATATAAATATTTAGCATAATCTAGGTTGACTAACTTATGAGCTTACATAATTACGTTCATGATTTGTTGAAACACCCTTTTAGAAGAAGTATCCCATTATACCTTAGCTCCATATTTTAACATGGCATTTAAAGGTTTAGTTATTGCAATGAAGTCATAAATAAATTTTTGTACTAAATTGATTTTTCCAAAAAATGATTTTATCTCTTTCCTATTGTTTGGCAGTTGAATTTTGGGAATAACACTAGCTAACTCTGGATCAATTTACATATATTTATTAGTGATAATGTGGCCTAGAATATTACCTTACACTAACTAGAAGATACATTTCTTGGGGTTAAGTGACATTCTAAACCTTCTACAATGTTCAAATACTTTTTCTAGATGACTTAAGTGATCTGATATGCATTTAGAAAATATAGTTAGATCATCCACGTATACTACTATGCACTTACCAATTAAGCCTTTGAAATCAGTGTCCATAGCTTGTTGAAATGTGACACCAACATTAAGCAAACTGAATGATATTTCATTTTAGGCGTAGGTGCCCCACTTGGTGATAAATGTTGTTTTGGTTCTATATGCTTTGTTCAGTAAGATCTTATTATAACCCAAGAATCCATATAAAAAATACATCATCTTAGAATTGCTAAATTGTTGAATGACCTCATCAAGTGAAGGCAGGGGATACTTGTCTTTATCTAATGCATGATCTATATTTATAAAATTTACACAGAGGTGGATTTCTCCATTTTTCTTCCTCATAGGTACTAGTTTTTCTATCCAAGTTGAAAGACACATAGAAAAGGTAATACCAGATGACAACATCTTTTGGACTTCTTTTAGGATGAGCGATTCCAAAACTAAATTTAATGGCCTTTAACAATACCTAAAGGGCCTTTGATCAGGATTCAAAGGAATGTTATGGGTCATAATATGAGGGTCGAACATCATCATGCCATTGTATCTCTATGCTATGATATCTTGATAGTGCAATAACGTATTTTTTTAATGTTCCCATCTTTTTATTGCTATATATAAGTCCAACCACCATGTTTTTAGGCTTTTTTGTAGTTACTATGTTGATAATCCATGACTTCTGACTAAGCTAAGGCTCTTTCCTGATTTATTTATTGTACTATCTAAGTCAAATATTCTCTCTAATGATAACTTTCCTTTTTCAACTATGGTTGTCCTTTAGTTGAAGTACTCCATCAGAACTATATTGTTATTCCTCAAAATTGAGTCTTTGTTATTTATCAATTACCTATACATTGAAAGCATTGAAGTTAGATAGGAAATCAAGAATTTTCTTATCATTATTATAAAATTGGAAATGTTTAACTTTATCAGGCATAAAAGGATAATAAATTAATTCCATAATTTTTTTTGTAGGTTAATTTTATCTAATGGCATGAGGTTTACATCTGATACAACTAATAAATCTACCATATTATTTTATGCTCTAGGGATGACTGAAATATCAAAAGAATTAAAGGATTCAATCAATTCCCAAGCATGATATATGTATTTATTTAAATAGGAAAGCTTGTAATAAAATTTATTATATACCTCATTAACGACCAATTCAGAATCATTAAAAACTCTTAATTGATGGACATCAAACCTAGTTACAAATTGCAGACCCAAGATCAAGGATTCATACTTTGTTATGTTGTTAGTACAAAGAAACTGTAATCTAAAAGCTATAACATGTCTCCTACTATTTGGATCAATGAGTACAATACCAACCTCGATTCCTTGCCTGGAGCATGTTCCATCCAAATACAATGACCACATACTTGAATTATGATCTTGACCAAAATTTTTCTTCTTTACTGGTTTAGTTGATAAAGTATAAACCTCTGCATCTATAAAAGTAAAATTAACTTACTCATTGACTAAATTGTACTCTGTGATCATCAATTTCATGCATGACTCTCTATCAATTTTGATTTAATTTTTCACTCCTCTCCATGGCAGTCCTATTTAAAAAAAATAGTTGCCATATATCCATTGAGTGATCTTGACCAATCTCTATTTAGTAGCATGCCATATGTTTTTGGTATCTCAACTACTTATATGTTTATGAATTACTACCTCTTGGTTCATCTTGTAATTGCATATAGACATTTAAAAACTCTCATACAACCTTGACTTCAGACTTGTCTAATTGAACTACCACTTTGTCTAATTTTATAGGAACCAAACCTATCTTCTTACAAATATTTGTAGGCCTAACATTAGCTGATGCACTGGAATATACAAGATAATTATGGATATTCTTACCAAAATTATTGATTGTAAGCGAGAATGGTGGAACTTTGGTCTTAGTCTTATGTATTGTAACATTGTTATTGGTAGGATTCTTCTGCTTGGATTGACTACTCTTGTCTATAAGAGACTTAAGAAGCAAATCCCTTTGTTCAGTGATTTGTGACAATTCATGGAGGGTTATGTTAGATTCAGTCCTTTTTATATACTTCCATAATGTTATAACTTATTTTTCTAGGGAAGGGTTGATTGTCACCTAATTTTAGTGGAGGTGGATCATTTCATGCTTTAAGATCAGGTGGTGTAGCAACATTATCTGGTGGAGTTGAAATAGTCAAAGGATGATGTGATTTACTCTTAAGAGTATAGTTTCCTCTTTGGTATAGTTGGAAAGCTTGAATATCATTGGTATTCTTTTACATTCATTATATTTTACATTAGGAAAGTCTAAAGTTTAATATTAGGGGATTTTAATGAACTAGAAGCATCTGAATTACTTAAAATATTATGATCATTTGGGACAACCTCATATTCTTCAATTTCATTCTAAAAAATGTCTAAGGCAAAAAAAAACTCAACACAATCAAGTTATCCATGTTGGACTATGTTATGGACATGACAACAATTGGGCAAATCAATCTTCATGACATTGATCTCAGGTAATTTATTGGGTGAAGACTGAGCTTGTTTACCATTACTATTGAAAGACTTTTAATTGCATTTAAAAATAAAAATTGGGGGAAAATTTTCCACTAAGTGAGCTACCTATTTGTTTTTCAAGTTCAAAAGATCATGTCTCAATCTTTGGACCATTCTTTGGATTGCATTTAACCTGCGTTTAGTTTAATATTGAAGAGAGTTCTATGTATTGTTGGTTACAACTAGAACTAAAGTTTGAATATAATATTACGGTATTGATTTATTACTCACTGAATTTATAAATCTTAAGTTTTGATTAGGTGCATCATGGGTTGATAGAAATTGATTCATAATTTGAAGAGGATGTGACAACATAACATTTTGATTTACAAGCAGGATTAAGTTTAACACTAACATGTTTGGGAGAACATTGGAAATGAGAACCAACATGTGACCTTATGGATTAAGTTGAGGGTACACTTTTATTACTTCTACATACACAAGGGGAAAGTCAATGATGGTTGGATCTCTTCTTAATAAAGTGGTAGTCCAAGGATCCAAAATATTCTTGAACTTTTATAAGGCTAGTTGGGCATTTGGTCTATATAAGTCTGTTACTCTACTATACATATTTTGAGAATAAACATTAAAATTACATATAGGCTCATTGGATTCCCTTATCATGCAATCAAATTGGTGGTATAAGATGCTTGGATAAAGTATCTAACCAAACTGGCTAAAAACAAGTTATTCAATTGATTCCATCATGCAATTAAATTTTTAGGGAGGTTAAGGAACTAGTCATAAGTCTGATCAAGCAAGGTGAAGGGAAATAACCTATAGGCTACATCTTCATGTTCAACATTAAGTAACCTAAGGGATGTTTTATATGATGTAATGTGTTATTTTGTAGTCCTTCCAGTCTTTAGAGTGAAATTTAGATGATAACAATTAGGGTTTTTGGGTAAATCATGCATGTCACCCAAAACATTTATAGTTGATCCAACTCACCAAGCTACATCCATTTAGACTGGTCTATTGATAATGGATTGTGGGGATAGTGTGGTTGGGTAAACTAATGTTATGGCTTGACCTCAATCATATATGATATGTCTATGAGCTTGAAGAGGAGAAATAATTAATTTTCTATGATCCAACCTAACTCTAGATCATGTGATCCTTGAAGAAGACTCTAGAGTGACAAACACTAATCTATGTTAGTATGGGTTTTAAGCACATAACAAATGGGAAATTATGTGAATGAACTGATAGTCTATAATCAATGATAATCTCAAAGTATTCGTAGGTTCATGATCCATAAGACCACAGGATCTAAAATATAGTAAAGGTTTAAGGCCCTCCTTCTAGTGCCAATTTATGTTAGGCTAAAATTATGACCCACTTAAAGATAATGATTGATTTAAATATTACAAATGGATAATATTAGCCTAAAACACATGAGACAAAACTCCCCTTGGTTTTATGATTATGCTGGTAATCAAAGGGCCAATAAACTCCAATTATTTATCATGGTAAGTTGTGATTGTTTCAACTAGAGGTTTAAACAATTTCCTCAAAATTTTTTAGGTTCTCACTATTGGTTCCTTTACAAATGGGTTATTTATAATGTAATGGGTAAATCATTCTCCATGAAAAAATATAAAGGAGAGAAAAAATTAGGGTATAAAAGAGGTAAATCCCTTGATTGAGTTAGGGCTTCCAATACTAAAAAATTAGATTATTATGGGCCACAATAAAATCATTAGGCATCAAGTCTATATACCACACAAACTAGAACATCACAATAAGAAAGACTGAAAGGAAAAGTCTGTGAACATGTAATCTAGAACTATATTCAAAAGAAAGCCATTACGCAAACTTGAAACTATTTTCACACCATGATTAATGTAAGTCTCAAAATAACTAGAATGAGCTCTCAAATCTAATTAAATCAACTACTGCACAATATAATTATATATCCATTTTCACACCAATAAAATTGAAAAAAATTATTTGCATAAATTACTTATCAAATTAATATATTTGGTAGACAACCAAGATAAAACAAGGATGAAAGATAGGTGAACTCTTGACTCAATCTCAATAGAGTTTTTGTACTCAAGTATCGACCCTTTTCATGGTAAGCATCCTTTTTTATATAGACATGGTTAACCCATCATGGGCTATGATGCACAACCATAATTAAATGCTCTTGATACAAACAGTAAATTATTAACTGATTAGAGCTTATCTTACTCCTTGAGATAACACATCTAGAAGAGGAAAGATATGTTGTGAGTCATGGCACAATTCTAAATCATATCAACTTCTTAGATGAGAGAGATATAATCCCCAATGAATTGTGAGATCCCATGGTCTAATCAACTTGTTAACCATCTTCCACAAGCTGATTGTCCATATAAACAAGAGAAGCCACTTCATTGTAAATGGATTCCAATGATGGACTAACTAGTTCATATTTAATCTTGTCCATATGTAACTACATGTGTTTATCCTGATGACAATAAAAGTACCTTACCTAGGCACCTTTTTCCTATTAAATGATGATAACTAGGAATATCAACATTGAAATAATGGATTATTCCAATCTATAAATAGGTAAACTTTGTCCTCTTGATGAACTCATTGATACGCTTTGCCATTGGGTTGATTTTGACTCAGATTTGTCAACAATTTTCTTGATTTTGGCTCCTGTATTTATCTAAATTTATACCAGTACTCTAGCCATTTATACCTTCTTGCTCATTCTCTTTTGGTGATTATCTTACAAGATCTTTAATGCAAGCTTTATTAACAAAATCTATGCTATGGATGGTCTAAAATGTTCAAGTGTATTTATTGGCATCACCTATTCTCTTATTCCTGAAATCTTTACTTACAATCCAACACAAATTTGTCACTTGCCCATCAACTGGTCTTTACCCTGGCCATAAAATTTGGGATCTCTATTTTTCTACTTGGATGTCTAAGTGCTCATCTTTGGCCACATCAGACCACGTGTTCTCTTCTTGTTAACTATGGTGATCTATGTGTTGATCTATCATTTGATCTGGCTTTGCTCTATTCTCCATTACAATCTTTGAATCTTACCACTTATCATTCATCTAGCATCTCTTTGATCCTCAGGTTACTTGTTTTATTTATCATTATCTTTAATTTATGATGCATGGGATGTCACCATGTGGTGACATCTTGGCCCTTCAAAATCTAAGGTCATCGATGATAATCAGTTGTGTCGGGCTCTCAAAACTCTAACTTCTTACAATGTGACCACATGCTCATATAAGTTGAGGGGTCTCTACGATAATCAACCATGAAATGTATTTTCCTTGGGATCCAAATTCATTAGATGTGACCACATGTCATAATATCAAAAATTCAGGGCTTAAAAAACTTCAAATCTATAGATTTATGACATGTCAAGTCTTGAAGTGCTAATCTACTAACATGTGGATGATGGGGATGCTCCAAGAATCACTGACTATCAAACTACTCAATATGTTCCTTTTAGACCAAATTCATGAAATCATGCCACATATTTCATTGATCACCACCTAGAATTTGTCCCATTGATTGCCATTTGGCATGTTGGATGCCCAAATTTTTGGACACATAGATGGCTTATGGATCTCAAAGTCTTTAGACTATTGGGATGTTAGATTTATATACCTTGCAGGTTGAGTCCATGAGATCATGCCACATGGTAGGATCTCAGGACTCTGAGAGTTATTTGATTGTTCATTGTATATAGTTCCCCCTCTTGCTGAACTATGATTAAATGAGGACTCACCATGTGGATGGCTCATGGCTCTCATGACTTTAGGACATTTTAACTATGGAATGCCTCCCTCTAGGCCACGACTACCCAATATTATGCCACAATATTAGAATTTCAAGTGTCAGAAGTCTTTGGATTATTGATCTATTCATGAGACTTCCCTTATTTCATGATTACCACCTATCCTATTGACTTCCACTTGTCACTTTAACTTTACCATTTATCACTTTGAATCTACTTGTATTATTTCCCAAAGATAGAACACTTGAGATATGACCACATGTCATAATCATGGTGAGTAAGGGGTCAAAGACTGTTAACAATAACCAATAAGATATGAATGCTTGTGATTGTGACACTTGTTAGTAATCAAGAGGTTGTGTTAGCAAATAAATTAGTGAGTTATGTGTTGATCCCACAGCTTCGAATGCATGATATGTGACCACATGTTGCAATCTTGATAAGTCAGATTTGTGAGGACTTTAGAATTGCATACCTATAGTTGCCAAATTCTAGGTGCACCAGATTGCTCCACATAGAGGACGATTGATGGTTCTAAGTGGTTCTGACTGTTGAACTATGCATCATGAGTTGCCAAAAATTGAAGATGTGAATTACCAAACAATGACAAAATAGAGACTCAAGGAGATGATTATTACATTAGTCAAAAGTAAAATCCATGTAAGTGTGAATAAAACCTAAACAAAGCATATAACAACCTAGTCTAAACTAGGTGAAATACAAACTAAATTTGATCAACATGAAATTTGCCAAATAAGTAAAGCCCATAAACATAAATAAAGCTTGATTTTAATGAAGATTTGGCCAAACAAACACCAATCTTAGTGAAATAAATTGATTTAGCCATTAAATAAACATTTGAAATTGATAACATGATCATTTAAGGTAGAAATTAGATGACATATGAATAATTAAAGATCATAATTAAATTGAAATAGAAATTTTCAATTCACTTCCCAAGGAAATCAAAGCTCAACTTCAGAATAAGACTTTGAATATACAATGAATCAAGTCAAAGTAACAATGACTTTAAAAATAAATGTTTCTATGTTAGGCCAATGGAAAATAAAATGACCATACAAAAATTTACGTTTTACTTAACATTTAAAATTACACGAAGAATATATCTTGATGATGCATAAATAAATCTAAATAAGTTAAGAAAAACTTCAAAAGGTCAATCTCTGTTGTTCTAACTTTTGACAAGGATTGTATAATAATTATACATGAATGATCAAGTGAAGCTATGCCAAAATTTTCAACAAGTTTGGCTCATGATTTAGGGACCAAAAATAGAACCCAATCTCTGTAATTTGAATGGCACTCATAAATGAAGTCATACCAACATGCAAGAATCTAAAAAGAAAATAACCATGCTAAAGCAAGAGGTTCCCCATATGAAAAATCTGAATATGAGGTGTGTTGGACCCAACATGTATTATCTAATCTTCTTTAAAAAAAATTTCATCTACAACTCTATAAATCTATATGCAAATTAAAACTTACTACAACTAAAATATCTCCATCAAGGACTTGATTTTTTATGAGTTGATGGCACTCATAAATAATATAGAAGAAAGAAACTATCAGATTTTATAGAGTATGGATTTCTCAAAGGAAGAATCATAGGATACTATGTGGAACAATCATGTAGGACATCCCAAACATAAATTAGCCACCAAAACATAGAAATGTGAATTTGTAAAAGATTCTAGCATATAATTTAAGAGATGTTTCAAAAAAAGAGGATAGAAAAAGACACATTATAGTAGTTTACCATGGTATTGTCATATTATTTTTAATATTTTCTAGTCTTATCATCTATATACATTCCCTCATGTATCCCATCTAACCAAAAAAGGTTCATAAATAAACACATGACTTATTAAGAATGCACACATAAGGAGATCATTTATTAGTAATAAAATAAGAATAAATATTCCATTTACACTTTGCACAACATTGAAACATTAGAAAATCTATTTATAATTCATAACATGTTAATTTTGAGTGTGGCACAAGAATTCTGAAATATAGTCATTTACTTGTACCATTGATTGATGACTTTTAATCCACTCCTCAAAATCTGCCTCCACTATACCCACCACCACATCATCCTCCATCACTTCCCCTAGAAAATCATGGTTCCTGTCTTCAAAAGGCACCACTTGATCCATTTCCAAATGCAAATTTATAGGTACCATTGGTACACATTGAAATAACTTCATTTATCACTCATTTTATCTAGAAGACAACATTAGAGGTTCTAGGTCATCTTAAGATTGTCCCCATCGAATATTTTTCTCCAAACTTACAATTAAAGTATCAAACATGTAAGATAAATTAGGAAGCAATTCATAAGAGGATCTTAGATGTAATTATCTAGCAACCATATCATCATGGAAATACCAAATTTATATTAAAATAATACATTATGTAACCATTGTAATAATTTTTTAAAAAACTAATATAGTGGCTGCCTTGAATAAGGTGTTAGGATTTAGTCAAACAAACATGGCATTAACCTAATAGATGTCAGAATTATTAGATTCAATACGACCTAAGTTAGAACCTTGTACATAATCATGGTTGTAACATTATTTGATGCATTGCTTGGAATGGAATGAACCATGTAGGTTGGGTTTGCGTCAAGTTAAATAAGTGTTACTCTAATAAATATGTTAGAAGCACTTTATAATTATAGCTTTGAAAGTCAACATTTTTCATATGGAAATCAATAGAAAGGCTAAAAATCAAGAGTCATAGGGATATCACATTTATAGGTCTAAAGTACTAAAGGAGTATTCCATGAACAATATTTAGTAAGTTATAAGCTAAGTGACTCTATGTACTTGCTTATCACACATTGCATGATTCACACACAAGCCACTAGACATGAAGAAAATACATAAGTATGAGGCATCTTCTAAAGTATTGGCTATGTAGATAGTGTTCATTGATAGAGGGTTCTTTGGGGTAGTTCAACATAATGTGCCCACTAACCCATTTTTCTCTCAACTAATATAAAGATGAAGAAGTAGGGTTTTGCTATATGACAAGAAACGACAATCCATGACTTAGATATGAACATAGTAGAACGAAGGTGATACAAAACTCAAAAGCATCCAAGTGGTCCCATCCAGTTTCAATAGGTATTCCATACTAGACACCTACATCTAGTCTAGACAAAAGAGTTAACACAATCATCTTAGGTCGACACAAGTATCTGTATCTACATAAATACAATTTATAGAATCAGACGATTGTTCTAGAAGCCAAATCTAGTCTACTTTCTACATGTTCTAGATCCATGTTTGTATTAATATCAAAACTAGTTAAGTATTTTGTTTTCATTATCATTATAATATCTAGCATTGTTATACTCTTTATTTTTAGCATATCTTAACATAATAAAATTAGTATGCATTTTATCTAATTTTTGTAATTAATTGGCTCACTATAGATCTGTTTATCACCTTTATACTTATAAATTTCTATATTCTTAACCCTAACCCCATAGTATCCTTATACAAATTTATGTTTAAACAGGAGGAGGGTTAGGCTATTGCTTTGCACATGAAAAGGTTATTAAAAAAAATTGGTTTTAACAATAAAATAATGCAAATATTTTTCTTTGTTAAAATCTAGTGTTAATAGGTTTGGTTTTTGCTTGCTTACCTCCCCTCCCTGATGTCATTGTCAATTTATCGAGGTAATGAGAAATGTTAGTGTGTTTTCTCCTCTTCCAAGCATAATGCAAACATGGTCTAGGATAAAGATGATGGAGGCCATATCAAAATAAAAAAGAAATAACATGGGCTTGGACTCGAGCTTTTTATGTTTCGTTTGTAGTTATTATAACACATACACATTATGTATACTATACATAACACAAACACTTGGGATTTTTTATTTTTATTTGTAGTTATATAACACGTACATATTATGTATGCTATGTATAACATGTACACGTGACACATTATGTATAGCATACATAATACATATATATTATGGTTTGATTATTAATGAGTCTCAATTAAAATAATGCATACATATTATTGCTATTTAATCCATATATATTAAGTAATACTATATACACATTATAATAAAATGTTCACAAATTTTTTACCATTTTTCATATACCTACTCACTAAATACTTTCTATTATAAAACTATTATTCTTATTAAAAAATAGATTTATATTATATTAAAATAATTACAATATATAATCTTCAAATTAATTTCCCAACCATAACAATTTCTAATTATATTCACGGTATCATAGTTACTTTTCCAACTTTAATTGAGAGGGTTAAAGATTTACAAGTTATAACCTTCCAATGAGGTTAAACATATTCATAGTTATACATAATTATATTTATTTTATAAATGAACCATTTTAAAATAAAATCAATAAACATTTAAAGGATTTAAATTTAGAAGAAAAGTCAAAGGTTATTTTGTCACAACCCATTGTACATGACAAATCCTGATTGTGCATATGGCCAACATGGGCACCAAATTATACTTAAGCAAGCATTACTCGGTCAATCCAAGCCTAGGATACAAAAGTTTTAGGATTAAGAAACTAGCATACCATATATTTTCAAAGTATCTTTACATTTAAATATATATAAAAATCATACATCATTACGAGAATGCAATCACTCATAATATTGAAATTTATCAATTGTGATTTTTACGAGAAGAATTTGAAATTGACAAGTCCGTAAAAGAGGTGGTGGTCAAAATTATTTAATTAATAGGTAAGGTTAAATTGAAAATTCCAGGCCTGATTACAGCCACCACATCCTTAAGAGGAAATTAACTAAGGTTCAAATTTAGAGGTATTGATTCTAGTAGATACGATAGGATTTGTCATTTTTATCCTTCATTCTGATGCATATATCTGATATTGAAAACTGTATAAGAAGGAGAAATAAAACATGTCATTTTTAGCTATCCCTGCAACTTTTCTCCTTTGCGCTCACATGTTCCACAAAACTCCTCGCTGTCAGCGCAATCGACGAAGGTATACCATAGTTTTTATATATATATATATATAAATAAATAAGATAGTTTATATTAATTATTAGTATTATAATATATAATACTAATTATATATATATATATATATATATATATATATATATATATATATATATATATATTATAGTTTATATTAATGATTAGTATTATAATATATAATACTAATTATTTATATATATATAGTTTATATTAATTATTAGTATTATAATATATAATACTAATTTTATATATATATATATATATATATATATATATATATATATATATATATATATATATAAAATAGTTTATATTAATTATTAGTATTATAATATTTAATTATTAGTATTATATATTATAGTTTATATTAATTATTAGTATTATAATATATAATACTAATTATATATATATATATATATAATTAGTATTATATATTATAATACTAATAATTAATATAAACTATAATATATAATACTAATAATTTATATTAGTATTATATATTATAGTACTAATAATAATGATTAGTATTATAATATATAATACTAATTATTTATATATATTTATAATACTAATCATTATTATTAGTATTATAATATATATAATACTAATAATAATGATTAGTATTATAAATATATATAAATAATTAGTATTATATATTATAATACTAATTATATATATATATATAAAATACTAATAATTTATTATTTATAATATAATATATAAATGATGCAACATCATTAAATATTGGATATTTAATGATCTTGCATCATGCAACATAAATGACGTAATGTCATTAAATATTGGATATTTAATGATTTGTATCATTAAAAATCTAATCCATATTTTTATATATAAAAATTATTGATGTAACGTCATTAAAATTTTAGATATTTAATAATATTAGATCATTAAATATCCAACTCATATATATGATGCAATATCATTAAATATTGAGTATTTAACGATCTTGTGTCATTAAATATCCAATATTAATATATATAAGGTTGGGTATTTGATAATGCAACGTCATTAAATATTGGGTATTTAATATGGGTTGGGTATTGGATGACGCAACGCCATTAAATATTGGATATTTAACGACCTTGCGTCATCAAATACCCAACCCATATATAAGTATTGGATGACGCAACACCATTAAATATTGGATATTTAACAACCTTACATCATCAAATACCTAACATATATATATATATATATATATATATATATATATATATATATATATATATTGGATGACACAATGTCATTGAATATTAGATATTTAACGACCTTGCATCATCAATTATCCAATCCATATATATGATTTGGATATTTAATGACACGAAGTCATTAAATATCTAACCCACATATATTCCACACACATATATATGGATGGAATATATATGAGTTGGATATTTAATGATGCCATATATATGGGTTGGATATTTAATGACACAACTTAATTAAATATTTAATATTTAATGACACACTGTCAATAAATATCCAACCCAATATATATCAATTGCATATTTAATGATATTGTATCATTAATTATCTAACCTATATATATGGGTTAGATATTTAATGACGTTGATGACATTGTGTCATTAAATACCCAATCAAATGACATTGTGTTATTAAATATTTAACCATTAAACATTCAGTTGATGATGTTGCATCATTAAATATCCAACCGACATATATGGGTAGGATATTTAATGACGTAATGTCATTGGATATATATGGATTGGATATTTAATGATTGTGTTGATACCTTAATCAATTGCACTAACAACGAGAAATTTTCTTTAACATGTTACCCCAAAGCAAAGGTTATATATATCCAACTCATATATATGACATAACATTATTAAATATTGGATATTTAATGACGTTGTATCATTAAATATCCAATCCATATATATATATATATATATATATATATATATATATATATGACACAACATCATTAAATATTAGATATTTAATGATGTTGCATCATTAAATATCCAACCCACACATATATATCATTAAATATCCAATATTTAATGACGTATCATTAAATATCCAACTCATATGTATATAATGATATTTAATGATACGCCAATATATAAGGTTGGATATTTAATGATGTAAGGTCGTTAAATATGTAATATTTAATGACATTGCATCATCCAATACCCAACCCATATATAGGTTGGATATTTAATGACACAAAGTCTTTAAATATCCAATATTTAATGACATTACGTCATCAAATACCCAACCCATATATAGGTTGTTAAATATCCAATATTTAATGACATTACGTCATCAAATACCCGACCCATATATATGGGTACCTTTATATATATGGTTGCATATATAATGGCATGTATGGGTTGGATATTTAATGACACATCGCCATTAAATATGTAACTCATATGTATTCCACACACACACACACACACACACACACACATATGGGTTGGATATTTAATGATGCCATATATATGGTTGGATATTTAATGACACAACTTAATTAAAAATTAGATATTTAATGACGTTGTGTCAATAAATATCCAACCCAATATATAAGTTGCATACTTAATGACATTGTGTTATTAAATATCCTATCTATATATATGAGTTAGATATTTAATGACGTTGTGTCATTAAATATACAGTCAAATGACATTGCGTTATTAAATATCTAACCATTAAACATTCAGTTGATGAAGTTGCGTCATTAAATATCTAATCCACATATATGGGTTGGATATTTAATGATGTAACATCATTAAATATATATGGATTGGATATTTAATGAATGTGTTGATACTTTAGTCAATTGGACTGACAACAAGAAATTTTATTTAACATGTTAGCCTAAAGCAAGGGTTACATCATTAAATATATATGGATTGGATATTTAATGACTGTGTTGATATTTTATCGATGCATTGACAACGAGGAAATAAGGAATGTTATATATATATATATATATATATATATATATATATATATATATATATATATAAGGTGCTTGTGCACCTAGTAATAGATATTTAAATTCAATGTTCATGTGATTGGTGGATAAGGGTGGTTTATTGGACAAATTTTAAATCAATGGAAAGTTTTACCAATTAGTAGCTTCATTTGGCCTTATATAGCTGTCACACATGAACTGAGAATTAATAGCTCTAGAGTCTAATCCACTTTATTATTCCACACATTGCCCCTTAAAGACCATTACAATTTACCATTTATGGGATATGAACAAACATTACCAATGTTGAAAAACTTAACCAAATGATGTGGGTAAGACAACTAGGGTACGAACATGGATAAGGAGCTTGTGCACTTAGTAATATGTATTTAAATTCAATGCTAGTGTGATAGGTGGATAAGGGTGGTTTTTTAGACAAATTTTAAATCATTGTGAAGTTTTAATAGTTAGTAGCTTCTTTTGGCCTTACATCGCTGCCACATATGAACTAAGAATTAACAGTACTAGATTTTGGGTGACTTTAATATTACACACATTGCCCCTAAAAGATCATTACAGTTTACCATTTACGAGATATGAACACATATTACCAATGTTGAGAAACTTAACCAAATGATGTGGATAAGAAAACTACCATGGATCCATGCAAGGGACAAGTGGCCTTTTAAGTAGACATATGTTAAAGGAAATTCCTAGCTGTTAGAACAATCTACTAAAGTATTAGCACAATCATTAAATATACTACCAATATATATAAGTAAGGCTATATATATATATATAGGTGAAGATATATATCTTCACCTATATATATCTTTCCCTAGAACATACATTTTCATTTGTATATAGGATATATATATATATATGAAAAATTATATAGAAATTTATCTATATATTTTTTCATATATATATACACACACCCCTATGTATGTATATCCTATATATAAAAGAAAATATATATTCTAGGAGAGGATATATATATATAGGTGAATATATATATCTATATTATATATTTCCCTATGTATGTATATTCTATATATAAATAAAAATATATATTTTAGGAGAGGATACACACACACACTTTATCTTCATCTATGTATATCCTATATATAAATGAAAATATATATTCTAGGAGAGGATATAAATAGGTGAAGATATATATCTTCACCTATGATATGTGTGTGTGTGTGTGTGTGAAGATATATTACGCTATGGTTAAATGAACTTAACTGAGCTTTTTGTTGAGTTATTATTAGTTGTATATATTTGATCCTTATTAAAAACCATTCATTTGGAAGATAATATTTATCTTGAATGGATATAATACTTAGTTGTATATAGAAATTTCTAATGTTCATGAGTGGGTTCACTTTTAATTCTTACTTTAAATTTGATATCTATTTGACTATCATTAGAAGTTTTCCCTTTTTGCTTGGCGAAGTCAATCAAGAAATCATAATATCTTGGCCATAAGAGGAGTTTGGAGTACCCATTTTTCTAAACTTATCAAATTGGTGTAGCTAGATTGACATGATTTGTCATAGGTCAATGAAAAAATTATAAATAAGATATTAAAATTATTAATAATTGTGTAATGTAAAAAAGTCTAAGATAAAGACGTTGAGATAGATATCTTTTTGTATTTTTCAAATAAATACATTTAAAATATCTATATTAATTACAACTCAATTATATATTATATAATTAAATATTTTTATTAAAAAATATCATGGTTTAAGTTTCACTTCTTGATAATACAGTGTAGCTCCACAATAATACAATTAAACCCATCTACATGTGGGAAAGATGGAGAGGACAAGTGAGCGAGCAAGACATACGATGTTTTTGAAATTAGATTTTGGGTAGGATCTAGATGGTGAGTAGGATGATGAAGAGCAGAATGATGGAGATCATGATGATGGGGATCCAGATTATCTTGATGGATTGGAAGAAGGCAAATCGTGTAAGAAAGAGATAGATGGTAAGAATGGAGTAGGGGTGTCAGATAGACAACTAATGTCAGACTATAAAATTGTTGTTAGGTGATCTAAATTCTTCAGGTAAGGTTTCAAAAGAATTAGAGAGGCCATTAACATAGTTAGTCCCAAATTCACAATGGTTGAAGACTTATCCACCTATGAGAAAAAGGAAAATGCCAATGCCCAGATAGAGGATGCTTATAATGTCAGGTAATAGATTGGTGGAGATTTGAACCTAGATCTTTCTAGTTCAGGTAAAAATACTAATCTTTCTTGGGTAGATAGAGTGGCTGGGCTGAAAATAGTAGGTGAAATTGATGAGAACCAAGGTCTGAATGCCACAATGGAGGAAAGGGTGATTTGTTTAGAAATCCCTGATTCAATTATAATGAAATCTCAACAGCGTTGGGAAAATTCTCTAATTGGCAAGTTTCAAGGAAGAAGATCCAATATTAACAACCTCAAAGATTGGATAACAAAAAGTGGGAGCCTAAAGGTCAGTAGACATCTCAACTTTGATTCAATATGTTTTTTATATCTCCTTATCTAATAAAGAGGATTGCTCAATGGTGTTGTTAGGGGATCCATAGTTCCTAGAAAAATCTAGACTTTCACTTATAAAATGGAATCTAGGTATTGATATAGACGAGGAAAATTTCAACCAAATTCCAATTTAGGTTCAGCTTCTAGGTTTCTCATTGGAAATTTGAGAGGAAGAGGTTTTGAAAGGTATTGAAAATTCTTTTAGGTAATTTCTCACCATGGATCCTATTCCCAAATAAAGGAGAATACTTTTAGCTGCTAGATTTTTTGTCTTAGATTTAATGGACAGGTAACTTCCTACCTCTATCAAGCTAAGGTCTAAATATGGTAATAAGATTCAAAGGATTGTATATGAAAATTTACAACCATATTTTTTAAGGTGCAAGAAATATGGACATGAATCTATCTCTTGTCTGATAAAGAAATATGTATATCCTGAATGGATAAGAAAGGAGGGCCTTAAATCTAAGTTGTACATATAATTAATTACTTTATGATTAATTAAGTTGTATATGTATATCATTTTATCACTATAAAAAATTATAATATAATTAAAATATGCATTTAATTTTATATTATTTTTGGGTACATGTTGTACATATAATTAATTACTTTATGTTATTGTTGCATATAAGTTGTATACATACTTTTCATTTAATTTAATTAAGGTAAATACTTACATCTTTGTTATAGTTATTTTAATTTGTTCAAATATTACTAGACGAAGATTTAAACTTGTGACCTCCCTTTCAATAACATAAATTCTTCATCATTAAACTGCCACTTTCAATATTTTAATTAAAAAAAGTAAAAAAGGAAGAACACGCATCACTCTTTTTTAATAAGAAAAAAAAGATAACTAATTTTAAACCTAAAATTTGTATATGTATAAATGAACTTACATAACTATTTTATTTAAAATTGAAATAAATAATCTTTAATTTATAGGAATCAAAGAACATTAATAAAGAGATGAATGGTATCCTAATTACTCTATGCCCTCAAAATCATGACGTCGTGATTGATAGATTGGGTAAAATGGGGCCAATAATATGCATCATTGTAAATGGATCTTACATTGTTCCCTTTTAATACGCCCTCCCACAACACACCACACCATTAAGAACTCAATGAATATATTGGAATTTAGAGAGACTATTTATTTTATCCAATCTACCCTCACATCTCCCCTACACATAGACGCCACTGGATCAAACATTTCCATCAAATAGGAATTTTAAATTCAAATTTCTATTGATTTTTTCTCAGTTCAAATTTCCCTAAAGTTGACGCAAATCCCCACAATTACAATTAAAAAAATTGTTGGAAGATAAGCTTCACTCTAAGATGTTTTTTCTATAACTATAGTGAGTTCGCAGTTTCCTCTTTTTATTTTATTAAAGCTACTTTGTTTATTGCTTTAAAACTTTAAATCTCCTTGCATGATTTGAATCTTTTGATTTATCTTCTCTCTAATATTAAGAGAAGTGGTGTGTAGTTATTTATTATTGATTGAGAAATAAGAATAAATATTTTAGACGAAGTTATATATATTTTTTATTTCTATTTTTTAATATTTTATTTTTGTTTTATACAAGAGTTATAGCTCTATTTTACTCTGTGTTTTAACCATATTATTTTGTAAATTTAGAAGTTGCATGTTTTTGTCACCTCCTTGAAATTGGTATAAGAGCCATTGAAGTTATTCATGAAATATTCCTGAAGACTATTTGGGAAGGAAGATCTATGATAAAGCTTAGTTTATTTTTTTACTAACGCAAGTTTTTCAATAAGAATGGTGGGTGTGAGCAACAATAGTTTTGCTCAACCCTAGATTCCACAATTAAATGGAAAGAATAACTATTATTGGAGCATCAAGATGAAGACTTTATTTTGATCTCAATATTTATGGGACTTGGTGGAGAATGGTTTCCTAGAACCCGTAGATCAAGTAACTTTAAATGCCCTAAGACAATCACAAAGGGATATTCTCAGGGAGAATAGGAAGAAAGATGTGAAGGCACTATTTTTTATCTAGCAAGCAATGGAAGAATCAATTATTCTAAGAGTTGTAGCAACAAGAAAGTCCAAACAGGGATGGGAAAAATTATAAAATTCATATCAAGGAACGAACAAATTCAAATTGGTAAGATTAAAAATACTTTAAAGAGATTTTGAAAATATGCAAATGAAAAACTCTGAGTCTATAAATGAATTCTTTACTTGTGCACTAAACATTGTGAATCAAAATAAGTCTCATGGAGACACCATATATGATCATAAAATTGCATAAAATATTTTGAGGAGTATTCCTATTAGATTTGATCTAATTGTTGTAGCTACTGAAGAATCAAAAGATTTATCACAAGTTTCAATTGATGAGCTTATGGTGTCTTTGAAATCTCACGAGCAAACACTGAATATATCAACAAGTTACCATATGAAAAAATGAATTCAAAGTTAGTAGTAGTAGAGGTGCAAGAGGTGGAAGAACTAGTTTCAGAAGTGAAATAATATTTTATAGAGGAAAGACTAACAACCATGATGAAAGATGTAGATTAGGAAATTCTTATGAAGAGTGAACAAATTCAAACTTCTTTGTAAGAAGAGGAGGAACATGTGGTATTCATATTCATAATCATGATTTATATGCACATGGTTAAATGTATGACGAATTTCAAATTCAATGCCATTACTGTCAGAATTTTAGCTATTATGCAAATTAATGTAAAAAGAAGCAATTTGACATGAATAGGCAGAACACACACTTTACAAGAGCACATCAACAAGAAACTGAGAATAGTGATTCAATGTTCATTATCTTTAATGTTGCACAAGAAATTTCAAAATAAGTATGGTTTTTACATAGTGGTTTATTTGATCATATGAGTGGAAATAATGACATGTTTTCAAATATAGATGAATATGTGTAATAAGATGTGAAGTCGGGGGATGATAAGAAGGTATCTATAATGAATATATGGAGCATAAACATTACAACCAAACAAAGAGAGAAAAGACACATTCTAGATGTGTATTATGTTCTTAATATTAAACATAATCGAATGAGCATTAGAAAACTCATACAAAATTGAATTAAAGTTAATTTTGAGAATGATGCATGTGTGATTCTAGATAAAAATAGAAGACTGATTGTAAAGGTCCAAATGACACAAAATAAAATGTTTCCTTTAATTTTGTAGAGTGAGTTCTCTGTAGCATTTAAAGATATCATAAAAGATTAGTCATGGCTATGGCATTTGAGGTTTGTCCATCTAAGTTTTAGTGGCCTAATTTTGTTTCATAGAAAGAACATGGTGAATTTATTGTCTTTGATTGATGAGCCTAAAAAAAATTGTGAAGGTTCTATTCTTGGTAAGCAACACAAAGAATCATTTCCCATTGAAAATTCATATAGAGCAAGAAATCCACTAGAGATTGTACATTCACATTTATGTGGGCCTATGCAAACACCTTCAAGGAGAATCAGTTTGTACTTTATGACTTTTATAGATGAATATACCAAGAAAACCTGAGTATATTTTTTGAAACACAAATTAAAAGCTTTTGAAATCTTTTAGTGGTTTAAGGATTGGGTTGAGAAGCAAAGTGGACACTACATAAAGGTACTGAGAATTGATAGAGGTGGTGAATATGCATCTAATGATTTTATAAATTTTTATAAAATAAATGGGATCAAGAAATAATTCACTATAGGTATACAACACAATAGAATGACATTAAAAAAAGGAAGAATAAAACAAGCATGAAGATGGCAAGAAGCATGATGGAGGCAAATTTTTTACCAAATAAGTACTGGGTTGAAGCTATAGGTTGTGCAATGTACATTTGGAATCGTTCCCCAAAAAATATTGTAAAATACCAAGTACCACAAGAATCATAAAGTAATAATAAACATAGTGGTTCTCATTTGAGAGTGTTTGGGTGAATTGTATATGCACATATTCTAAATGAAAAGTGGAAGAAATTAGGTGACAAGGAGAACAATGTGTTTTTATGAGATACATTGAATAGTCAAAAGCTTACAAGTTGTATAAATCCATCACAAATAAGTCTGTAATTAGTAGAGATGTCAAGTTTATTGAAGATGAAGGATGAATTTGGAATGGGAATCTACAACAACAACGACAACAACAACTTGAGATTAGAGAGTTCAGTGAAAGTTCCCCTACATCAAGTACTCCAAGTAGTAGTCAACAAGGTCTTGCTCCAATGTTACCTCCATTTAATATTTCTTATTCACTTGGAGCAACTTCACCAACAACACCTGTATATCACTCTATTGATAGTTTAAGATCACACGAGACTCCAAAGAAGGTAAGGAGCTTGAGATAAATATATTAGGCAACTCAAGGTAGTTAGCATGATAATTTGATTTTATATTTTGAATTATTTTCTTTTGTTGATTCTATATGCTTTGAAGAGGAAATTGAGAATGAGAATTGGCAAAAAGGACATTGATGATGCAATTGAGGCAATAGAGAAAAATCACACTTGGTAATTAGTGAATCTTTCAGAAGGAAAATATGCAATTCATGTGAAGTGGGTTTTTAAGACAAAGTTTAATGTTGATGGAAATATTGTGAAGCATAAAGCAAGATCAGTTGTAAAGGGTTTTTCTTAAAAGGTTGAGATCGATTATAATGAAACCTTTGCTCCAATAGCTAGACTGGATATAGTGAGATCTATGTTAACAATAACATCTCAACATGAATGAAAAATTCATCAAATGGATATCAAATTAGATTTTTTAAATGGAATATTAGAGGAAGAAGTATATGTGCGAGGAAGAAGTATATGTGAAATAACCACCTAGTTAGTAGATTATGGGTCATGAATGGGTAAGTTCACAAATTTGGGGAACAAAAAAGGGCCTACCCGTGGACACATTTTTTTTGAAATTTTTGAAATTTGAAATTTTGTAAATAATTTGAGATGGCTACACTCAAAATTTGAAGATGGTAGAAAAATATGAATTATAGCATTTCAAGTCTAGTTTTCAAAAAAAAAATTTGTTTTGAAAAATGGTTAAGTATAAGTAGGTCAAACATCTAAAATTTGAAGAGAACCTCCTATTTTTTAAAGAAAACATAGTAGATAGATGGTTGCGTGACCCACCATTTTTTGAGCATAGTTACATATTATTTGAAACCCTTTGGTGAATATTTAGATAAGATCTTCTACTGTGTTATGCATTTTTTTATATATTTTTTCAACGAATATTTTTTTAATTAATTTTAAAATTAAGTAGATCCTGAAAACTAACAAAAAAATGGATAGTCGGTCGTGCACCCCACCCTAACTACCTTAAAAAAAATAAGAATTGTTTTTTTAAAAATGTGTGTAGAATTAGGCCTAGTTTGTTACCATATAATTTGTTTTGCAATTAGATCAATGAAAAACAAATTAGATAAACATGAATAGGCATGTATAGGTGCAACATGTAGTGGCCTAAAAAAAGTGTAGTTAGAAATAAATATAGTTTGATCCCTTAAAATAGCCCAAAAATTATAAAAATCATATATTTAGAAAGAGGACAACATGCTCATCGTGACAGTAATAATTTTTTGAATTTTGATGTTGAAATACATAGCGTATTTGGTGATTAAATCTATAATTTGTTGGTTTTTCTCAAAACTCTCAGTCTCGACTGTAGATGCAGAGTCACAAGCCTTTGGCTCAGAAATCCAAGCCATTTTCAAGCCTAAAGGCTTAGTTTTCAATTCAAATTCAAATAACTCATATCCATTATAGAATGTGTATGCTTTGTACAATGTGTATGTGTTATACAACACATATGCATTATACAATGCATATGCATTATATAAAGTATTATATAATGCGTATGCGCTATACAACACATATGCATTATATAATGTATTATACAATGTGTACACATTATATAAGTTTACATTTATATTGTTACACTTTAAATTTATTTTAGTAAATATAATAAATTAGGGTCACTCACTATCTGATAGAGTTGGTCTCACATTTGCATGCCTTACGATGTGCAAAATAGTTTTTAAAAATCTAATTAGGTTAGTACTTAGGCATTTTTAGGGTCTAAGTATTAAACCTAGGGATTTCAAGACATAAATTTTGCAATTGATATCCATTTTTGGTAAACATACAATCATTTTTTAGGTTTTTGTGCCTTTCGAATTGATTCCTAACATTTATAGGAGTCTTAGGTTTGTCAAAATTAAAGTTTTCAAACCACTCACTTTGAAATTGATGTAAAGTGGTGTTATTGGGGTAGTATAGGTCACATTGATAACCTACACACATCAAACAACCACTTTACATGTTAATTTCACTTGATTATCATCCCTCCCTTATCCTTGATCACTTCCTACTCATCCCTCATTACTACTATTCACTCTCTAATAATTCCTCATCGTCCCTAATCACTCCCTCATTCACCCTCACTATCCCTAGTCATCTCTAATCACTCCTTTATCATCCATAACCACTTTTACATTGACCTTCACTATCCCGCATCATCCTTAATCACTCCCTCCCCATTTTTCATCATCCTTAATCACTCTTTCCTCATCCTTCATCATACCTAATCACTTCCTTATCCATATTCACTCCCTTCTCATACCTAATCATTCCTTCATTGACCTTAATTATCTCTCATTATCTCTAATCACTTGGGCTTATCATCCATAATCATTCCTTTATTAATTATCACCATCCCTCATCATCTCTAATCAATCACTTCTCATCCCTCATAATCCCTAATCAATCTCTCTTCATCCCTCATCATCACTAATCACTCCCGCATTGACCTTCACCATCCCTCATCATCCTTCATCACTCCATCATTGACCCTCACCATCCCTTACCATCCCTAACCACTTCCTCATCATCTGGTGTAAGTATATACTCTAGAGATATCTTTGATTCCAATCATATGTTGTTTAATCCATTATAATAGAAATTAACTCTTTTCTAGGACTTGTGTTGTCAATACCCATTTGTGATAGTCAATTTTATTACTGAATGAATTGGATGATCTTCCAAATTTATAGTCAAGTAACATAAGTATTAACACAAAATAGAGTCTAAATTTTAGTTCATCGAATTATCTTTGTTGTGAAGCTAACTAAATGAAACTTCATTCAGTTCCACCTTTGGTAGTTTGGTTCAAAAGATAAAAATTAAACACAAATCTCTTATATAATTTTCTAATTATGAGAAGATTTAAATCAGATGCAAAGTTATTTAGTGTTCCCCATTCTTGTATGACTTGAATCTTGGTCAGGTTCACACATGCACTCCTTGTGTGTAATGTGTCCCAAATATTTTATCTCTTGCATGAAAAATGAACATTTATTCATGTTATCACAAAAATATTTTTCTACAAAATGTGAAACACTAGTTCATCATGGTGTAGATGTTCATCCCATGTTTTCTAAAGATTAAGATGTCATCAAGGTAGATTGAAAAATGACATAGGTAAAGGTCCTGAGGATGTCATTCAACATCTTTAAATGAATGAATTTGTTACATGAGTTAACCTAAAAGGCATAACCAACTAGTAAATCAATCCTTCTTTTGTTTTTAAGACTATTGTCCAAATGTCTAGAGGTTTAACATGAATATGATGATACCCAAACTTAAGATCAATTTTGGAAAAGACTTATACACCATGGATATGGTAGAAAATTTCCTTAATATTTTAAATGAGGATAATAATTCTTCTCTTTAATATTTTTAATATTTTTAAAATTGATTCACAACTTTGGCACACACACAATTGGGCTTCTGCAAGACAATGATTTGGGCATAATATGTCCATTATCCATGATTTCATGGATCTACCACTTGATCTATTCATTCTTTAGAAATGATATGTTGTATAAAGAGGTTTGAGGTAGAGGTAGTTAATGGATCAAATCAATAGTATTGTTTAGTGTATAGTATGCATGAACTTATTTAGGTGACTGAAAGATATCTTTGTATTCATCTAGTTTATGGTTCAATTATTTTATCTTTATTATTGTTGGATAAACCACACTATGATATGGTGACATAAGGATGTCATTACATTTAATTCTTACCATTAAGAGTATACTTTTTACTATAATTGACAATATTCTTGCACTTCCTGGCACTAATGACTGAAAGCTTATGAACTAACTATGATATATGGTATCTCAGATCATGACAATCTATCAAAAAATTTCAAGGATTTACTTAATAGACTACATGTCAATGGTAAATACATAGTTGAACACATGTAAAACATCATACACCTATAATGGTGAGATGTCATAAAGGATCACATTAAAAAAATTGATTTTGTACACCAAGTGACTCTATTAGGTGATCTATTTCTCAAGACCTACACTAGACCATACACTATCATATGGTTATGGATGATGTATAAAATTCAAGATAAATGTTTGAAAATATGATTTAGGAGAAATTAAATTCTTCTGAATTCCATTAGAAATGATGAAGTGTATTGTCTCACCATTGATCTACATTTATTAATGAAACAATATTTTCAATTCATATAATTTCTTGTTGGGGGAAGTAGAGATATTTCTAGTATCGACCATATCATTGGGTTCATAATCTATTATCTACTTAGTTTTTTTATAGTGATGAATAACTTGTAACCACTTCTCAAGATGTGTAAGTAGAAAGCTCATAGTGTGACACTGTTCATTGGATTGAATATTGAAGTTATGAATTAAACACCACTTTTCAATCTTGGACTACTTGTTCTAATCATTTGAAAATTATTTCCACTCTTTGGTATGATGGCTTAATAAATAGACATACAAATAGAAGGCCTTAAATGTAATTATTCGGATCATAAAATGTCCTCATATGGAAATAAATTGATTGGTTTTAGGAAATCACATAGCTTGGTGATCCTCATGTATTTACTACCCATTTTTGGTGATATAGTGGTTTTACTTGCTTATTTTTTTTGGTGGATTTTCAATTGTGAATTACATCATTTCTAATCGGCCCATATCTTTTCATAGGTGTTAAATATTTATGTTTCAAATTTGCCTCCACATAATTTTGATCAATGTGTCTTATATTTTATGCTAGCACTCAACTCTCCACTTGTAGTTCCTAACATTGTCAAACCCAAACAAAATACCACCATCAAGGTATTGTATGGAGTCATTAAGGACGAGGAGGGATGAAGAGGAATTGAGTAGAGATGATGAGGGAGTCTCTAGGGATGATGAGGGATGGTGAGGGTCAATGAGGGAGTGATTAGGGAGGATGAGGGAGTAATTAGGGATGATGAGTGATGGTGATGATTAATGAGGGAGTGATTAGGGGAGATGAGGGATGAAGAATGAGTGATTAGAGATGATGAGGTATGATGAAGTAGTGATTAGGGATGATGAGGTGATGCAGGAGCATCAGTACCTAATATAAATAGTGATCTAGTTTACATGTTTTGAGTCTTTAAAAGGTAGTTAAGGTCATAATAATTATATAGGAGTCTTTATAAGTTTCTAGTTTTGTGTCAATTTTTAATTAGAGTTGTATTAGACTTTTCCACCAAATCTTTCCTTTGAATTTTTGAACTTTCATAGAGAATTTAATCTTGTTTCAAAAAGTCCAATGTTGAATTTGGTGTAGTTAGATTTTAGTGAGGATTTTAGGATGTTACAACACATATACCTAAACTCATATTTGAGAAATATGTTAGTAGTTGAGTTAGTTGAGGACACTCTCAACATAGAAAAGAAGTTAGAAATTAGTTGATGGTTATTTGGTAATAAAAGTCTTGTCCATGTCTTATTTTGTATTTAGAGTTAGATTCAAGAGAGTTGGAGGGGGTAGGATTCTAAAGGATGAATGTAAAGAACCCAAAAAAAGTGAGTAAAGATAGGTTTTGATTATTTGCAGACAAAAAGCAAACAAACCCTACATCTTCTTGAATATGTGCAAAGATAGATGACAGTGTGCATGATTGTGAAACATGATTAGTAAAAATTATGTGTGATATTGGTGTGAGTGGCAAGTTTAAAATAACTATTATTTGATGGTGATTATAGAATTTGTCATTTGAGTTTCAAATCTTTTGAATGTTCAAATTACAAACTGTATACCCTGTGCTTTTACAAACTGTGCCTTGAAATCTGAGTGAAGGTCAAAGTCTTGTGGAAGAGGAGATTCTATTTGGTGGGATTTTGGAATGTATGAGTAATCAGTAAATTGACATAAAAATTCCTTAATAGTCTTTAAACATTGTATGTTGTTATTCTGCTAAGGACATTCTGTGTTGAACAACACAACCCTATCTTCTGTGAGTAAAAGTTCTGAGTATACATTTGTGTGGAAGGTATATGCATGTATTGGAGTTAACATTCAAATGTATATGTTGGTGATTTTATTCTCACATGATAATGAATTATTATAGTCTTTCAAGTAGCTTTCATATATTTGGATGAGCCAAAATAAAACTAACACAGTCTTGCAGTCATAAAAAAACTTAACATAGTCAAAGTGGTATCTCGTAGGAATTGGCAAATTGAGTGTTATAGATGGAAGGCATTGATGATTTTTTAAAGTGTGTAAACATTGTGTAGAGGATTTTAAACCTTCATGTTGATTTATAACCCTTTTTGGAATGAATTAGAACAAATAACCTCTTCTCGAATTACTACAGACATGTGACTGAGTACATAGTCTATTCAAATTTGGTTAAGTCAATCTACCATAGCTCAAAAAGGGACATATAACACTTGGAAAAAGTGCATAGGTTCAAATCAGACCTAATACATTATTCAAAGTCATTGGAAATTCCTTTGGAAGATTGAAATCTCATTTTGACCCTTCTCAGGTTTGTAAAACCAGTCCAAACCTTGTATTAGGGTTTTTACTTTCAATTTGAGTTTTTAGAAGTTGTAATCATCAATAATTCATGAAATTTGGCAAAAAGTTTGAGTTCAACATGTAAAAAGATAATATAGTGTTTTTAAGTTGTGTAAGTATGGATAAGTATGGATGGGGGAGGACTATGTGGTAGATAGGGTAGAAGGAAACCTAAAGACCTAATCTGAGAGTAAAAAGAGCCAAAAGAAGTTATCAAATAGTTAAACTAAAGCCTAGAACTTTTTGAAGACATGGGATATGTTATAAGATATCCATAAATGAGGTTGATTTAATGATTTGAGTCAGTACAAGAAGAGTATATGATAGAGTAAGAGGTAGTGTATGATATAAGGATTGTGTTGAGAAGTTAAGTAGGGTTGAGAAGAAGTTAGAGAGAACTGAAAGGAGTGGAAGGAAGTTTGTTAGATTCCTATTAAAGCCTAAAGAACCCGAGACAATATTTGATCCAAGTTGTTATAAAGCATAAATAATAAGAGAGATTGAAAGCATTGAGTAAGGAGAATATAATGAAGAGTTTAGTGAGACCATCCAAAGAATGATGGAGAATAAATGAAATGAGTACAATGTAGATTTTAATTTGAAATGTATGTAGGGCCCAAAGATAGAGATCAAAAAATAAAAGACAAAGTGAAAGCTAGGTGGATATTGACAGAGAACTTGGACAAGCGAAGTATGCAATAGGGATCTACATCATGAGGGATGGTGAGGGGAAATGAGGGAGTGATCATAAATGATGAGGAATGGTGAGGGGAAATGAGGGAGTGATTATAAATGATAAGGAATGGTGAGGGTCAATAAGGAAGTGATTATAGATGATGAAGTATGAGGAGGGAGTGATTACAAATAATGAAGTAATGATTAAGGATGGTAAAAGGTAATGAGGGAGTGATTAGGGATGATGAGGGAGTGATTAAATATGATGAGGGATGGTGAGGGTCAATGAGGGAGTGATGAGGGATGAGGAAGGATGAGGAGTGAATGATTAGGGATGATGAGGCATAGTGAGGGTCAATGAGGGAGTAATTAGGAATCATGAGGGAGTGATTAGAGATGACTAGAGATAGTGAGGGTCAATGAGGGAGTGATTAGGGATAATGAAATTTTTTGAGAGAGTGATTAGGGGTGATGAGGCATGAGTAGGAAGTGATCAAGGATGAAGGAGGGATGATGAACAAGTGAAATTAACACAAAGTGGTTGTTTGATGTGTGCAGGTCATCAATGTGACCTATGCTACCTCAATCACACCACTTTTCATCAATTTTAAAGTGAATGGTTTGAAAAATTCAATTTTGATGAACCTAAGAGTCTTAGAAATGCCAAGAATCAATTTAAAAGGAACAAAAACCTAAAAAATGACTATATGTTTACCAAAAATGGATATCAATTGTAAAAGTTGTCCTAAAATCCCTAGGTTTAATACTTAGACCCTAAAAATTCCTAAGTATTGACCTAATTGGATTTTGAAAAACTATTTTTCCACATCATAAGGCATACAACTATGAGACCAACTCTATCAGATGCTGAGTGACCCTAATTTATTATATTTACTAAAATAAATTTAAAGTATAAGAACATAAACCTATACTTAAAATTTAAAGTAGTAAATATAAGCTTATGGCCAAAGTTGCCTTCACATACAACTCTCACATGCTTGTAGAGATGGTTTTGGTCTTATAAAAAAGTCACTTGTATGTGTTATATAACATGTACACATTTTATAATACATTATATAATGCGTACATATTATTTGAATTTACACTAACATGCACGTGTTATTATTTTCTCAATAACATGATCACGTTATGACTCGATAATTATTGAGCCATAATCTATATAACATGATCAAGTTAATTAAATAACATGATCACATTACCTAAAATATCAATGGAATTGTCCCCCAACTTTGTGCACATACTCGAACATAAAATTTACAAATTGAAGAAAGATTTTTATGGTCTCAAGCAAGATCAAAGAGCTTGACACCCTCACATTGACTCATATCTCTTAAAGCATGGATTAAACAAATGCAACAATGAACTGAACCTTTACATCAAGATGAATGATCAAGGTGAGATCTTAATTGTTTGCTTATATGTTGATGTTTTGATATTTAAAGGAAATTTGTCAGTTGAATTTGAGATGATAGATTTAGGCTTAATGAAATATTTTCTAGGAATTAAAGTATGTCAAATAAGTGATGGAATTTTCTTTTTTCAAACAAAATATACAAATGATGTTTTGAAAAAGTTTAGGATGTTGAATTGCAAACCAACATTTACACATGTGACAACAAGATTAAAACTGAGCAAAGAAGATAAGGGCACAAATGTAGATCTAACATTGTACAAGAGGCTAGTAGGTAACTTGATGTATTTAATAGCTATTAGACCTCTGACATTATGTATGTCATGAGTCTGATTTTAGGGTTCATCAAGGCACCTAAAGGATCACATTGGAAAATAGGTAAATAATTTTGAGATGTGTTAGTGGAATAAAAGATTATGGATTTTTTAATTCAGCATAATAAGATTTCAAACTGGTTGGTTACATAATGATTTTATATGCAATATTAACGACAAAAAAATCACATCTAGATATATTTTTCACCTTGGTTTAGGGGTAGTATCATGAGATTTCCAAAAACAATCAATTGTTACTCTTTAAACACTAGAAGTGAAGTATGTAGTAGTTACAATAACAACATGTCAAGCCATATGGATGAGAATAATTTTATCAAATTTGAAGCAAGAGAAAAAAGAGGCAACACAAATTTATTGTGGTAATAATTCAACAATTGAACTATAAAAAAATCATGTTTTTCACAAAATAAGCAAGCACATTGATATGAGATATCATTTCATAAAATAATACATCAACAATGATGAAATATGCTTGAACTGTGGCATTGACTACCTGGAGAGAAACTGATCCCAACATAATATATATTCCTTGTGTCATAACGTTTGCCACTAGCACGATTGGGATGAATCTGTTTCTCTAATTTGAAGGATACGAGGGAAAATTCTAAAGCCTCGTTTATGCCATAAATCATTCGATGCCTGGCAAGCAACATAGTTGATCTTGCTTCTACATTTGTAATTCAAAAAGACTCCAAGAAAATGGGATCTCTGCGCTCAAAATATTTTAGAACAAAACAAACTTATTTCTAAAGGAAAATGATTTGAGTTAAAATTATCAAGTTTTGACTTGTTAAGATTGATTTCATTCATTTCTTCCCTCAAGATTGATGTTGATGAACACATCTTACATAAAATATGAAAGCTTAAACACACAAACAAACTGAAAAATCTATTAAAATGCTGTGAATACACTTCCACAACATCCCATAATTGAAAACCAACTAATGCTACAGATTGCTTGAGAAAACAAGATACATACACCTCATTAAATAAGAGGTTTTCCACAAATAAATACATAAAATATAATTTATTGCACATGGTAAAACATGTCTATGTCAAATTCTCTAGAAGACTACTATTCATATTCAAACCACATGTGTTGTTAAACATTTCTTAGAGTCAGCTGAGTGGAGTTGGTGGATTTTGATTGAGCTGAAGGCAGGCGAGAGGAATTACATTCTAACACTCCCCCTTAATTTCTACTACTCGTAGCTTCAACATCCGTAATGCCTAAATCTTGTCTTAGTCATTCAAAATTCTCTTGTGTCAAAGCCTTTGTGAATATGTCTCCCAGTTACTCTTTTGACCTACAAAACTAAAGCTTTATTTCTTTATCTTCAACTAGCTCCCTTATGAAATGATAACGGATTTGAATATGCTTGCCTTGTCTATGGAAAGCTAGATTCTTTGTCAAGGCTATTGAGGATATATTGTAGTACCATCTTCTTATTCCTCATGCAAGTCAACTAGGATTATCTTGAGCCAAATACCCTGATATGCAGTTGCATTTTCTACAATATACTTAGCTTTTGTTGTTGATAGAGAAACTATGGGTTGTTTCTTGGAAGCCCATGAAATGGCTCTTGAACCCATGTGGAACACATATCCTAATGTGTTTTTTTTGTTGTCTACACTTCTTGCCCAATCGTTATCTGTATAGCCAACCAACTCAAATTCATTTGATGCAGTAAAAAAGATGCCATAATTCTTTGTGCCATTGACATATCTCAAGATTTTCTTTCCTACTTACCAGTGTGTATCTTTAAGTGTCTCCATGAATATGGAAACAAGGCTTACTGCATACATAATATCAGGTCTAGTAGCTATCAAGTACATTAGACTTCTAACTATGATTTTATATAAGGTTGGATTGACCTCATTGTTATATTCTTTTTTACTTAATTTTAGACATGTGGCTATTGGTGTTGGAACAAGCTTGCTGTTCAACATTCTGAATCTTTTCAATATCTCTGTGGCAAATTGAGATTGAGAGATAAATATGCCATGATCCATTTGGTGTACTTCTATGCCAACGAAGTACCTTAACAAACCTAAGTCTGTCATTTCAAATTCTCTTTTCATTGCTTCTTTAAACTCAACAATGAAAGGATAATCATTTCTTGTAAAGATCAGATCATCTACATATAGTATAATAATCAAAGTCTTACCATGGCTTGCCTTGATGTAAAGTGTGGGCTCACTACTATTTTTACTGAAGCCATTACTAGTAAAATATGAGTCAATTCTGCTATACCATGTCTTTGGTGCTTGTATAGCCCATAAAGTGCTTTCTTCAGCCTATACACCTTGTCTTCTTGTCCTGAAACTTTATAGCCAAGGGGCTGATCCACATATATCTCTTCTTTGATCACTCCATTCAGGAAGGCAGACTTCACATCCATTTGATATACCTTCCACTTGTGTTGGGTGGCTATTACTAAGACAACCCTCATAATTTCCATTCTTGCAATAGGAGCATATGTCTCATCATAATCTATTCTAGGTTGTTGTTTGTAGCCTTTAATAACCAATCTTTCTTTATGCCTCTCAATCTTCCCTTCTATAGTGTTTTTGGTCTTATAGATCCACTTAACTCCAATCCCTTGTTTACCCTTAGGTAATTCAGTTAGCTCCCAGGTTTTTTTCTCTCTATTGCATCTATTTCCTCATCCATGGCCTTACACTATCTTTCTTCTTTTACTGCTTCTTCAAAATATGCAGGGTCATTATGAGAAAATAAATCAAAATTCAGATTTTCATCATCATACCTTGTATTATCATAAATCTCCCTCAAACTTCTTATCTTTCTTGGCATTAGAGAAGCAAGGGTTGAATCTGAACTACTGTTAGCGCTGCTTGACTGAGGAGTATGTTGTGAACTTGATGCAGATGGAAGTGTTATCGCAGGCTCACCATGCTAATCTATGATTGCTTTGGCTTGATTGTCTTCATTTCCACCTTCTATATCATCCATGGGTATCGTTACTGAGATACTTGAGGTAGTGTCAACAGTGCCATCCCAAGATTCATTATCAATGAATTCAACATCGCTGCTGGTCACAATCTTCTTGGTAACAAGGTTATACAATCTATATGCTTTAGACTCTTCATTATAGCGAATGAAAACACACTTTTCTCCTTTATCATCAAATTTCTGCCTCTTTTCCTTTGGCACATGAGCATATGCCATGCATCCAAAAATTCTTAGATGCTCCACAGTGTATTTTATATTTGTCCATGCTTCTTGTGGAATCTTATTACTTACGACCTTTATCAGACTTCTGTTTGACAAGTAGATTGTTGTTGGTACAACTTCACCCCAATACTCTTTTGACAGTCCCTTAGCTTTCAAAATGATTGTAACCCTCTCTTGGATGGTTCTATTTTTCCTCTCTGCCACTCCATTTTGCTGTGGAGTGTACCTAGTGGAGGATTCTATGGAGGGTTGGGAGGGTTAGGAAGATGAGTTGTTAAAAAAAATCAAAATTAAAAACTAGGGTTAGAAAATGAAAATTATGAAAAAATATGATTAAATAGGGAATATTTCAATCACTTACCTATCTTACATGTCAACATCATCGATCAACAGGTCTATGGGATCACAATGCCTTCTTTCCTGCAAAAACTCAAAATTTCTTTAGAGATATACTCTTCCCCTCTATCTATTCTTAGGGCCTTGATGAAGTGCCCACTTTGCTTCTCAACCAATGCCTTAAACCACTTGAATTTCTCAAAGACTTCGGATTTATTCTTTAAGAAATAAACCCAAGTCACCCTACTGTAGTCATCCATGAAAGTCAAGAAATAACATTGTGACAACTAGATTAAAACTCAACAAAGAAGATAAGGGCATAAATGTAGATCTAACATTGTACAAGAGGCTAGTGGGTAACTTGATGTATTTAATAGCTATTAGCCCTGACATTATGTATGTCGTGAGTCTGATTTCAAGGTTCATAGAGGCACCTAAAGAATCACATTGGCAAATAGGTAAAATAATTTTGAGATGTGTTAGTGGAACAAAAAATTATGGATTTTTTAATTCAGTATAATAAAATTCAGATTGATTGGTTACATAGTGATTTTATATGCAACATTAACGACAGAAAAAACACATTTGGATATATTTGCACCTTGGTTTAAGAGTAATATCATGGGATTTCCAAAAACAATCAATTGTTACTCTTTCAACAATAAAAATGAAGTATATAGTAGTTACAATAACAATATGTCAAGCCATATGAATGAGAAGAATGTTATCAAATTTGAAGCAAGAGCAAAAAAAGGCAACACAAATTTATTATGGTAATGATTCAACAATTGAACTATCAAAAAATCATATTTTTTACAAAATAAGTAAGCACATTGATGTGAGATATCATTTCATAAAATAACTCATCAACAATGATGAAATATGCTCGAACTGTGGCATTGATTAGCTGGAGAGACCCTGTTCCCAACATAATATATATTTCTTGTGTCGCAACGTTTCCCACCAGCACGATTGGCACGAATCTGTTTCTCTAATTCGGAGGATACGAGGGAAAATTCTAAAGCCTCGTTTATGCCATAGCTCATTCGATACCAGGCAGGCACCACAGTTGCTCCTGCTTCTACATTTGTAATTCAAAAGGGCTCCAAGAAAACGGGATCTCTGCGCCCAAACTATTTCAGAACAAAACGAATTTATTTCCAAAGGAAAATAATTTGAGTTAAAATTATCAGGATTCGACTGGTTAAGACTGATTTCGTTTCTTATTTCCCTCAAAATTGATGTTGATGAACACATCTTACATAAAACAAACACTACTGTCTTCTAAAATATCATAACATGAGCACAAATAGTCTTTAATTAAGGTGGAAGAAAAAACTTTGTGCTATTATTTTGTATTCTTGATGGTTTCTGACAGGGTTTTAAGGTTTCTGATGAAAATTTAAGCCATCTCACCCGTTGGCGTTGACGACACAATCTGTAATGAATTATGAACAATAGAGACTGGTGTAGCAGGCATTACATTCGCAGGCGGGTGAGGCTGTTTCTTCTGGTTGAAAGGTATCGACAAAGACATATCAATGGCCGGAGCAATGGTATCGTGATGTTATCGCTTCTGCTTCCTCTTTGCCTTTTTTGCTTCACCCGATGTCCTTATCCTTGCTACAGCAGTTCCTTCTGAAGAAGAGCCAAAATGAATGTAAAAACAAAGATTGTATATTGTTATTAAAAATAGAGATGGTTGATTATTTATAGAAAATGGAGGATTCATCAATTATCATGGCCTATATCAATGAAATCTATAAGAAAAATTGTGAATAATGAAATAAAATATCTTTTAAATTAATTTACATTACATTTATTCATACAACATACAATTAAGTTTAATCATATATAAAATAGTAAAATTAAATTTAGTTAAAAATATAATTTTATTATAATAATTGATAAGAAAAAGGTTTAGATAGTATTTCAATTTCATATAATATGAAAATAATCGTTATGATATAATAAAAAAATTAGGGTTTTTTGTTATAGAACAATAAGAACTTAAAAAAACTTATAATGATATAAACATTTTCTAAAAAAAGGAACTAAACGTGTCTCATAACTAAAATCGTACGCTCCACATTACAATTAACAATAAACACAATCTAATTTTAAAATTGTGATCGCCAACTTTGGGGCTCTAAAAACCTCACTGGCCTATTTAAAATATTGCACAGATCCCTGAAACTATTCTTATTCAAACCTTGATAGGAAAGTTGAACCTCCAAAAAATAAGGATAAGATTTGTTTTGGGCATGTGAGTAAAGTCACTAGAGATTTTAAGGACTAACTATTTTTAGGACCTTCAACAGTGTATAATATCAAAGAAAATATGGGATTCAACTAGACAATCTCATATTATATAGGGTCTATATACTATGACTTTTAATACTTCAATGAAAGTTTGATTTATTTTAGAATATAGTAGTAAATGCTATATGCTCTTTAGATTTATTAAGACTCTTATAATGCCTTCTCTAAATGATTTGATTAATTCTTTATACTCATTCACTTGTATATTTCATGTTCCAAATAAACTAATGAATGTGTGTATTTATAGATCTCTTGAATTCAAATTAGGATATTATTAATACTCAAGGTGACACACAACGGGTGAAAAATCTGAAAAACTAGGACTTGAAATACTCGATGGACCTGTTATAGTATTAATTTGTACCCTTGGAGAGAGTTCTTCAGGGTCCCTCCGACTAAGCCATAATATTGGGACAACCCTAGGCTGTGGGTAACCTATGATGGGGCTAACCCTCTGGAGAAGGCCGACTTCCTCTTGATGGATCACCTAAACTAATGTTTTTATAGGGACAAGGGTTAGAAAGGGGGAAAGAGATCCTAAGAAGGTTAAAAGGTGATGCACCGAATAAAAATGGGAAACTCCCATAAGCTTGAACCCACACTAGATCAACACAAGATAATGCTATCTCACACAACCTCATAGACCAACTGATTGTGTAAGTGTTTCATGGACTCGGTTCAAGCATAACACTAATCCAGACCTGCAATAGCTTGAAAACACCCTAAAGGAGGTCAGAAAGGAGGATAATGGATGAGGAAGATTCTCCTTCACTATGCCATCATGCACAGCTCACTAAACACTGTTCCAAGGCAAGAGATAGGTAAAAAAAAGTCTTTTATTCTTTCAAGAGGTAGTTCTTACAAATGCTTGATAGGGTTTAGCCTAATCAAGATGAGCATATTTTTCAATATCTTAGAGAGTGTCCCGATTCTTCCAAAAATGAGCATCCTTTTACATATAAGAAATAATGGGTAATATAAATAAAATAAGAATAAAAAGAGGGAACAAGTTAACCAAGAATAATCAGTGAGCTGCCACCATACTTTAATCTAATCTGAAGTAGTCCTTCATTAACAAGTTAACCTGCATTATCTCCAAAAGTCTTCTAGCTTTCTCATTGGCTGAGAAATGCACTAGAAGATAAGAATCTATTATGTAGATGATGAGTCATGGTCCTACTAAGAAGGAAAACCTTAATGATCCTGAAAAGAATCAAATGATCCAACTGCTTTTTCTAATCCCCAAATCCCCTTGCTTTGATCTTCTATGTTATCTACCACTTGATTTCATTATGAGGACAAAGTCATCATACCTTGAATCCTGATAGAGCCATGACATGTCTGATTTAAGTGGCTGTAAGTACCTATTTATTGAGGATGTGATCATTTTGAAAGATAAGACACTCTTCCATATCTTGTTTATATCTGCACATACTCCATCTTAAATATAAATTTACTATAGATTAAAAACCAATCTAATTTATTGGTTTTCCTATAGCTATCATGTCAATGAAAAACCTATAGGCCACATAGCTTCTTTTTGAACTATTTTAGGTTTGAAAAAACCTATTCTACCTTTAAACCTTGTGGAAGATGAGGACTCACTATATGCACATATCTTCTTTAAATAAAAAGCAAACACATTCATATAATAATACTATGACCCTTGAAGATGGACCTCGTATGTAAAAAAATTTGAACTAGAGGTTCATACTAAGCTTCAATGGTGTCATAACTTTATCGTTGATAACCCCTGACTGTATGATTATGTCTGCTTGTGACATTCAATCAAGCTCTAATGGCAATGGGATGATCCTTGTAGGACTTGCTTCTGTTTCAACCTATGTCACAATTATTCTTTATGAAGTCCCTAGCTTTTGACTTTTGACATTGGCTATCGATCTTGATCCAGGATTTTGAGATTAAGACAGTTAGAAATTATGCATTTATCTTTAGGATAAGCTATCAGTTTCATCTGCTCCTACACTTGCACCACATGTTGACCTCACATTTAATTTGAGCTCATTAACCCTTTGACCTCATGTAAACCATCAATCTCCTTGGTCTAATTGAACGTGTGTCATCAATCTCTTTCTAATTGATCGAACACACACTATTGGATCTTTTAGGTCATTGTGATCATGACACTTATCATCCCTTTAATTGATCTCAAGATCCTCTAACTTTTTGACTTGATGCTTGCCATTAGATCTTAGGTGCATGATCAAATGTGTTCCATTAGATCTTAAGGATGCATTGACATCATTAGGTTGTTGCTTATTGTTGAATCTTTGATATGATCGAATGATAATCATTGATCTTATTCTAGGCACTTTTTGACTTATTAACCTTGTGCGTGCTATAGATATTATACCCAAGCTCCTAAGATCTTGACACCTATTAGATCTGCATTTAAGCTTAGGATTATTTGAATCCAAATGATTATTCCATGAGTCCTAGACTTGACATCCCCATTCATGTCTTACTTTGTTGGATTACCTTTGAAGCTTTATATCTTGAGACAGAAAAGACATCAAGATATGAAATTTGTAGATGATGATCTAGGTATGAAATACATCATATCCATGCAACTCTTTGACCCTAGTTGACTTTTCAAGTGCATCTATAAAATATGTAACTAGATTGATCTATTCATTTCTGCATGATGTTTGATGATGGTCTAGTCCATATTCTTCACTTGCTCAAGTCATTTGATGATTTGGTCAATCAAGAACTTTGCTTAGCTGATCTATCCAAGCAAATTATTGGTATGTGGGCCAAAATTGGCCAACATCTTTGTTGAATCAATTAGGAATCATGCCTATTATGCTTAAGAACCTAGACTAGTTGCCTTGTCTGATTCATTTGGTATGGCGTCTCCTCTCTAGTTCAACATATTGATTTGAAGCTAAAACTAGTTACTGACCTCTAGATAACTCCTCTTGAAGTAACAAGGACAACAAGAACAAAATAGATAAAGGCAAGTGCATGCAGACACTTGGAGAAAAGAAAAATAACAACTAACCTACTAAACAAATGTATACAAAGGCACTTAGAGGAAATCATGAAATCTACTCTAATATATATAATATTGTACAATAATTTACAAGTACCTCCCTCCTGGGTCAAATGAAAAACTTTGAGTACCATTCACTTATAACAAACCAAGATGAAAAATACCTTACTTCGGAGGTACCAAAAATGAATAACCAAGAAGTTTGATGGCCAATCCTTTTGATGTGCTCTCCAATGGATGAAATGGAACAAACATGTCTCCAACGTAGACATACTGGTTCAAGTCTTCCAATCTTGTTTCATGTTAGACTGTAGGATCACTTTATTGATGTTGCTCATCACCCTTAAGAAAGCCTTGCATGAAGGCTTCGTTTAGGCTCTTGGGAGCAACTACACTTGGTTCACTTGATGGTTCAAAAAGACCATATCATTCCCCCTTATCCTTGTGTTAGGATTGATCAAGCTTAGAGAAACATACTCATAGGTTACTAGAAGAAGGACATGTCCCTTAATCTCTTCTAAATATTTGGTTATGGCATTGAATCACTGCCACAACCCTTTAAAGTTTTCACTGGTATGTTCATCAAACTGCATCTCTTAAGCATTTGAGATGTCTCTTTCATCAACCTCACTCAAGATTTCATCTTGATCTTCAAATTCAAATGAGGGTTGATTTAACCATCCAAGGTTTGAAATATAACACCTGTCTTACTCAAGCTCTGATATGATTTCCTCTTGTTCCAACATATTAGGGTTATCCTCAACTGACACCTCATCTTGAAGTGGACCAACCTCAGGCACTTGGTTCTGATCCTCTTCTTGATATATGTAGAATGGACCTTAAGTAGTCAATTCAAAGTTTACTTTATTTTCAACTTGAGGATTATCCTCATAAGGATCTGGTTTATTAGTGTCAAAGCCATGCTAAGAAGGCTAATCCAAACTTGATTCTTCCCCCTTAAAATGAAGTGGGTTGCCTATTATGATCTCCTCATCATAGACACTTGAATTGTTATCTTGTAGCTTACTTATGACTACAAGCTCCTCCTCTATCCTTTATAAATAGGTTCTTTCTCCAAGAGGGAGATGGTGGGAGGGTGAAAAAGTTCACCTTGCTTACAACTTAGGAGAGTGTCCTTCTAGCTAGGTACATTGTAGGGTCTCTTTGGTGGCTCTTGAGGAACTGCTTCAACCAACACCTCCTCCTTCTTCTTTATTTCTTTATAAACTAATTTGCATGATGGAAATTAGTAGGGAATAAACACCTTTTCTTCCTTTTGAATGGTTATAAGAGAGGGTGGTCTCACAAGTGATGGCATGTCATAGCCAGGGTCGAATGTGTTGGAGAAGATCCATGATGGAGTGGATTCATGATCTTGAGTAGAAATGGTTTTAGGGGTAGGAGAGGCATATTGATTGACTCAAGTTTGATATACTCTTTCTCCCACTGCTCAAACACTTTTTCAATGGATAATACCCACCATTTCAATTCTTGCTTCTCAACCTGTGGATAGTCAGCATCCTCAATTAGTACCCGCATGTTCCAAAACTCTTGCAAGAAGATCTTTATCCCCTCCATGGCATGAATGGGGAATTCTTGTCCAAGATTAACCCCCTCATTAATTTTCATGATTGTTTTGCCTTGCTCAAGTATTGCCTCTCTGAGTTTTGACAAGGATGGACTTTGACAAGGTTGACTAGGGGTTGATTAAGAACTCTTAAAGGTTAAACTTGAGGCTCTTGGAGGGGAGAGGACATGTAAGATTGATCCAAATGAGCTTGCTACTCTTTATAAGATATCAATGTACTATCTTCGTTCTGGATTATGCTTCTCATCTTTGCTATGTCCTCATTCTTATAAGATGACCATTGTTCACCCTCATAAACTGACCATCTATTCTTGAAAAACTGAAGATCACTTCTTTCCTCTTATAGAACATGGATAGGAATGAATGAATAAAACTCCAAACCCCTACCAATATCCCTTATCAACTCAATATAAACTAATAATGCTTGCTTGACTCTTGATAAGGATGTAACAAGATAAGCCTAGTCTTAACAAGGGGAATTAGAAGACTAATTTGAATGCAAAGGAGGCCGACCTTTGTCATAAACAGGGGTGGGAGGAGGGAAAAAGCCATGATAGGGCTGATAGATTGTTTGAGTTCCACTTGGGGAGAACACATAAACATTATTTTCCTGATAAGTGTGATGTTGAGGTAGAGAATAAGCATATTGATCAAAAGATGGTTGATTTTACATACCAAATTATGATGATTAGACACTTAGTTAGGATACTTAAACCAGTTGATATATGTTTGGAATTGCCATTGATGTTTGAACACTTGACTCCAAACACTAATTGGATGAAGAGAACACCAAAAATCTTCACCAGTGAACAATGTAGTAAGTCCCATTAAGTGTGACAAAAATTGTTATGGCATTAATTTTCACCCTTGGTGAGAGTTTTTCAGTCTCCTTGTGAATAAGCTATAATATTTGGATAACCCTAGGCTTTGGGTAACCTATGATGGGGTTGACCTTATGGGGAAGGATAGCTTCCTCTTGATGGATCACCTAAACTAATGTTGTCACAAGGAAAAGGGTTAGAAAGGGGGAAAAGGGCTCCTAAGAAGGCTAAAAGGTGATGCACCAACTAAAAATGGAGAACTCCAATAATATTGAACCAACACTAAATAAACACAAGACAATGATATCTCTCATAACCTCATAGACCAACTAATTGCATAAGTATTTCATGTACTCGGTTCAGGCAGAACACTAATCTGGACCTACAATATCTTGAAAACACCCTAAAGGAGGTCATAAAGGAGGATAATGGATGAGGAAGATTATCCTTCACTATGACATCATGCACAATTCACTAAACACTGATCCAATGCAAGATATAGGTAAAGAAAGTCTTTTATTGAAACAAGAGGTAGTTCTTACAAAGGCTTTATAGGGTTTAACCTAATCAAGATGAGCATATTTTGCAATATCTTAGAGAGTCCCTTGATACTCCCAAAAATGAGCATCCTTTTACAAATAAGAAAGAATGGGTAATTTAGATAAAAGGAGAAGAGAGAAGAGGGAGCATGTTAACCAAGAATAATCAATGAGTTGTCACCACACATTAATCCAATCTGGGCTAGTCCTTCATCAACAAGTTAGCCTGCATTAGCTCTAAAAGTCTTTCAGCTTTCTCAATGGTTGAGAAATGCACTAGAAGACAAGAATATATATTATATATGATGAGTCATGGTCCTAATAAGAAAGAAAACCTTAAGGATCCTGAAAAGAATCAAATGCTCCAACTAATTTCTCCAATCCCCAAATCCCCTTGCTTTGATCTTCTATGGCATCTCCCACTTTCTTTCATTATGAGGAAAAATTCCTCATACCTTGAATCCTGATAGAGCCATGACATGTCTACCTCAAGAGGTAGCAATTAACTATTTGTTGAGGATGTGACCATTTTGGAAGATAAGACACTTTCATAGCTTGTTTATACACATACTCCATCTTGAATATAAATTTTTTATAGATTGAAAACCAATCTCATTTATTATTTTTCCTATAGCTATCATGTTAATGGAAAACCTATAGGCCACATAGCTTATTTTTTGAATTATATTAGGTTTGAAAAAACTTATTCTGCCTCTGAACCTTGTGGAAGTTAAGGACTCACTATATGCACAAATCTTCTTTAAATAAAAAGTGAACACAATCATAGAATAATAATATAACCTTAGAAGATGGACCCCATATGTTACAAATATTTAAACTAGAGGTTAATACTGAGCTTCAATGGCATCATAACTTTATCATTGACAACCCCTGACTGTATGACTACATCTGCTTATGACATTTGATCGAGCTCTAATGGCAATGGGATAATCCTTGTAGGACTTGATTTTATTTTGACCTAGGTTGAAGTTTTTCTTTATGAAGTCTTTGGATTTTGATTTTTGACATTGGCCATCGATCTTGATTTGAGCCTTCAAGATTAAGAAACTTGGTAATTATGTGTTTATCCTTAGGATACACTTTCAGTTTCATCTGCTCTTGCTCTTGTATCACATGTTGACCTTGCATTTAATCTGAGCTCATTGATCCTTTGATCTCATGCATACCATCTACCTCCTTGGTTCTATTGAATGCATGCCATTGACCTATTTATGCTTGATCAAACATGTACTATTTGATCCTTTAGGTCGATATGATCATGACACTTGTTATCCCTTTGCTTGATCTAAATATCCTCTAACTTTTTGATTTGATGCTCACCATTAGATCTTAGGTTCACAATCAAATACACTCTAGTAGATCTTCAAAATGCACTGACATCGTTAGGTTACCACTCACCATTGAATCTTTGATCTGATTGAACTCTGAATGCTGATCTTGTTCTAGGTACTTTTTGACTTATTGACCTTACACGTGTCATAGATCTTCTACTTGAGATACAAATATCTTGAAACCTATCGGATTTGTGTTTGACCTTAGGATTATTTGAATCTAAATAGTTTTTTCATGAGGGCTGGACTTGACGTCCCTGTGCACATCTTATTCTAATAGATTAACTTTAAAGATTTATATTTTGAGATAGAAAAGACATCACTATATGAAATTTGCAGAGGATGATCTAGGCATGAAATACATAATGTCCATGCAACTCTTTGACCCTGGTTGAATTTTAAAGTGTATCTATCAAATGTGTAACCCAAATAATCTATTCAATTATACATGATGTTTGATGATTTTTTGGTCCATCTTCTTCACTTGCTTAAGTCATTTGATCATTTGGTCAATCAGGAACTTTGCTTAGCTAATCTATCTAGGTAAAATATGTGGGCCAAAATTGGCCAACAGGACCCAAAACTAGGTAAGAAGGGCCAACCCCTATAAATGAACAATGTACATATTTAGGAAATTCATCATAATCTCAAGTGAAATAGGGCAAGGATAAATAATAAAGGATAAGAGAGAAGGGTGAGGGAAAAATACATGAAATGATAAAAAACTCAAACATGTGCCAATAAGAACATAATTTATACCAATAAATGAAAAACACATATGCACCATATAATAATAGAATTTTATGATTAATAAATGTTTAAGGACTATTTTTAGGTGTCTACATAATATTCCACTTTGATGTGTGTGTACATACATATGTGTAAGTGCAAGAAGATGATGAGCTCAAAAGTGAAAATTTTCACGAATTAACCGCAAATGCGTACATGTTATTTTAGTTAGGCTTGGTAAACACCAAGCCTAAAATGAATACACATGTTTAAACACATAATTAAAAAAGCGTTGAAAATATCATTCAACTCACTAAAATTTTCATTGCTTACCCATAATTCCACTACACACCATAATTCCATGCTTATATTTTAGCCAATTAACATAACAAACTCTTTGGAAATCTATTGAAAAGATTGTTTAGTGAGACAATCGATAATGTCACACCAAAAGAGAGGTAATTAAACTAATTTCTTGTTAATTAATGTCAAATTTAGTAATTTTTTTTATTCGCATTATTTTTTATTAAATCCATTTGTTTTTTAGTTTGTACAACCTCTCAAACCCATTTAAGTGCAAGGAAAAATGTGGGAATTAAAGATGAAGAAAATAATCTACAAAACCCTCCTAACCCTCCTACAATTCCACAAGACCTACTAGGTAGTTAGGGGGATTTGGATGCACATATAGTAGAAAATAAAATACAGATTGAAAAGATAATTAAGATGATGAGGGACCCTTATTCAACCAACACCCACCGTAATTTTTAAAAAAATACATAAGAGTCATCACTAGGCTAAGTTGACTTGATAATTGGTTAAATGGACATATGTGCATCTTATAGAGATGTAAGTTTTACTATGCTAAAAAATTATCAATAGTTGGTATGGAAGAAAAAAATAACAAAATACCAAATTTGTGTAATATTAGTTGATTGAAAAATTAATGCACCACCTATATTATCATGCAAACGATTCCCAATCCACTTGTGCCAACATAATTTGATAAGAGATAATTTTTGGGACTGATGGTGGATGGTCTTTGATTACCCACCACATAACAACCATGAGGTTCCTTTTTATTTTTTTAGGAAATTATATTGCTAGTTTATCCTCAGTGAAATTCCTAATTATTTTGACTAATCAAAGTCTTAGGGCTAAGGGAAAGGCTCTGTGCATAATAGACTAACTACATGTTGTGTACTTAATCAACCTACAAGAGTCTTTATCCAAAATCCATGTCAACCTGAGATAATACCCTTTATATTTAATGATGTTGTAGAGATTAACACTCTACATGTGATTAAGGCCCTTATTGACACCTTCATTTTGCATATGAGTAAGCTTTCCCACATTGATGCTAGAGAGGGTGGACATAGGGATGATTCAACTAGTGTTGATGCCCAATCACGCCATTGAAAATCCTATTGTGTTATATGCAATGGAACTTTATATGAGGATGGTGGTGCTTCTAGGGGGATAAATGCTATGGTTATGACTAATGAGTTTTTGGCACATACATTTGGTTTGGCACCTCAACTTCACCTTGCATGTATCTTATATATTTGACATGTTACAAAATAAAATAGAATACAAATTAATAATATTTGACATGTTAAAATTTAGATGTGTTTGTATTTAAAAGGTAAAAATTAATTTCCAATGAAATGTAAAAGCGTTGGTTAAGTGGGTTGGTTGTGTCCAGCCCCACCCAGATTCAAATATCACAAGGGAACTTGTAAGCCAAATGTGCTCATTTGAGTGGTATAGTAGGCCAATTGTGGTTGTTTGAGTTGACATAGTAATATTGGTGGTTGGTGGTGGCTATTTGAGTTGATATAAGTTCTTAGGGATTGGGCCCCCGATTGTGCCCCAAACTTAGTTCGTAGTTTTAGAATTTGAAAAAGCTATATCATCTATAAAAAATAAGGTAAAAACTAATTTACATAGAAAATTCAATAATTTATATATGCAATTTTTTATGTTGCATGAGCAAATAGTCCCATCCTTTTAATAGCTAGATTGTGGACTATTAAGGAGTGCATGTATTACTCTTATCCAACCAATGTATACATATATAGAGGTAATTTTTCATTAATATTATACTTTGTGTACATGTATTTATTTATATAGATATGCTCAACCAATAATGATATTTTGTTTGTTTAGTTAATGGCCACAATAGAGACTTCATCTACATGGGAAAGAACAAACATAGACATTGTTGTTGTGATTTCATCTCTGTAACAACTCATGTAGGTATGATAACTTGTAAATTGAATTGTAAATATAGATTTGTTTTAATAATTTTACTTTGTATTTATGTAAATATAACTGATATGAATGTATTATCTATGAAAGGGTGTTGAATGATGTCCGATAGTCCTATTGAAATGATTAGCAAGGGTGACATGGTACATAATAATTTCATTTCTAAAGTTAGATATTATATTTCAATTATTTGGTCTGTTTGTTTAAATGTTTATATATGTGTGTAGGGTTGAAGCCTTTCCATTATCATGATCAAGGCATCAAATATTGGTGTTTATCCCTTTCACACTCTTGTGCGTGGGACTCAACCTGCCATTGACCCTATTGAGCATCAAAAGCAAATTGAGCATGACCACAAGATTGCAGTAAGTGCATGTTTAAATAGTTTTTATATCATTTTAAAACTAAATTTTGAACTTAGTTTCATGTCTAGCATGAAAATATTCTAACAATATTTATATATGAATATGTTCAGTTACAAAAAAGCTATGAGTGTAAAAGAACTCATAGTCTGATCTTGGAGGAGTCTAAGGCATTTTAGGGATCTCCATCTATGGAAAAGACATTTGAAGAAGAAACTTATATGATCAAGACACATAAAGGGAGGATTTTTGATGATTAGGATATGTAGACATGATGTAATTATTTTATGCCTATGGTTAGATATCGAATAATGGGTATCCAAAGTGGGGGCTTAAAGTGATACCTTTTTTATGAAAATAATAATAGTTAAACTTGGGAAGAATTTTAGAGACACTTAGAGAAATAATTTGACAATGATGCATGAATATGGATTGTGGAATTTTGAATGTAATTTCTAAATATATAATTTTTTTTAATACCCAAATCATAAAAGTGTGCGAAATAGATGTATTTGTGATAATGGATTAACACTTTTTTAATGAAAAGACAAGGATATATCATGTGTATGAACACACATTTTTGAGTAAAAAAATGAATTGTTGTATGAAAAATTATATATGGATAGGTGAAATGTCAAATATTGTTGAGCATATTTTTTATTAATTTTTTAATACACACACACACACACACACACACACACACACACACACACACACACACACACACACACACACACACACATTTTAAATAATTATACAAGTCAAGATAGTTGGAAAATTGAAACTACGAATGTATGAACATGAAGGTTCATGAAAATCATTTTTTATTTTTTAAATCATAGTTAATGATTGGTAGAATGTTGAGATATAATTTTTATAAACTTTCGATCAACTGTCAAAAATTATAAATTTATTTGTTATGATTTGTATATAGTCCATAATGAGGTATGTTGTGTAGAAATTAAGTAATAATTAAAAATAATTGTTTAATATTGAAAAAATATATATATACAAAAAATACGTTTTTCCCTCTACAAACTTATATAATTATTTTTTGAATAATAAAATCTACCTAATTAAATGTGTTAACAAAGATGAAAAATACAAAATATTCTAAAAACTCATATGGATTGGTCCATGACAGGGATTAGACTAGGTTCAGACCCCCCATGCCTAAAACTGAGTCAAATTTGGAGGGAAAACTAAAAAGTTAAATATTTAAAATATTAAAAGGGTATATGCCCTTTGAAATTACCTGTTTTGGAGGGAAGAGGATAATTTTGAATTTGTAACTCAAAGGGGATACAACCTTTAAATTATAAAAGGCATACACCTTTTGTAATGCAAAGGGATTACGCCCTTTGTGATGAAAAGGGTGTATGCCCTTTATGATATAAATGATGTATACCTTTTTTACTTCAAAGGGTGCACACCATTTTCAATGCAAAGGGTGTATGCCCTTTGAGTTATAATAGGTTCTTATTTGGTTAGTTTGAGTTGTATATATTTATGCCCTTTGAAGCATAAAGGGTGTAAACCCTTTAAGTTACAATATGTTATTGTTTGATTAGTTTTAGCTATATATATTTATACCCTTTGAAGTATAAAGGTGTATGCCTTTTGAGTTACAATAAGTTCTTATTTGGTCAGTTTGAGTTGCATATATTTAGGTAAATATTTAGCAAAATAAATGTAATAAGTTTACATTTAATTTTATGTTATATTTTATATTCTTATAATTTAAATTTATTTTACTAAATATAAAAAATTAGGTCCAATTTTCATCTTTTGAAATTGATTACAGAGATGTAAAAGTTACATTTAGTATTTAGTGTTTCAAACTCTATTCTGGCAATACTTAATTTTCCAAATTTTAGGATTGGAAGATAGAATGAGAAATGAAGTTTCAAATCATGTTATATCTATAATATATCTATACATTCTACGATGATCTACCTACTTTACCTACTTGAGTATGCCCTACTTATTTTAGCTACTTGAGTGTACCCTATCTGATTGAATAATCGAGCCATATCCTGATATTGAGTATGCCCTACCTAAATGCTTGAGCTATATCTTGATCTTAACAATTCCCTACGTACCTTATTATACTTAAGTATGCCCTTCCTACTTTAACTAACTGATTAATTCCCTACCTACTTTACCTACTTGAATACATGTCATACCTAATTAGATACCCTCGCCATATCTTTATCTTGACTATACCCTACCTACCTTCTTGTACTTGACTATGCCCTATCTAGTTTACCTACTTGATTATACCCTACCTACTTATCCTTATTTCCCTAACTACTTGAGTCATCTACTTGAGTATGCCCTACCTACCTATCCTTCTTTCCCTAAATACCTGAGTTGTCTACTTGAGTATGCCCCACCTAATTGAATATTCCCTATGCGATTGAATACCCAAGCCATATATTGATCTTGAATACCCATATATAATCTTTATTGTATCTATCTTACCTAAGCCATATATTGAATACATGATACATTATTGAATACCTAAGCCATATATTGAAAGGAGTGGGGGTATTATTATGTTTGAAAATTAATATAGGGGGCATTATTGAATCAAGGGATAAAGGGGAGGGGTCATTATCAAGGGATGCTTGAAAAGCATGAGAGGGAGAATTATCACCTATATAGATAAAGGATATTGGAAATTTACCAAGCCATATATCTAAAATAGAGAGGGTATTCTTTCCTATGCTAAGAAAAGAGTGACTAGGGATGATCGGGTAAAAGTATTGAAGGCATGTTCCAGCTGAATTCCTAAATAATTTTGTGGATTTTTTTATCAATGGGTCTATAGATATGCATAAATGACTCACTTGTAGCATGCGATCTATAAAATATCTATAGTAATGATATGGTCACTCATATATGACATCTATCACATACCTAATACTACATGTAGGTATGTGGTCAATTATACATGACATCTACCTATAGTCATGATACAATCACTCATAACAGACATGAATTTAGCTAATCACCCTACTACACTCTATTTATAATAGAAGGAATAAAAACACCATTCAAACATCATCCTAAAAATATATCATTTACTTCAAAAAATATGTCAAATAGATGGGTCAATCCATGTAATCTTCAATTCCAATCTCATATATGCATGACCTAACTCATTTATTCTAGATTTGCATAGAGTAGAGTCATATTATAGCATTACAAACTCACATAGGACACTAACACTAAAATAATAAATAACACTACTATTTGGGGTGGAGGGGAATGATTTTAAACCTAATTTATTATACTCATATCAAAATCACTCATATCACTCTCTCCATCTTCCCAAACAATGTGGAGAAATGGGTTCAAACATATAAATAATCATTCATCATCATGATCACTCCCTTATCATTCATCATTGTCCCTCATCCCTATCTCATATACCTTCATTATCCCTCATCATCCCTCATTGTCCCTAGTGATAATGTCATTAGTCCTAATAATCCCTCATCATCCCTAGTCACTCCCTCATCATCCCTCATTTTACCTCATCATACCTAATCAATCCCTTAACATCCCTCATCATCCTTAATCACTCCCCATCAACCCTCATCATCCCTAATTATCCCCAGTCACTTCCTCATCATCATAATCATCCCTAATCACTCCATCAATGACCCTTATTATCCCTAATCATAGCATCATCGGCCCTCATCATCCCTAATCACTCCCTCATTGAACCTCATCATTCCAGATCATCCTTATTCACTCCCTCATTGACCTTAATTATCCTTCATGGTCCCTAATAACTCCATCATCGGTTCTCAACATCCCTGATCATTCCTCACCATCCTTAATCACTCCCTAATCAACCATAATCCTCCCTAATAATCTCTAGTCACTCCCTAATGGGTAGTGGAGAAATAAATAAGGAAGAACTCAACACAAGGGATGATTAAACAAGTAAGGATATCTAGAAATATTAAGTAACATGATTTAGAGAAGGTAGTCCATGAGAGTGGGAATCGAGGGGGATTCAAAGGTTGGGGAGCTAAAAAATGAACATATGACTAATCTGTTAGGAATACAGAACATAAATAAATATTAATGAAATAAAGACATAATTAAAATGTAAAAAACACAATGAAAGATACACATAGATTTAATATGGTTCACCTAATATGGGATAGGTTCATAAAGAAACAACCAATTATTCTCTTTATTCAGTCCAACAAAATGAAGGGATAAAACCTATAATACATCTGCTAAAATCTCCTCTTCACTCACATACAATATGCCTCCATGATTAAAATTCCCTTGTATTAAAGGAGGGTTACATATTAAGGTCAAAATGCACAAAAATAATTTCTACCATTATATTTGCAACCTAATAGTGAACGGTCTAGATTTACTATGAAATTACAATATTTGACAATGCATTTTTAACAAAATTTTGCTTTGGGGGTATTGCCCCCAAATTCCCACCATGGTAGGCTTCCAAGTAACCCTTATGATGGCCATAGTGGGAGGGCATTTCCCTCCCACATCCCCCTTATCGGGAACTAGGCATTATAATAAGATCAGGCTCCACCATCCAACATTATCAATGCATGCATGCTATATTTAGGTTTATAACTTTGACAAATTAAGACCCTTAAATGAGTCTAAGATATAGGTTAATTCAAAAAATAAATTTACCCAATCATAAATAAATTAAAAATTATTTGTACCCTATATTAATAATAATTCAATTTGGCATGTCATTAATATTCAAAATTCATTATATTTATTAACAAGATTTTCTTATTCTTATACTTTTATTTTTATGTTCCTTTTTATAGGATTTTGCATTTGGGTTTAACAAGAAGAATGAAGATACAAGAAAGTTTTTTTTTACCTTGAATGGTGTGCACTCATAGTTGTTATAAACTTCATGGAAAACACATATAGAGAGGGTTCTTTAATGGGTCTCCTAAATTATTTAAGTTAATGCTTGAACACTTCTCAAAAAGACTGGTAACTTTGATACTCAATTCTTCTTCATTATTTGATTTAGGTGTATTGTTAAAATTGGTTGAAACTCATTTGGTATTATGTTATTTGTAGCTTATTCCTCCTACAATTGTTCTAAATATCATAAACTAAACTGATAAAAATATAGTTCTGCAAGACCCAAGTGAGTACGAGTGGATTGTAAAATTATAGTGTACATCTACTCAACTCAAATTTATATAGGGGTGTGAAGAATTTGTGCATCATTACACATTAGAGTTTGGAGATTTTATATTTTTTAATTATATCTATAGGTCCTATTTCAAGGTTTGCATATTTAAAATAAGTGGATTTGAGAAACACATTACTACTTTTGATTCTAAGAAGAAAAAATGTTACTTAGGGAAGAGATGCCCTACTAATGGGTTGAAGGGTTTAAATCCATTGATGGAAAGTAAGTTTATCATTGATTTGGTTTCTAAAGATGAAGATAATTAGGAAGATGCAATAGTGGGATAAAATCTATGAAAATACAGAAACCCTCTACCCATGGTAACTAGAAAAATTTCCTTCTATAATATTATAGACATCTTCTACGTTTGTAAGTTTGGTTTCATTTATCATAATAGTATGTTTACTAGAATTGTGAAACTCACATATACTAATTTCACCATAGGCAAACCATCTCTTGTGAAGATTAAGGATAAAAAAATGAGTTATAAAAAACCTTACTATATTTCTTATAGGATTCTTGTTACCACAGTAGAAAGATATAAGTCAAAGATTGATTAATGATTATGAGGGATAATGAGGCCCAATGAGGGTATGACTAGGGATGATGAGGGTTGATGAGTGAGTGGCTAGGGATGATGAGGGAAAATGAGGGATAATAAGGGAGTGATTAGGGATTATGAGGGTTATTGAGGGTGTGATTAGGCACAATGAGAGCCAATGAGGGAGTGATTAAGGATGATTATGGATGATGAGGGATGATGAGAGAGTGACTAGTGACAATTATGGATGATTAAGGATAATTTGGGGTTTGGTGTTTATATGTTAGGTTTTAGGGTTTAGAATTTAGCCTTTAGGGGTTGGTTTTTAGGGTTTAGGGTTTATAGGTTGGGGTTTTAGTGTTTGGGGTTTAAGGTCTAAGGTTTAGGGTTGAGGTTTAGGAGTTTGTGGTTTATGGTTTCTGGTTTAGGGTTAGAGGTTTAGGCATCAGAAATTTAGGGGTTAGGGTTTAGTTATTATGTTTAGGTTTGGGGTTTATTGTTGAGGATAAAGACTTTAATGTTTAAGGTTCATGGTTTATGGTTTGGTGTTTGGGATTTAGAGTTTATAGTTTAGGATTTATGACTCTGGGTTAAGGTTTTAAGATTTAAGGTTCTAGGTCTAGGGTTTGGTATTTAAAGGTTAAGGTTTAGGGTTTAATTTTTGGGGTTTAATAATTTAGTTTTAGCGTTTAAGGTTTTTGGGTCTAGGTATTAATGTTTAAAATTTAGGGTTTATTATTCATGGTTTAGGGTTTATAAATTATGATTCAGGGTTTAATATTTTGGTGTTAGGTTTTAATGTGTAGGGCTTAATGTTTAGGGTTTATAATTTTGGGTTTAGGGTTCAGTGTTTAGGGTCATGATTTTATGGTTTAGGGTTTAGGATTTGATATTTAGGATTTAGTGTATAAGGTTTAATGTTTATTGTTTAGGGTTTACAGTTCAAGGTTTATCATTTAGTGTTTAGGGTTTGGGGATTGGGGTTTAGGCTTTAGTGTTTAAGGTTTAGGTTTAGTGTTCATTATTTAAGGTTTAGGTTTTAGGGTTTAGGGTTGGGTTAAGGCTTCAAGATTTATTATTTAATGTTTAGGTTTGGGCTTTAATGTTAAGGGTTTAAAATTTAGAGTATATGATTTAAGGTTTAAAATTTAGGGTTTCAGGGTTTAGGGTCTAGGGTTCAAGGTTTGGGTTTTAGGTTTTAGGTTTAGTGTTTAGGGTTTGAGGCTTATGGTTTAGGATTTAGAGTTAAGGATTTAGGGTTTGATGTTAGGGTTTAGTTTTTAGTGTTTATGGTTTAGGTATGGGGTTTACAGTTAAGGGTTAAGGGTTTAAGGTTTAGAATTTTGGGTTTATGTTTTAGTGTTTGGGGCTTATTATTGAGGGTTTAGGTTTTGGGTTTTGGGGTTTTGGGTTTGACATTTAAGGTTTTGGGTTTAGGGTTCAAGGTGTAGATTTTATGGTTTAGGGTTCAAGGTTTGGGGTTTTGGGTTTTGGGTTTAGGTGTTAGGGTTTAATGTTTAAGATTTAAGATTTAGGGTTTAGGGTTTAGGGTTGATGGTTCAAGTTTTATAGTTTAGGGTTTAAGTTTTAATGTTATGGCTTGGGGTTATGATTGAGGGTTTAATTTTTAGAAATTAGGGTTTAGGATTTAGTGTTTGGGGCTTAGGGATTAAGGTTTAGGATTCAAGGTTTAGGGTTTTAGGTTTGGGGTTAAGGGTTTAGAGATTTAGGTTTAGTGTTTATGGTTTAGGGTTTAGAATTTGGGGTTTAGGAGTTAATGTTTAGGGTTTGTGATTTATGGTTTTAGGCTTGGGATTAAGGGTTTATGAGTTAAGTGTTAGGGTCTAGGGTTTAGGTTTGGAGTTTAGGATTTAATATTTAGAGTTTAGGGCTTGTGCTTTGACATTTAGGGTTAGGGGCTAAGGGTTTAAGTCTTAGTTTTTGTGGTTTAGGGTTTGGGGTATAAGGCCTAAGTTTATAATTTAAAGTTTATTATTTAGGATTTGGGTTTTACATCTTATGATATAGGGTTTTGGGTTTGGTGTCAAGTTTAAGTGTTTAAGTTTGGGGTTTATGGTTTTATGGATTGAGGCTTAGATTTTAGGTTTTGAGGTTTAGGGTTTATGATTTTAGTATTTAGGGTCTATGGTTTTGGGTTTGAGATTTTAGGGTTTTGGGTTTATGGTTTTTGGTTCTTGCATTTAGGTTTTAAGGTTTAGGTTTTATGGTTTTAAGATTTAGGGTCTATGGTTTTGGGTTTGAGGTTTTATGGTTTTGGGTTTGTGGTTTATGGTTCAAATTTAAAAGTTTAGAGTTTAGTTCTTAGAGTTTTGGGATTATATTTTAGGGGTCAAGGTTTAAGGTTTAGGGTTAATGGTTTAATGTTTCGGATTTAAGATTTTAGGTTTATGGTTTAGGGTTTAGGGTTAAAGGCTTATAGTTTTGGGTTTATGGTTTAGAGTTTAAGATAAAAAGTCTAGGGTTTAAGGCTCTATGTTTAGGGTCTATGGTCTAGGGTTTAGGGATTAGGGTTTTGGATTTAGGACTAATGTATTAGGGTTTAGTTTTAAGGCTTTAATATTTAATTTGGTGTTTAGGGATCAATTTTTGAGGTATAGGGTTTATTATTTGGGTTTAGAGTTTTTAGGGTTTAAATTTTAGAGTTTAGGTTTTAGGGTTTAGGACTTAAGACTTAAGTTTTAGAAATTATAGTTTAGAGCTTAGTGTTTGGAATTTAAGGTTTTGTGTTTAGGTTTTAGTGTAAGATTTTAGGGATTTGGGTTTATGATTTATTATTAAGGGTTTTGTGTTTGAGTTTAAGGTTTGGGGAGTATGGCTAGGGTTTTGGGTTTTGAGGTAAGGTTTAAGGGTTTATGTTTTTAGGTTTAAGGTTTTGTGTTTTGGGTTTAGGGTATGGGATTTAGGGTTTGGGGTTTATAGTGTAGGTTTTAGGGTTTAGGGTTTTATGTCTTAGGGTTTTAGGGTGAAGAGCTTAGGGTTTGTGGTTGGGGTTTGGGGTTTAAGGTTTAATGTTTATAATTTTTTAATTTAGGGCTTATGGTTTTGGTTGTGGTTTTTTGGGTTAGGGTTTAAAGTTCAAGGTTTGGCATTTAGGTTTTAAGTTTTAAGTGTATGGTTTATTATTTAGGGTTTAGGATTTATGGGTTAGGGTCTAAGTTTTAAATTTCAAGGTTTAGGGTTTGTGGTTTAGAGTTTAGGGTTTTATAGTATATGGTTTAATGTTTATGATTAAAGGTTTATGGTTTAGAGTTTTAGGTTTAAGGTTCAATTGTAGCATCCCCACTGAGATCTACCTAGAAGTATGTGATTATTTTTTAAAATTTAAGATAATATATTCTTTCATTAGATTACACCAAGAGAATCTAAGTAGTGATATAGATAAAATACTCAAAGTATGATAAATTTAAAATAAGCATGTGACATCACCCATTACTGATCATTATCATCATATGAAACATATCATAATAAGATATAGAAAGTAATTACAGATATCCAACCATGACTGGTACAAATATGCAACCAATACTGTTATGTTACAATAAGTAAATAAATACATCTCATGAAGGATAATTTTTCAATATTAATAAATATAATATAATGTATAAGATACATGATACATGGCTCCATGAAGCACGAGTTCCCCAAACTTTAGTATCTATGAAAATCTCAAGTGTTGTCTCCAAAGAAGTGTTGTTATGGGGAGGGAGAGCATCATTCAAATGCTTTTACATACCAACCATAGACCATCGATCCCATGCAAATCCCCCATTAGGGAATGACCCTCCCTTCACGAATGAGTAGATAGTGATGGTGCAGGAATCTAGAGAGACAAGCTAGTACTCGTGTGTTGTATGATTTTTAAAAATATGTATTGTAACATAAAGAAATCTTTTCTAACATGATGTAGCATAAACATGTAAATCATACATATGAAATAACAATGTCTAATTAAAATTACTTTGGCCAAAGTTTTCAATAGCCATTAATCTCTAGGATTAGTCAATTTCAAACACACCACTTGATCGGATTACCTTCATATAGCACTGATGATGCTGGTAAGCTAGTGAAGTCCATCTCACTACTTACTCAATACCAACAATGCAACATATGATTAACATAAGTATAACCAATAGATTCAAACAAATGATCTTCTACTAGTAATCATAAAATATTCTAAGTACATGAATAATCAAAATGCATATATTTAGTCTGTCAAACATATGAATAAATCTCCACAAAATTATTTAACACATAAATAATAATAATAACAATTACAACTTATACCATCTATGTATAATATACTTTTAAACTAAAATTTTCTAATTACTATAAGTAGTTTCCAAATATAATGCACTTTATGACATCCCATAATATCATAGTCTATTATTTTTGAGCTCAACTACTCTAAACAAACAACCGGTCATAATAATTTGAAGAATTAAATGTCTCATAATACTAATTATATTTTGTATGAACATGATCCTTCATTTATACACCTGGTTAGGAGACTACATATATGCTGATATAGTTCCTCAACTCACAGAGTCCTGTGACCAATTATTTTATATCTATCAATAAAACTTAGAGGCATACAACCTATACACCAATATACGTTATATTCTTATAATAACTCCTAAATCTTCAGATAGATATATTTCCTTTATATATATATATATGTAATCAAAAATATATATGGATATGGTATATAGATTTCGATAGTATTTTACAATTCTTAGTCAATACTTGATCAATATAACATTATTGACAACCTATTACAAAATATATCAATATTCCTATAATATTAAGGAAAAAATAAATATATTCATGAAAAATTATAGATTTAACATGAAAAGCCAATATCATAGAAATAGGTAAAAATAGTCAAGATCACTATTTTATCTTGGACTAAGAGGCATATATAATTTATTTATAATTTATCACATTTTATCTTGTTCATTTAAATTCAAGATAATTTGATTTATAATTTGTACCTCATATAATTATAATGAATTGAATAATGTGATACCTGTTCAATATATAACAAATAGTGGTATATAGCATTTTTGTATCTCACTTAGAACACATAAGCCACTTAGATTAACTTAAAAATAGATACAAATCAAATAATGTACTACATGATATATCAATGGACTATATACATAGCAATATGTACCAAATCATATATCATTTATGTAACATCTTTTTAAAGATCAAGATAACTAGTATGATCAAAATCTATTTGTATTTATAACTGTCATCATTTCATCCTAATCATATTATGATGTGATAACATAGTCTCTTCTGAATCATAACGACTAGGTTGTGTATAGAGACTAAAATTATATAAATCTGACTATATTATATCATATATTTTCTAGTATATATATATTGTATAATGTATATACAGTTAGTTTATATCATATATATGATAGTATAGTTAGTTATATCAGATATATATTTTATAGTATATATGTATTATATGTGTGTGTGTGTGTGTGTGTGTGTGTGTGTGTGTGTGTGTGTTCTCTACATTAATCATATCATTTCATCATAATATCAATTTTGAATTAAATGGTTTCATTCATATCATTACATCATAGTCATGATATTGTAAATTGATTCGCTGTTGTTGAATGCAAATTGCCACAAATTATTAAAAAAATAGTTAAATGTTTATATATATATATATATATATATATAGTTTGCTAAATATGATGATGAATATTATAGATCCTAAGCGAGTCACATTATACCTATTAAATTGCATTTTTTATATTAACTTAGATATCAAACATAGCTATCATAGAGCATAATATAACTCACATCCCAAAGTGAGTTACATTATGGAAACCATAATATCCTTAATGCAAATGGAATACTATGGAAAATATGTTTTACATGTATTTTGATATATACACCACTAGCCATAACTGAATCTCAATGAATGAGACACCACACCTCTTCACATGCCTAACATAAATAGTACATTGCATAATGGGGTGTTATATTATATTCTATGATGCAGTGGTATCCTAGTTTTCCTCTTAAAGTATAATAGTATAATATACTCGTTTGTTTACTATGCACTAGTTTTCTGTAGGTCTCTAGACTTTTATATGGCATGCCATATTTTAATAGTGTAGTAAATTTTTACCCAAATCATCTCTAATATATTAGCATAGTATGGCACATGTAATACTATTTATATATGACCTTGTACACAGATCAATTCCACATAGATTACTACACATATATAGATCATGATTTTAATATATAATGTTTATATATATATATAAAAAATAGCCACGGCACATATATTCCATAAGTTCATTGTAAATATTTAATCTAGTTCATTATATATATACTTAGGTCAAAATTTGATAATTTTATTTATGTATATTAACATTAGTTTGCTATTACCTAAGTTTCTATAATATTCAACATGAATACACATATTGTAATCGCATTGCCTACCTAATAATATGCTCTGCTTTCCTTCCACTTACTTCCTTGTCTTCCTTCTTCTCTCCTCCTCTCCTCCTTTCCATGCTCTGCCTTCTCCTTTAATAATTGTGCCCCTTCTTAATCTTTAATCCTTTTTCATGAATATGGTGCTACTTTCTCCTTTTAATATTTTTTCCTTCCTTTTTGTTTTTCTTCATTTTTTTAATTTATAATTTGCTTTTTGGTGTATTAAAATACAATTGATTATTTTAATTATAATCAAATTATTTTATTTGTTTTATTCTCTTATAAGGCTTTATTTCCAATTATAAAAATCAATACAATTATTTTATCTATTTTATTCCTTTTTTAATGCTTTTCCCTATTTATACATTTATTAGAATATATTTACAAATTAATAATAATATGAATTAATGATATATAGTCATTTTAGTACATATAACTAATTATAATGACTTAATACCAATAAGTCATTAATATTCTTTTAATAAAAAATGGTATTACACTCGTTATTATTCCAATATGAAATTATAGCAACCACAACACAAATCCTACAAGGTTAGTTCCACATAAACATAAATTTGAAATAAACTAACATAATACTTTTAGATGCTAGATTTTTTGTCTTGGATTTAATGGGCAGGTAACTTCTTACCTCTATCAAGATAAGGTCCAAATATGGTAATAGGATTCAAAGGATTGTATATGAAAATATACAACCAAATTGTTTAAAGTGCAAGAAATATGGACATGAATCTATCTCTTGTCTGATAAAAAAACATGTATAACATGAATGGAGAAGAAAGGAGGGCCTTAAATCTAAGGGTGAAGAGGTGATCAAGGATGATGGGAAAGAAAAAGATGCAAAATCAGTCAAAACCAAGTTCAAGAGAAAAAGACATATTTATTTAATGTTAATTAGGAAGACAAAACTGAGTGCATAAATGAAAGTGGGCCTACAAGAATTGAGATCCTTAAACAACATGAGGAAAATGGTCCAGGATGATTTGACAATATAATGATAGATAAGGAAATATATCCCGGGGAGGACAAGTGTGATGAGTTAGAATAACTAGGAATAAGAACAATGGGAGGAGATTGTAAATGGAGGTAACATGAAGGTCTTTATGATGGGAAGGATAAATATAATGGGGACAATAAGAGTAATGAATTTTAAGATAAAAAACAAAATATTTTTGAGGAAAATATTAATGGTTTAGAGATTCCTTTGTTAGAGAAGGAGCAGGAAGATATAACTCTAGAGAATGAACATATCATAAAATATCAGAACCAAGATCAACAACAAGTAGAAAAGGTTTTGAGTGAGTCTTTCGATTCAAAGGAAAACACTAAAAATTTAAATCCAACCACTAAGATAGAGGGTAGGAAGATGAGGTCATTTCATTTTGGGAGGGATCTATGTATAAAGAGTTTTTCAAAAAGGAATTAGCAAAAATTGAGATAAAAGACACCCATGAGGGGGGAGAGATGGAATTTAGTGACTCACAAAAATGAAAAATAAGAGAATGGTTAATACGAGTGATAGAGTCACTAATAGAATTAAAATGAAGGAACTAGCTAGATCTAAATCTAGATTTGTTGTTGAATTATTGTAGGTTATCTATTGTCTTGTTAAAGTTTCACTACTGGTCATTTTTAATTAGTGTTTTGATCTATTGGAGGTCTGTAGCTAGTTTCCAGTCTTTTCCTTAGTTTCCACTAGTATAGGTGTGTCATTTGGGCCTTTAATTTATTTTTTTTTCTTTATTGTAAAAGGGAAGCGCCCCTTTCAAAACCCTCCTTTTACCATTATCAAGAAATATCATAAAATTAAAATACGTGTTTTGTTTTATATTATTTTTGGGTACATATTGTACATATAATTAGTTACTTTATATTATTGTTAGGTATACATTGTATATATACTTTTCATTTAATTTAATTATGTTACACACATCTTTGTTATAGTTATTTTAGTTTTTTCAAATATTAATGGGTGAGGATTTGAACTTCTGACTTCCCTTTCAATAACATAAATTATTCGCCATTAAACTATCACTTCCAATATTTTGGTACAAAAAAATAAAAAAAGAAGAATGGATGTATCACTCTTTTTTAATAAGAAAAAATGTAACAAATTTTGAACCTAATATTTGTATATGTATGAATGAACGTACATAACTATTTTATTTAAAATTAAAATTAATAATATTTAATTTATAGGAATGAAAGAAAATTGAAAAAGAGATGAATTGTATCCTAATTACTCTATGCACTCAAACTTTAAAAAAAATCAAATTGTTTTTGGAACATAAACAATCTGAAATGAAATAATGAATGGAATTAATACCTGAGCATGGTCCCTGCATGTCTAGTGAGATTGGAAAGAGTTAAAATCATGACATCCTGATCTACAGATTGGGGGACACTAGTAAAATGAGGCCATTAATATTCATCATTGTAAATAGATCTTATGTTGTTCTCTTTTAATATGCCCTCCCATGACACACCATTTAGATTATTTGGAGACGTTAAGAACTCAATGAATATACTAGAATTTAGAGACTCTATTTATTTTATCCAAGCCACCCTCACATCTCCCTTACACATAGATGCCACTAAATCAAACATTTCCATCTACGCTTGACATGCCTACAATTTATTTTTTCTTAGATTAAAATTCCCTAAAAGTTTATGCAAATTGCCATAATTACAACTAAAAAACTTGTTGGAATATAAGCTTCACTCTAACATGTTTTTTCTATAACTGTAGTGAGTTAGCAGTTTCATCTTTATTTTATTTTATTTTATTAAAGCTACTTTGTTTATTGTTTTGAAACTTTAAATCTCCTTACATGATTATAATCTTTTGATTTATCTTCTCTCTAATATTATATATTAATAGAAGTAGTGTGTAGTTATATTTTGGATGAAGCCAAACTTTAATTTAATTCTTTTTTTTAATATTATGTTTTTGTTTCATACAAGAGTTGTAACTCTATTTCAGATTATGTTTTTTAGCTTATTATTTTGTAGATTTAAAAGTTGCATGTATTTGTCATCTCCTTTGAATTGGTATAAGAGCCATTGAAGTTTTTCATGAAATATTGTTGAAGACTATTTGTGAAGGAAGATCTGTGACAAAGCTTAATTTTTTTTTTGCTGACACAAGTTTCTCAAGAAGAATGGTGGGTGTGAGCATGTAATAATCTTACTCAACCCTAGATTCCACAATTCAATGGAAATAATAATGATTATTGGAGCATCAATATAAATACTTTATTTTGATATCAAGATTTATGGGACGTGGTGGAGAATGGTTTTCCATAAGCCATATATCAAGCAACTTTAAATACCCTAAGACAAGCACAAAGGGATATTCTCAAGGAGAACATGAAAAAGGATGCGAAGGCACTATTTTTTATCCAGTAAGAAATGGAAGAGTCAATTGTTCCAAGAGTTGTAACAATGACAAAGTCCAAATAGGAATGGGAAAATTTATAAAATTCATATCAAGGAATCAAAAAATTTAAATTGGTAAGATTACAAATACTTTGAAGAGATTTTGAAAATATGTAAATGAAAAATGCTGAGTCTATAAATGAATTCTTTACATGTGCACTAAACATTATGAATAAAATTAATTTTCATGGAGACACCATAGATGATTAGAAAGTTACGGAAAATATTTTGAAGAGTATTCCTATTAGATTTGATCCAATTGTTGTAGCTATCAAAGAATCGAAAGAATTATCACAAGTTTCAATTGGTGAGCTTATGGTGTCATTGCAATATCATGAGCAAAGGGTGAATATATCAGCAATTTACCATATGGAAAATGCATTCAAAGTTAGTATTAGTAGAGGCACAAGAGGTGGAAGAACCAGTTTTAGAGGTGGAATAATATTTTATAGAGGAAATACTAGAATCCATGATGAAATACATAGATTAAGAAATTCTTATGAAGAGCAAACAAATTCAAACTTATTTGTAAGAAAAGGAGGAAGAGGCGGTAGTCATACTCATAATCATGATTTTCATGCACATGGTTAAATGTATGACAAATCTCAAATTCAATGCCATTACTTTAAGAAATTTAGTTATTATGCAAATGAATGTAGAAAGAAGCAATTTGACATGAATAGGCAGAATGCACACTTTTCAAGAGAAAGTCAACATGAAAATGAGAACAGTGAGTCAATGTTCAATATCTTTAATGTTGCAAAACAAAGTTCAAAATAAGTATGGTTTTTAGATAGTGATTGAATTAATCATATGAGTGGAAAAAATGACATGTTTTCAAACATAGATGAATATGTGTAATAAGATGTGAAATAGGGGGGATGGTAAGATGGTATATGTAATGAATAAAGAGAACATAAACATTAAAACTAAGGAAAGAGAGAAAAGACACATTCTAGATATGTATTATGTTCCTAATATCAAATATAATCTAATGAGCATTAGAAAATTAGTAAGAAATGAAATTAAAGTTAATTTTGGGAATGATGCATGTTTGATTCTAGATAAAAATAAAAGATTGATTGTAAAGGTCCAAATGACACAAAATAAGATGTTTCTTTTAATTTTGTAAAGTGAGTTCTTTGTAACATTTAAAGCTATCATAAACAATCAGTCATGGTTATGGCATTTGAGGTTTGTCCATTTAAGTTTTAGTGGCCTAATTTTGCTTCATAAAAAGAACATGGTGAATTTATTTTCTTTGATTAATGAGCCTAAAAAAAATTATGAAGTTTGTATTCTTGGTAAGCATCACAAAGAATCATTTCCCATTGGAAATTCATATAGAACAAGAAATTCACTAGAGATTGTACATTCACATTTATGTGGGCCTATGCAGACATCTTTAAGGAGCAATAGTTTGTGATTCATGACTTTTATCAATGATTATACCAAGAAAACCTGAGTATATTTTTTGAAACACAAATTAAAAGCTTTTAGAATATTTTAATGGTTTAAAGATTGGGTTGAGAAATAAAGTGGACATTACATAAAGGTACTAAGAATTGATAGAAGTGGTGAATATGTGTCTAATGATTTTCTAAATTTTTGTAAAATAAATGGGATCAAGAAACAATTCACTACAAGTATACACCAAAACATAATGACATTGAAAAAAGGAAGAATAAAACAAGCATGGAGATGGCTAGAAGCATGATGAAGACAAATTTTTTACCAAATGAGTATTGGGCCGAAGCTATAGGTTGTGCACTGTACATTTTGATTCCTTCCCCAACAAATAGTGTAAAATTATAGGTACCACAAGAATCATAGAGTAATAATAAACATGATGTTTCCCATTTGAGAGTGTTTGGGTGAATTGCATATGCACATATTCTAGATGAAAAATGGAATAAATTAGATGACAAAGGAGAACAATGTGTTTTTATGAGATACATTGAATAGTCAAAAGCTTTCAAGTTGTATAATTCCATCACAAATAATTTTGTAATTAGCAAAGATGTTGAGTTTCTTGAAGATGAAGAATGAATTTGGAATGGCAATCTACAACAACAAAAACACCTTGAGATTAGAGAGTTCAGTGAAATTTCCCCTACATCAAGTACTCCAAGTAGTAGTCAACAAGGTCTTGATCCAATGTTACCTCCATTTAATATTTCTTGTTCACATGGAGCAACTTCACCAACAACACGTAGATATCACTGTAGTGATAGTTCAAGATCACATGAGACTCCAAAGAATATAAGGAGCTTGAGAGAAATATGTTAGGTACCTCAAGGTAGTCAACATGATAATTTGATTTTAGATTTTGCATTATTTTTTGACACTGATCCTATATGCTTTGAAGAGGAAATTGAGAATGAGAATTGACAAAAGGACATTGATGATGCAATTGAGGCAATAGAGAAAAATCACACTTGGCAATTAGTGAATCTTTCAGAAGGAAAAGATGCAATTGATGTGAAGTGGGTTTTTAAAACAAAGTTTAATGCTGCTGGAAATATTGTGAAGCATAAAGCAAGGTCAGTTGTAAATGGTTTTTCATAAAACCCTGAGATCAATTAAAATGAAACCTTTGTTACAGTAGCTAGTCTAGATATAGTGAGATCTGTGTTAGCAATAACATCTCAACATAAATGAAAAATTTATCAAATAGATCTCAAATTAGATTTTTTAAATGGAATATTAGAGGAAGAAGTATATGTGCAATAACCACCTAGTTATTAGATTATGGGTCATGAACATAAAATTTACAAATTGAAGAAAGATTTTTATGGTCTCAAACAAGATCGAAGAGCTTGACACCCTCACATTGACTCATATCTCTCGAACAATGGATTCAACAAATGCAACAGTGCACTGAACCTTTACATCAAGATGAATGATCAAGGTGAGATCTTAATTGTTTGCTTATATGTTGATGTTTTGATATTTAAAGAAAATTTGTTAGTTGAATTTGAGATGATAGATTTAGGCTTAATGAAATATTTTCTAGGAATCAAAGTATGTCAAATAAGTGATGAAAATTTCTCTTTTTCAAACAAAATATACAAATGATATTTTGAAAAAGTTCAGGTGTGTTGAATTGCAAACCAACATTTACACCTGTGACAATAAGATTAAAACCGAGGAAAGAAGATAAGGGCACAAATGTAGATCCAACATTATACAAGATGCTAGTGGGTAACTTGATGTATTTAATAGCTACTAGCCCTGACATTATGTATGTCGTGACTCTAATTTCAAGGTTCATAGAGGCACCTAAAGAATTGCATTGGAAAACAGGTAAAATAAATTTGAAATGTGTTAGTGGAACAAAAATATTATGGATTTTTTTATTCAACATAATAAGATTTCAGATTGGTTGGTTACATAGTGATTTTACATGCAACATTAACGACAAAAATAGCATATCCAGATATATTTTTCCCTTGGTTTAGGGGTAGTATCATGGGATTTCCAAAAATAATCAATTGTTACTCTTTCAATAGTAGAAGTGAAGTATGTAGTAGCTACAATAGCAACATGTCAAGCCATATGGATGAGAAGATTGTTGTCAAATTTGAATCAAGAGCAAAAAGAGGCAACACAAATTTATTGTGGTAATAATTCAATAATTGAATTATCAAAAAATCACATTTTTCACAAAATGAGCAAGCACATTGATATGAGATATCATTTCATAAGAGAACGCATCAACAATGATGAAATATACTAGAAGTTTTGCAGGTTTGAAGATCAATATGTAGACATCTTCATAAAATCATTATTATAAAAGGCTTTTGAAAATTTGAAAAAAATATTAGGCATCACCAATTTAGCACCACTGAAAAGTCAATATTAAAAGGGAGTATTGGAAGATAAACTTGAATCTAACATATTTTTTTTATAACTATAACGAGTTGATAATTTCCTTTTTATTTTATTTTATTAAAATTATTTTGCTCATCACTTTAAAACTTTAAATCATTTTATATAATTAAAATCTTTTAATTTTTTTTCTCTCAAATATTATATTAAGAGAAGTAGTGTGTAATTATTTATTATTGATTAGAAAATAAAAATAATTTTTTAAAGATGAAACCACAACTTCTTTTACTTTTATTTTTAATATTTTATTTTTGTTTCGTACAAAAGTTGTAGCCCTATGCATATTATTATTTTGTATTAGAAGCTGAATGTATGTAACAAATACACAGACATCCAGAAAATTATTTTAACAAAAACATGGATAAAACCCCTAATTGAAATATAGAAATAGAGGTGAAGTTACCCCGTAGCATGGGGGAGAATGGCTGTGAACCGAGGCATTGATTAGCTGGACAGAACCTCTTCCCAGCTTAATATATATTTCCTGTGTCGCAACGTTTCCCACCTGGCACGAATCTGTTTCTCTAATTGAGGGGACACGAGGGAAAATTCTAAAGCCTTGTTTATGCCGTAGCTCATTCTATACCAGGCAGGCACCACAGTTGCTCCTGCTTCCACATTTGCAATTCAAAAGGGCTCCAAGAAAACGGGATCTCTGCTCTCAAAATATTTCAGAACAAAACAAATTTATTTCCAGAGGAAAATAATTTGAGTTAAAATTATCAGGATTCGACTGGTTAAGATTGATTTCGTTCCTTATTTCCCTCAAAATTGATGTTGATGAGCACATCTTACATAAAATAAACACTGCTGGCTTCTAAAATATCATAACGTGAGCACAAATAGTTTTAATTAAGGTGGAAGCAAAAACTTTGTGCTATTATTTTGTGTTCTTGATGGTTTCTGACAGGGTTTAAAGGTTTTTGATGAAAATTTAAACAATCTCACCCGTTGGCATTGACGACACAATCTGTAATGAATTATGAACAATCGAGTCCGGTGTAGCGAACATTACATTCACAGGTGGGTGAAGCCATGCCTTCTGGTTAAAAGGTATCGACAAAGACATATCAATGGCCGGAGCAATGGTATCGTGCTGCTACCGCTTCTGCTTCCTCTGCGGCTTTTTTGCTTCACTCGATGCCCTTATCCTTGCTACACCAGTTCTTTTTGTAGAAGAGCCAAAAAGAATGTTAAAAACCTGATTTGAGTGTGCTCGAGGGCACCCTGAGCTCATCCGTACGCGTTCCCAACTAGTATCTACTGCTGCCTAGGCTCTTTTCTGGCTCGCTGGACTCTGACATGAATATGACATTTTGAAATAGAGATTGTTAAAAATTACTCTATTTTTTAATTAAAATTATTCGATTGTAGATTTTTATTAAAATAGAAAACGGTTTATTATTTATTGAAAATGGAGACTTCATCAATTATCGTGACCCATATTTATGTATTAAAAATTATTATAATTTTAATTAAAATGATTTGAGTATAAATTTTTATAAAAATGGAGATAGTTCATTATTAGTTCCAAACGAATAATTATAGTTTTCAATTTTATTTAATTTTCGATTAAACTATGCATCGTTCACTAATCAAAATTTATTATTTTTTGTATATTATAATATTTAAAAACTTCTAATAGTTAAATTGTATATTTATTAACAAAAAATATTAAAAAAATTGTTTAACAAAATTTTCATTGGTGGAAATCACTAAAATGTTATTAATGGGTAAGTCCCTGATGTCATGAAGAATAACAATAGTAATTATCACTGCATGATGGATGGTAAAATCTTTCAATAGATTACACAACAAACGAACGCTGTGGCGAGAGGCGTGGAAGCCAACAAACAACCATTTGTTTGGGCTATCAAAGTGCCTCCAAGGATCGAACTTGTGACCTCAGACTCCACGGTTCTCGCTCGCAGATATCTTCCCGAAGGTTTTCAAGAGCAGACAAAGAAAAGAGGGCTAGTCATATGGCGTTGGGCACCTCAGAACCTGATTCTTTCCCATCCATCCATGGGTGGCTTTGTGAGCCACTGCGGATGGAACTCTACGCTTAAAAGCATAAACCTAGGAGTACCGCTAATTGCGTGGCCGATGTATGGGGATCAACCCATCAATTCAACGCTGATTGCAGATATCGGTGTGGGTATATAGTTCTGCCAATACAGAGATGCGATTCCAAACCCAGAAAGAGTGGAGGTTATAACACTGGTGTTAATTGAAGAAAAGGCAAGGAAATGAGAAAGAATGCAGAGCAAATGAAGGATAAGGCAAGAAACGCTGTAGAACATAGAGGATCTTCTAGAGCAGACTTGCAAGCCTTTGTAAATGGCATGCAGGAGCTCCATTCACAACTGGTTAAAAAGAAGAAAGAGAGAGACACATGTTGCTGATAATTCTGTATTGTGCTCTGTTTTTCAATGAATAGTTTTATATGGAATATCCTTTCCATTTTTCCATTCTCTCGAAGGATTTCAAAGAGGAGTGGGAGTCAAAAAGCATGTCAAACAATTTGTTTTTAATCTTTTTATTGGTTGAACAGGGGAACCTGCAACGTCGTCGTTGTCTTTATTTTGGTACGGTAAGATATTTTTTCCAGCGAATTACATTATTGGAAACATATATTATAATTTTTTTTTAATTTAAAAATTTTAATTTAAATAATAATATATTTTTAAAAAAATATTAGAGAATTTTTTTATTTATTTTAATAATAGAAATAAATATAATGTATATATTTTCAAATTGTTAAAATTTGACATTTTTTTAAAAATAAGCATTGGTAAGTGAAGTTTCAATCCTAAATCCCTATTGTCCAACAATATTTATTATCAAATACATTTCAATTACTATAGATTTACTTGTACGCTCTATTCTTCCCATACGTTCTATAGACACCAATACTAACATTAACTGCCACATCCAATCTCACATACCTCAACAAAAATTGAATTTTAATGGACTTAGACACATCCAAATAACCTCACCAACTCACCTTCACTTAATTTACGAAATTTAACATTTATTACTTTGTAAAATTCAAAAACTTTCCATCCTACAAATTCTAATCGATTATTGAAAATTTAATTCTCTAAAACAATGGAGTTCATAGAAGCATCCATATGATCAATAAACTGGTTTGTTTTATAGGGAGAAATGTTTTATTTGAGTTTTGAGACTCCATTAATTATTTTATTAAAATGTTTTATTTGAGTTTTGAGATTTCATTAATTATTTTATTGAAATGTTTTATGTATAACAAGGGTGCCATGTACGAAGTCCCTGTTGGGTTAGTGTAGAACTAAAATTTGTTCTAAGTATTTTGTAAATTTTTTTTGACTTTGAATTTAATGATAATTTTCGTGGAGATAAACTAGTTAGCTATATAACCGTACTATGTCATAGCACTAAATTATTTAGTAAACAATTTTTCTTTCATGAAGCAATATTTTCTTGTGGAAAGTTGACTGAGATAACTCTTGTTTCAAGAGACCACCTTCTAATGAAGTCTCATTCATATTATAATCTGGGAAGATCATATCATTTAGTAAAAGGTGATTATGAAATTGCAGGCTATTACTACATGGCTTTAGTCATGGAAACAGGGAGAAAGAGGATCTCCTTACAAGATGCCTATGGAAACACCAAAGAATCTGTTAGGACTCTCATTGATAAGCACTGAAAAAGAGACCAAGGAAATACAACATTTTCAAAACATCTTAATTGAATAAATTTCCAATTTTTACTATTGAAAATGTACAAATCAAATAACAATTTGATGAATTGTGAAGAATTGGACTCTAAAAAACTTGCTAGAATTGAAATTAAAAGGGAACATCAAATTTAAGAATAGCAAGGTAGGGGATTGAAATAAATTTTTGAATTTTTCCATAGAAAATGCATTAATTAAACACCAAAATTTTGCTTCTGACATATTCGACTAAAAAGCGTACTAATTACAAAGAATTTGTATAAATTTGATTGCAAAATACTAGCTAGAATAGCAAGATAAGGGGAAAAATGCAAATTCAAGAATGGCAAAGGAGGAATGTTATGAAGTAGACGAACTAAATAGAAATTTTAATAGTGCTTAAAGAATTTTTCAAGTAAAAAGATTGGATAAATATGGAATGAGGTAGATGTAACAAAATCAATGAATGTTACCATACAAATACACAAATTTTCAGATCAAGCAAATAATTTTTGCAAAATCTCTTTAAAATTTTCCAAAAACTTCGGATAATTTGATGACTAAAGATTTTCTAAATTTGAAAAGAAAGAATGACACATCATTACTAATTTTGGCAAAGTCAAGACTCAACATCGCAATTTACATAATTTTTAAAACATTAAGATAAATTTTACATATTATCATTGATATTACTACAAATGAATTTGACTGCAAAAAGTGGGATAAATTAGAAATAAAAAAAATTAGTAGCAAATTCAAGAATAATGAGGACTTATAAATTCCAAAATATTTTTAGTACAGAGGAATTAAACTTGTAATGAACTCGATGGAAATGGGAATATACAAATAAAATTTCTCGCCTCAGAATTTTTAGATTTAAAATTGTTGGATTTGAGATTTAAAAAGGAACACAATCAAGAGAAATGCTGCGATACTATCAACTTTCAATCTAACTCTGCCAAATAATTCAAATGCAAGAAAATTTTGCTTGCCAAATATTTCACGCAAAATTCAACATATAAACTCAATACCATCATTTTTACTAAAAATTAAGATTTTCAAGGTAGGATGTTGGTAGATTTGTAATAGATTAGAGAGACACATTTTAAATTTATTCGCCCCTAGAATAGAAAAATCACAAGGAATTTTTCACAGATTTCCACAACGAAACACTCGCTATTTATGAAATAAAAAAAATAGTGTATTCAATAATTCCAAGGACTATTCATAGGGGGATCTTCAATTATTTGATTTGGATGAAATAAATTAAAATTAAATTATATAATCATTAATATTATGATTTATTCATTTGGATGAAATAAATTAAAATTAATGTATATAATTATTAGTAATATGATTTATTTGTTGGATGAAATAAATTAAAATTAATGTATATTTTATTACTATCAAATCAATATTTTAGCAATCTCATAAATTAAAAACAAAAATACCTATTACTAGGAAAGATAGTAGGTTTGAGTCATCAAAATACATAGGTTGGACTAAGAGATACAAAATTAGTCACATAGAGATAGTGTATGCGAGCTTTTTGGTAGTGACAAATGGTATAGAAGTTGAAGGTACATATATGATATGTATTTACCAAATGTACAAGATTGAGGTGATATATAATTCAAAAATAATGTCTACATTTTCCCCCTCCTTTAATCTATTAATGAAATTGCTAGTTTAAAAGAAAATGAATGTGTACCTAGGTGTATATAACACACCTTGTCTTTGCTTGAGTCAAACTTGGGGGATTTAATGGTGACTGAACTACAACCAATATGATGTTACAGTAAATAATCAATGCATATAATATGAAATTAAAAGTATTGAAATGATTGAAATTGAAAGAGAGCAAGTTTTAGGAGTACATCTGTATATCGATGCAACCATCTTGATTTTTGGCAATTTGATTCGAAAGATATAGAATTATGAATTATTTTAATTGATATTAGGACAAATATAAATTTTAAAAGTGAATATATCTAAAAATATAGAGAGATATTAGAGGGCACATTCCCCCAACCATGTATAAAAGGTGAGTTGCCACCTAACAGTGGAGATTAGCTCAATTGTGCAATCCAATCATGCTTATAACCTATTGAGTGTGAGTGAACAAAGTCAAATCACACTATAAAAATGGTGAGGATGGATGATTAAATCAATTCCAACCTATAATTTTGGCAAGATTGAGTGATCTAATCACCTTAACCATACCAAAAAGTGAACCAACTACTGCAATAGATTGGCTCAATATAGTCTGTAAAAGTCCAACTTAGTGGGTGGTGACAGTCCCTGAAAGTGTTTAAAATCTAAAATTGATTTCATTTTGAAATATTAGGCACAAATTTCATAACATATGCACCTTAGATATGTCTCATGCTGAAACTATGTATAACAATGATACTAATGTATAGAATTATAACATAAACATGTATCTGAATCATATAACTATGCAATTTTGCCAATTCATAACTATGTAAATATATAAAACATGCTTCTAAAGCATGCTCCCAATATATATTAAGAAATCTAAAAATTGATATAAGTGCCAATATGGAGAACATGTTTCAAAAACATGCCCTCAGTATAATTTAAATCTAAGAACTAGTGTAAGTGCCAATGTGGAGGACATGTTTCCAAAACATGCTCCCACTATAATATGGGTACATTTAATATTGAATAAGTGTGGAAAAATTGTCTTTAAAACATTCTCCCATTGAATCTATATTTGTGAATAAATGTGGAAATCATGCCTTTATGGCATGCCCCCACTGATATGCCCCACCTTTTGAGGTGAGGAAAGTAGATATTGGTAGTACCTTACCTCAAAAGGATAATATGACCATGTAAACTATGAAAGTACCATGTAACATACAGAGGGAACATGTCTAGATAGATATATCATTAAAGAATGAATAATTTGTTCACACCAAGTTCAAAGATGTATGATGTGAATTATGGTAACACTTAGATAGTAACAATACAAGATTAATAGGCAATCAAACACATGCACAAGAGCACTGAAAAGAAAATCAAAAGACAATGGTCCAAGGAGACCTCAAACAAGGGGCATGTTCAAATGTTGCACAATCGAAGGGACATGACTTAGTCAAATGTCCACAAAGAAAGAATGCCATATTCAAATGTCCATATACAATAAATAATGACACATTCAAATGTCAAAAAGGCCCAAATAAAGGCATAGGGGCCGAAAATAATGGATCATAATCAAATGCTCAAACAATAAAGATAATAGAAAGGTAAGACACTCAAGGAAATGCATAAGTGAAGGCATAAGCAACTAGAATAAACATATCATACTAGTCCCTAGATATATGTGTTAGAAAAAAAGGTTTTAGTACATAGCATATCAAGTACACTATGAAATATATAAGCATGGATAAAGGCATGTGTATGTACATATATGAGCTCAAACATGATAATTTAAAGTGACCATAGAATTATATAACCTGAATGTATCATGGTCTATGAGGTGGATGCCCCCAATGTCTTGGTGGCGTGGGTAGAGGGAAAGCCCAACATCTAAAAATGTATAAATCTTGTAAGTATGTATGCCTAAATCATAATAAAAATATGTGTGAAAAATATGTATATAGAAAATATTGATATGCCATCTACCAACATGTATGCCAAGGAGCTAATAGGATATGTAGATGTTAAACATATTTTTGGATTTTTTTTAAAATTTTTTTTGGTATTTTTAGAATGTGTGAAACCTTTCAACCTTAATTTGGATATTTTATATTGTTTGGATCATGGTTGGATAAGTGGAAATGGTACATGACATGTTCTGCCTCACATTTTACATGTGTAGTAGAAGAACCAATGCTATAATTTAGAATATGGTGATTTTGGTCATATGGAGATGTAGTAGGAACAACCCAAACCCTTGTTTGAATCACCTTAGGACCACAATCAATTGATAATGTTATGTTTCCTAATGAGTCTTTTTGACCTCCTTTATTTTGCAAGTTTTTTAGATCAAATTCAATATGTTGTAAACATCTTACATTGCAAGTATTTTTTGTTTGTGTAGGATAAATATGGTTATGTAAAATATAATCACCATCCATGAATAACGTTATTTTAAAATCTTTTTGACGTGGATACTTTTTGTATTGTTCACCTTGGGGTCTTTGCATAGGATGTGGACCTTGGATTGGTCCCATATTGAGCAAACCTTGTATATCTCCCATATAAAGATTAGGAACTCCAAATTTTTATTCATAATACTCATTTGGTAATTCATCTCCCTCATTTGTGTGAGGAATTAAAATTTGGTACTTCGAAAGGGATATGTTAAGCTCCTTTAGAGGAGTAAGGATGAATAAAGCATATCTATGCACATCGACATATAAATGTGTAAATGACTCATATTATTTATGTAATTCTCTTTATTTTAATGGAGAAAGAAGACCTCTACTAAAAATGAATTTTAATACCAAATATGAAGGTCTAAAGGCTAACTCATATGATGTAATTTTGAATTGAATAGTATAATCTTAAAGGGATCCAACATCATGTTGTTTGAATTTTTGAAAATGTTGTAAGGTAAGTTTTGGTACCTTATGGATATTGAAATCCATGAAGAATGCATCTTCTAATTTTGTAAAAGTGGTCAAAGAACATTTTGGTAGGCTATATAACCAATTATGAGCCTCATTGGAAATGCTCATATAGAATACTTTTAGTAATAGTTTGTCATCTTTTGCCCATTGACCAAAAGAATGTACATAGTTAATCATGTGGTCAAATGGGTCCTTATGACTTAAAAAGAGAGGTAAATATAGTAGTTTAAAATATTGTGGATAAGGATATTCAATTATACATTGTGAAAAAATTTGATTGTTGAATGAGGTAACATTTTCATTAGTATTATGGAAATCCATTTGCATTTTAAGGATAAAAATCTGTTTTTGAAAATCCCCAATAGTGGTCATCATAGAAATAAGATAATCCATGGGAATGGTGGTGTTTGGAATAGGTGTTATCATTGATCATAATCCACCACCTCTCTTGAATATAGGTATATGAGTATCATCATCCTCATGGATAACAAGTGGAAGTTTTGAATAATTGAATTTAGGATACTTTGGTAATGGTATTGAATCTTTGAATGGTGGTACTCTTGGTATATAATTTGAAGAGATTGGTTCATTCACTTTTGGTAGAGATATAGAAATTGGCATTAGATGGAGATTTTATAAAGGTACCTATTTTGGTATGGTATAAACCTTTTTCATGAATGAATCTTTTAGGAGATAAAGATCTCTTGATTTAAAGACCCCAATTGCAAGATTTGGAACATTAGGAGCCTTTTACACTTTAGGTTTGCAATGTTTCCCTCTTCTTGGAACTTTAAATCTAATTGGTAAAGATGACATGATGTCTTTTTTATCCTTTTAAGAATTTTTAATGTCAAATAAAGGGAAAAGAGAATCATCACCCTTGAGAAGGGGGATTTTATCTGGAAATGTTGGAATTATGAGGGTTTGAATTAATTCATTTGAAGGAATATCCCCCTTATAAGCAATTTGTAAATCAATCATAATTTATTGATGTATTTGTTATAAATTTTGAAGATCATATAAAGGATCATCTTGGTCACATGTACCCACTTTTGTTATATAATGTGCATAATGGGCATGATTAGATGACTTGCTTTGTTGATGTCTCATGGATTTTTATGAAAATCCTAAACCTTGCCAATATATATTATATTTTAGAGATATAGGGTGGGTTATACCTTGCTCATGTTTGCCCAACCTGTGTCCTTTTTACCCAAAATTTATCAAATATCGGAGGCTAAAATCATATGATGGTGGTGTAGGAGCATGGACTTGATTAGAGGGATGATAAGCTACCACCATTCAAATATTTGAGATTAGATGCTTTAACATTTGAAAGGATACAAGAGTAATCAAATTTTACCCTTTCTTTGATAAAAAGTTGGAGATTTTTATAATCATGGTCATCAAAAAAATCAATACCAACCATAATAAGAGAGAGAAAGAATACAAAGATTAGGACTAGATAGGTAAGAAACATCCTATAGGGTATGATTAGGCAAAAGTGATGTTCAAAGTTAGAGTCCACCAAATGTTTAACTATAAAATATAAATAAGGGATATCTAGGGTTAAAGGGGTAGAGATATCCTAAGACACAAGGATGGTAGACTATCTCTAGAGCAGGCCAATTGTTTGTGAAACCTAGATAAAATACGTACTAAATTTTTTTATACTGAGATGCTCCAAATGGAAGTAAAATTATGATAGATATAATAATAATAATAATAATAATAATAATAATAATAATAATGAGATACTAAGCTAGTTCTGATGTTAATGCCAATATGTGTCTGCAACTACAGAGGTATAATTTCTAGAATCGGGCGACTATTCTAGAATCTAGATCTAGTCCACTTTCTACCTATATATATATAGAAAGTGGACTAGATCTAGATTCTAGAATAGTTGCCTGATTCTAGAAATTATACCTCTGTAGTTGCAGACACTTACATCAACCTGGGATGGTTGTGTTGATGTTAATTTTTGACTTATATATAGGCATATAGTATAAAATACTTATTAAAATAAGACACAACCATTTGGATACTTCTGGGTTCTATGTCACCTTCACTTTGGTGCTTTCAGATGTAGGTCATGTACTGTCACTCTTTACCAAATAGAAAAACCTAGTTCTTCATATTCATATTGGCTATGGGAAAAATGGGTTAGTGAGCACACAGTGTCGAGATTCCTTAAATAACCCTCTATTGATGAGTGCTACCTACATAATCAATACTTCGAATAGGGACTCAAAATTATGTAGTTCTCCACTAATGTTAGCTTGTGTGCAAATCACATAATGTGTAATAAGTACGTATAATAGTGGCCTAGCTTTTAACTTGAAAAATATACCTCTTGGAATACTCCTTCAATAGTTTATACTTGTATATGTGTTGTCCCTATGACTGATATGGAAATAGGAGAAATAGGGAAGACTTTCTCACTTGAGTTCTCGATAGAATGATTTTGGAAATTTGTTTTGGTCTCTTTAGGTTTTTTCTAGGTGAGGAATGAATTAGGGTTGATCATATACTTATACCAATGCATTCAGAGAATATCTCACATTAAGGCACTTACGCTAACCATATGAACACATTTCATTTGTAAATTAGATGAATTTAGGGAACTAGTCACTTGCATTAGAATAAGACACTTTCATCAATGTAGGCATCTAATTGGGATACAAGTGTCTAGGTAGTTAAAAAGTAGGTGTAGGTCTAGAACTTGTAGAGATGGAATATAGGCATGTTTAAAACATTCTAGGAAAGATACCAGGTTTGAGTCATCAAAATACATAGGTCAAACTAAGAGATAGTGTATGCAATCATTTTAGTAGTGGGAAAAGGTCTAAAATTTGAAGGGACATCCATGATATGTATTTTCCAAGTGTACAAGACCGAGGTGCTATATAATTCAGAAATAGTGTCTACAAAATGCTTTGATTATTTTTTTGTACTCATTCACTTGTATATTTCAAGTCAAAAATGAACTAATGAATGTGTGTATTTATATAACTCTTGAATTCAAATTAAGATACTTCTAATTCTCAAGATGACACACAATACATGAAAAAGCTAAAAAACTAGGACCTGCAAGCCCTGGTAGACCCAAAACCAGGTAATAAGGGCCGACCCCTAGAAATGAATAGTGTACATATTTAGGAAAATCACCATAATCTCAAATGAAATAGGTCAAGGAGAGAGAATAGAGGATAAGAGAGAATGGGGATGGAAAAAATACAATAAATGACAAAATACTCAAACATGTACCAATAAGAGCATAATCTAGACCAATAAATGAAAAACACATGCACTGTATAATAATATAATTTTATGACTAATAAATGCCTAAGGACTATTTTTAGGTGTCTATATAATGACCCGCTTTGATGTGTGTATACATATATATGGGCAAGTACAGGAAGATGATGTGTCCAAATGTGGAAACTTTCAAGAATCAATCACAAATGTGTACATGTTATTTTAGTTAGGCTTGGTAAACACCAAGCCTAAAATAAATATGCATGCTTAAATACATAGTTAAAAATAAGTGTTGAAACTATCATTCAACTCATTGAAATTTTCATTGCTTACCCATAATTCTGCTACACACCATTATTTCATGCTCACATTTTAGTCAATTAGCTTAATAAACTCTTCATAAATCTCTTGAAAATCTTGTTTAGTGAGACATTCAACAATGTCACACCAAAGAAGAGGCAAATAAACTAATTTCCTATGAATTAACACCAAATTTAGTAATTTTATTTTGATTTGCATTATTTATTATTATTAAAACCACTTATTTTTTGGTTTTTACAACCTATCAAACCTGATCAAATGCAAGGTAAAATGTGGGAATTGAAGATGAATAAAATAATCCATAAAACCCTCCTAACCCTCTTACAATTCCATAAGACCCCTTAGGTATTGAAGAGGATTTGGACACACATATAGTAGAAAATAAAATACAAATTGAATAGATGATTAAGAAAATAAAGGAGTTATGTTTGACTAATACCCACTGTAATTATTTTAGAAATACATTATATTCATTACTAGGCTAAGTTGACTTGATATTCAGTCAAATTGACATATGGGTATCTTATATAGAGAGATGTTGGTTCTACCATGCCAACAATTTATCAATAGCTAGTATGGGAGACAAAAAAATAACAAAAAACCAAATTTATGTAATATTCATTGATATAACAATGATTGCATCACCTCTATTATCATGCAAATGGTTCCCAATCCACTGGTGACACCATAATTTAATAAGATATAATTTTTGGGATTGATTGGGTATTTTATTACCCACCAAGTAAAAACCATGAGGTCCATTTATATATTTTGAGAAAATTATATTTAAAGTTTATCCTCAATGAAATTATTAATTATTTTGACTAATAAAAGTCTCAGGGTTGAGGGAAAGGCTTTCCATAAGATAAACTAGCTACACATCATGCACTTAATCAGCTTGTGAGAGTTTGTATCCAAAATCCACGTCACCCTGAGACAATCCCTGCTACACTAAAGGGGTTGAAGAGATTAACACTTGATATGTGATTAAGGCCCTTATTGACACTTTCATTTTGATTATGAGTAATCTTTCCCACATTGATGCTAGATAGGGTGGACATGGAGATGCTCCAACTAGCGTTGATGCCCAATCACACCATTGTAGATCCTGTTAGGACCCGAAAGCACACAATTGATCACCTTGTATAAGCAACTAAACACGGAATTTAACTAGAATGCACAAGTAACTAGAATTCAAAAATAACACAAAATATGAGAGACAATACCCAATTGTATTAATACTCTTCCAGAAGGAAATACAATAAAGAAGATGCCACAGTCTTCTTCCTTACACACCTCTAGGGCTCCCACACCTCTAGGGCATAAACAGTAAATATCTTCAAGAGCTCACTCTCTCTCTCTTATGGTCCCAACACACAACTCAAACACAGAGTTGGTGTTCACCTCCAACCAGTCAGTATCACTACTGCCAGTACCACCAGTCAGTATCACTACTGCCAGTACACCGAGTATACACACATACTCAATTGAGTACACAACGCACTCCAAGTACACAACGTACTCCAAGTAGATCTCCCATGAACTTGCAACAACCTGCAACTCAAATGATCTTACTTTGGAAGGATCTCCCTTGCCTTCCTCTTTGCTCTTCGACTGAGTACACACCGTACTCCAAGTAGATCTCCCCTAATATTGTTACCTGTTGTGTTGCTGATCTCCTTGATCCTGCTGCCACCTACAGATCAATCTGGTCTTACACACCTACTGACCAACCTAGTTTTGCACACCTGCAAACCTAGATCTTGCACACACAAACACCTGTAAATCAATGATCTTACTTACCATGTAGATCTCCTAACCTGGCCTTGCACACCTGCTGACCGAGATCATACATACATGAAGAATCCTTCTGATTCTCCAAACCAGCACCCACACTTGGCACTGTGGCACTAGGAGGAACACACCTTGCTCTCTTCACTCTGAAGGAGCTAATATTTGCTCTCTTACTCTCTAACACACTTTACAATACAACCCATGAGTCTATTATATAGATCCCATGCAAACAATAATTAGACATCTAATTACAATAATTAGATCCACAGATTCAAGTCTAAAATTGGCCTTTAACATGCAAACAACTGATTTATTAACTAACTATTCGTGAACTAGTAGTTCTGGAACCGCACAGGCGATCGACGTCGGTCCCTGTCTGCCTAGAGGTGACCGACATCGGCTGACTCCTAACTGATGTCAGTTGCTCTGACACTTTATATGACCGATGTCGGTTGATCAGACTGATGTCAGTTGCTCTACCACTCAGCAACCTCTCATCAACCTCCTCCATGTCTGCATCAGTGAAGCTTTTAGCTCCACAACCTAACAATCTCCCACTTGGAGATAAACATCTGCACTGTATATGTACCTGTACACCATCTAATTTGTTTCTTGGCTTGTATCCCTCTTCAAGCTCAACCTTGAAGACCAACCACCACAACACCTGTGGTGAACCTCCTGTCATCCAAGTAACCTGCCGCATCTACATCTACAAACACATGTAGAAAAGAACTTGACCTTGCATAGCATGTGCACCTGCTGCTGGTCCCTCTCAGATACCTAAGAATCCACTGAACTGCCCTCTAGTGCTTCTTTCCTGGATCGGCTCCAAACTTTCTATAGCTCCCACTACGTGGGTAACCTTAGGTCTAGTACGTATGTACTTAACCTCATCATGTGAATCAGGACACTGTTCATAGAACTGTCCAACCCATCGGCGTGCTAACCGGCTTCACAAAATCATCTGGAGACAAAATCAACCTGTGATCTTTCATGTCTCTAGAACACACTTATGCCAAAGAATTTTTCTCCTTCAAATTATTCATGACACACCTCTGAACTAACTTTACCTTTAGCTCAAAAAAACCCTGTATGTGTAACCCTGCATACAAGCAAACACACAACATACAGTAATAGGATGATGTTGCAGTCATCACCCACCTGGTAAAGAAACCACAGTGATTACATTGAAATTGACTAAAGCCATGCTTTGTCATCCACCTGTCAAACCTGTACCACTATCTTGGAGCTTCCACAAGACCATATGACTTGGCCTTCTTTCTCACGTATCCATTCTCTCTATTCTTTAACCAAGGAATCCATTCGTCTTTCAGTGCTTTCATACCGGCTGGCAACCCTACCAAATCTCCCATTTGGTTTTGCATCTTATTCATGCCATGCTCCCACTATTTCCTAGATCCTTCCTGCTTTGTAGTGAGCAATGAGTATAAAGAAGAGGAACAATGTATTTGAGGCTTACTTACCCTTTCAGTCCTCCATATGGGCGTTTGAGACTCCTTGATAGCTTGCTGTCCACCCAAAATCCATCTCAATGACTGACCTCGGTCACCACACAATCTGCATCCGACCGACGTCAGTTCCATGCGACTATCCTTTCTGTCGATGCTAGTTTTCTGACTGACATCGGTCTTACCTGGTCACTGACATTGGTTTGCTGACCGACACTGATAGCCACCCTGCCTGACACCACCAGCCCTAGTCTACACATGACTGACATCGGCATCTGTCTGTTTGACATCAGTTCCTCTTGACCGACGTCGATAACTGTGTTCACCTGTGAGTGATGACTTTTTACCTGTGAGCTCTCTTTAGATCAAAACCCTGTCCAAACTACTCTGCTCAGAGTTACTCAGTCCCATCCGCTGATCTATGTCCATCATCTCCTCCATAAACACCAAGGCTTTCTAGTTCTTAAGTCTGTCAAAGACATCTGTCTTCTGCTTAAGAACATGCATCTCCTTCTTGCTCTTGTGACCAAGCCTACAAAGCCACGTCTTCACAATAGAAGAAGAATCAGTAATATAAGTAGATAGATAAAGGATACCTACTTTCTTACCACCAGCTAATTCAAGTGCATCTACTGTGAGAGTTCTTGTGCATCTCTCATCACCCAACTTTCTTGAAGCAATTAGCCGCATCTTCAAAACTGGGACCTGCATGACATCCTTCAACACCCATGTGTTGGCCGCCTGTAATTTCAGCTTCACTTCCCCTTTTCCAATACTTTGACAAGGCACACAAGCCCCTAAATGAATATTTACAAAGTCTCCAAGGACCTTAGCATGGAAAAATACTCTATTTCGGGCTGCATGGAAAGAGGCAACAGAATCTATAAAACAAGATTCTACTTTATCCAAGGAACATCACAAAGCATCCTGTGCAACAACACCTGCAACATCTGCTTCTTCAGTTCCTTCATGTTGATCTTCTACCAAACAACAATTTTTATTTACCTGCTCTTTCTTTCCATAACACCATAATTGACCATTCGTGCTTTTCAATTCCTCCATTCTTAGCTTACTTTCCTCTGCCATTGCTTTACTCCCACTCAATCAAAAACCCCTAAGAGTGACCTGTAATCAAACACAAACCTGCTCCCTACAACCTTAGCTCTGATACCACTTGTTAGGACCCAAAAGCACACAATTGATCACCTTGTATAAGCAACTAAACATGAAATTTAACCAGAATGCACAAGTAACTAGAATTCAGAAATAACACAGAATATGAGAGACAATATCCAATTGTATTAATACTCTTCCAGAAGGAAATACAATAAATAAGATGCCACAGTCTTCTTCCTTACACACCTCTAGGGCATAAACAGTAAATCTCTTCAAGAGCTCACTCTCTCTCTTACGGTTCCAACACACAACTCAAACACAGAGTTGGTGTTCACCTCCAACCAGTCAGTATCACTACTGCCAGTACACCGAGTATACACACATACTCAATTGAGTACACAATGCACTCCAAGTACACAACATACTCCAAGTAGATCTCCCATGAACTTGCAACAACCTGCAACTCAAATGATCTTACTTTGGAAAGATCTACCTTGCCTTCCTCTTTGCTCTCCGACTGAGTACACACTATACTCCAAGTAGATCTCCCCTGATATTACTACCTATTGTGTTGTTGATCTCCTTGATCTTGTTGCCACTTGCAAATCAATCTGGTCTTACACACCTACTGACCAACCTGGTTTTGCACACCTACAAACCTATATCTTGCACACACAAACACCTGTAAATCAATGATCTTACTTACCATGTAGATCTCCTAACCTGGCCTTGCACACCTGCTGACCGAGATCAGACATACATGAAGAATTCTTCTGACTCTCCAAACCAACACCCACACTTGGTACTGTGGCACTAGGAGGAACACACCTTGCTCTCTTCACTCTAAAGGAGTTAATATTTGCTCTCTTACTCTCTAGCACACTTTACAATACAACCCATGAGTCTATTATATAGATCCCATGCAAACAATAATTAGACATCTAATTACAATAATTAGATCCACAGCTTCAAGTCTAAAATTGGCCTTTAACATGCAAACAACTGGTTCATTAACTAATTGTTCGTGAACTAGCAGTTCTGGAACTGCACAGGCGACTGACGTTGGTCCCTATCTGCCTGGAGGTGACCGACGTCGGCTGACTCCTGACCGATATCAGTTGCTCTGACACTGTATATGACCAATGTCTATTGATCAGACCGACGTCGATTTTTCTACCACTCAACAACCTCTCAGCAACCTCCTCCATGTCTGCATCAGTGAAGCTTTTAGCTGCACAACCTAACAGATCCTATGGTGATATATGCATTGGACCTTTAGATGAGGATGGTGGTGATTATAGGCATATAGATTCTATGGTTATGATTAATGAGTTTTTGGCACATACATTTGGTTTGGACACCTCAACTTCACTTGTTATATATTTGACATATTACAAAATAAAATATAATAAAAATTAATAATATTTGACATGTTAAATTTTAGATGTATCTATATTTAAAAGGCAGAAATTAATTTACATAGAAAATTCAATAATATATGTATTATTTTATGTTGTAGGAGGAGATAATCACGTCCTTTTCATAACCACATTGTGCATTGTTTAGTAGTGCATATATTACTCTTACCCAACCAATGTATACACATACAAAGGTAATTTTTCATTAATATTATACTTTGTGTATATGTATTTATTTATATATAAATTCTCAACTAATAATAATATTTGTTTTTTTAGTTAGTGACTACAATGGAAACTCCTCCATATATATGGGTAGGAACAAAAAAAGACATTATTATTGTGATTTCATCTCTGTAACAACTCACTTAGGCATGATAACTTGTAATGTTGAATTATAAATATACTTAAAAAAAAAATAAAAAAAATCCTTTGTACTTGTGTGAATATAAATAAAATGAATGTATTATCTATGAAAGGGTGTCTGATGATGTTCGATAGTCCTATTGAAATGATTATCAAGGGCGACATGATATAAAACAATTTCCTTTTTAAAGTTAGGTTTCAATTATTTATTCAATTTGTTTAAATGTTTTTATATATGTATGTAGATTTAAACCCCTTCTATTATCATAAGCAAGGCATTGATTCTTGGTTTTTCTCCCTTTCATACTCTTGTGAATGGGACTCAACCTACCATTGACCCTGTTGAACATCAAAATAAAATTAAGTGTGACCACGAGATTGTGATAAGTGCATGTTTAAATCATTTTTATACCACTTTAAAGTTAAAATTTGATTTTCATTTCATGTCTAGTATGTAAAGTTATAACAATATTTATATATGATTAAGTTCAATTACAAGAAAGCTATGAGTGTAAAGGACTCGTAGTTAGATCTTGGAAGAATCAAAGGCATTTGAGGGATCTCTATCTACATGAAAGATATCTGAGGGAGAGCCTTATATGATCAAGAGAAATAGAGGGAAGATTTTTTATGATTAGGATATGTATTACAGGATGTATTTTATTGTATGCCTATATGGTAATGTACAAATTTTTGGCATTGTATGTCTATATGGCATTAAATCAACATTCTATTATTTTCACATTTTTAATGCCTTTATGGCTTTGTGTGTGTGTGTGTGTGTGTGTGTGTGTGTGTGTGTGTGTGTGTGTGTGTGTGTGTGTGTGTGTGTGTGTGTTCATATTTTTTAGCCATAAAAGTTTTATGTAAAATTGGCCTACATTATTATTTTAAAACTAAAATTTATGGCTATATCGCCATATTTATGTTATAAAATAAAAATATTTTTTTGGGAGACCATATTATATGTAAAGTGAATTTTTACAAAGAGCATAAAAAATTGTAAAATATTATACTAACATTTAAAGGGCAATGCTAAATAAATAACCATCATCAAGAAATTATATGACAAATATATTGTCTTTAATATTTCCTCTTGTATGTATGTTGAATAAATCACTATCATAAAAAAATTTCATGATAGGTGATTTATCTTTTTCAGGATCATGAAATGTAACCTTAAGGTTGATAAAGATTTGAGTAATAAATCATGGAATAAAATAATATAATTTTAATAAACACTGATTTGTAAAATAATTGATTTATTTGAATATTCTATAAATAAAAATGAATCAGAAATGGTGTGCTTAGTTAGAAAATATGACTGAGATGGACAAGTGATAGGCTGGGAAGTGATGCAAGAGCAGGGCCGAGTGTGATCAATAGAGAATAGGTGTCATAACCCTCTTCAAACAATAATGTGACCCTATTTGCTAATAGCGTACTGTACTATTGACCTTCTTTGCTGTGCTAATGACCTATCCAAGTGAAGTAGTGAAATTTTTGGCAGACCTTCATTCTATTATGGAAAGCTTGTATCTGTGTGACCAAGACTTGGATCACTATTTGTTCTACACTTTTAATGATTTCACTCTGAAACCCTGAGACTCCATACTTGTTAGGGTTTTGATGAACATAAGTGGAAGAAGTGTGGTGTTAGTAGGGTAGGATGGGTGAGATCTCAACACCCCTATGATGAGTGCTACCTACATACCGATACCTCAAAATGGGATCAAGATTGATGTATTTCTTCCAATCTAAGTGATGTTTCAAGTGAGAGTGATTCTAGTATGCTTGAGTATGAATGGCAATTTTAATGCTTTGAGTGTGAACTGAGACTAGAAACCAAAGTAAAACTGAGTTATTGGTTGTTGTAGATGGATGTATGTTGAAATAGGGATAAATAAGGATCAATAACCTTAATTTTCATAATTTTTTCTGATTTTGTTCATGAGAATTACCATCTAAAGAATAAATTAATGAGAGTGGACTTTATATAGTGCTCCGATGCTTTTTGAGACATGAAATGAGTCTAGGCTAACCCTAAGTTGCACTTCCCCATTTTCCAATAATGCACAACACTAAAAACTAATGGGGTTGCACTATTATCCAATAGGTTAGAATGTGTGAAAAAGGATTGGGGATGCCTAGGTGATGGCTCAATATGGATTTTAGTATATATGAGAATAGGCTAGATGCACATACAAGATGAAAAAGGATCAAAATAGGCCCTAAGATAAGTCTAGGGCTAAGCTAAGGATAGGGTGGTCTCAAGTGACACTCATTGCATTAAATGACATTTTAGATGACTACATTCCCCCCCCTTTATTCTAGAAATATAACAAAGTGAAATGACTAGGATAAAGAAAAAAGAATCGTACCTAGAATTTCCTATAAGGCAAAGCCCATGAATGTGGGTCTGAGTCTATGAATTATGCTCCATTTCATGTCCTAAAAGTAAAACATATATGAATCAGTCCTTAATAAATATCGAAAGTAAATACAAAATTGATAAAGATATGTGAGAGAGAGAAAATGTATGAATATACTTGACTAGGTACATGAACCAATGTAAAAACTTGGTGACATCTTATGTGTGTAGATGGTGATCAAATGGTGAATAACATGGACTGCGCTGATGGCTTGCCCAATCCCCATGTGTTGGTGGCTCAAGAACTCAAGTTGGCCTTGACTACATCATTTCCCACCCCTATTTGATGGATCATAATATGTGAATAACTTGGATTGGGCTAGTGACTTGTCCAACCCTCTTATATGGGTGGCTCAAGAACTCAAGTAGGATATGACTCCATCATTTCTTACCCATGTGTAGTAGATGAATCTAACATTAAAATTGTGTAATGTCATGAAATTATATAAGATGGCTCTAGGCCACTTAGAAACTTTAAAATATAAAATGGCTTAGGGGCTACTCAAGAATGTAAAATGGCCTAGAGCCATTTAGGAATGTTAATCATTATAGATTAAATGATGCATCAATCTAATGTAATCCTAGTTCATATGGTGTCTAAAGTATACAACATGGATAATGGCATGGAGTTGTCATTCCATCTAAGAGAATTGGTGCAAAACTAAGCATATGGAAAACAATGTGCCATGCACATTGCCCCCAATTATGATATCTAGCATATGGATTCTAGACTAAGTTATAGTAATTTGTGTCTATGTATATCTAAAACTAAAATGGGAGTGATCATGCTATGCATGATGCCCCCAATATGAGCAAAATTATGTAATTTTATGTAAAAACTGAGCATATATTGAGCATATCTAACATTCTATGACTGATACTATGTAAATCTAAACTGTTCCTATTGTACCTTTTTGATAATTCCAAATTTTCTATTTTTGAGGCTACTAGTCAATAGCACAGTGGGTAGACTATAAAACATTGTGCTCTTGGTAGTGTAGTGTGCTATTGTTTCTAGGAAAAATCGAGATTGATCTATGTTTGACTATATTTCACTATATTTTCCTAAGTTTGAGATCTATAATATGTGTTTGCATGATGAAAATTATGTTTTGAGTGCATTAGGATGTCTTGATCTTTGTGAAAAACCCCAATGAATGGTCCCTCTTTTGAGGGTATTTGTTAAACCTCTAAAATAATTGTAATCAAAATAAAGTTATACATCATGTGTGTTAGACTAAAAATATATGATATCTATATGATAAACCAATATAATTTATATACATGACAGTAGAATGTAAAAGATATTGAGCATAAGTTGGATATTTATTATGTATGTAAGACCTAACATTCACAAGGTTGTCAAGATACACACACACACACACACATATATGTATATATACATATATATACATATATATACACATACACACACACACACATATATATACATATATATATATATATATATGTATATATACATATACATATATATACATATGTATATATACATATACATATCTATATATATATATATACATATATATATGTATATGTGTGTATATATATATATATACACACACATATACATATATATGTATATATATATATGTATATATATGTATATATATATACATACATATATATATATGTATACATACATATATATATATATATGTATACATACATATATATATGTATACATACATATATATATATGTATACATACATATATATATATATATACATATATATATATATATACATACATATATATATATATACATACATATATATATATATACATACATATATATATATATATATACATACATATATATATATATATACATACATACATATACATACATATATATATATATATATATATATATATGTAAACATGTATATGAACAACCAATTTTAATATAATATGCATAAGCTAGTTAGGGGTATATGGGGCATGATGTCCATCAAGGCACCCAAAGAGGAAGGGGAGATGCATGAGGTCCCTCATGTCATCACAAACTGGATGTGAAATAAATAATCAAGAGAAAAGTGTCATGGACATGAAACATACATGAAAGCATACACACACACATGAGTCATGCAAAGTAGGCCAAGGGGCCACAATACAAGGGATATGGGCACATGTTACTAAGTCTGAGAAAAGGAATACTTACAAGGACATGTTCAAATGTTTACATAATCAAAAGAACACACAAGTTTGGCTTAGAGTCACATGGAAGGACATGTTTAAATATCCACATACACAATCAAGAAGCATACACAAGGACATGGGCATATGTACAAAGCATGAAAGCAATAAAAGGATAGTGGCATATTCAAATGCTCTTGAGTAGATGTAGAAGCAAAGAGATAAAATCAAATATAAATTAGTAAAGATAAAAATTAAATTATACAATAATCATGTGATACAAATCCCTATAAAAGTAAAGATGTACATAAGATGAGTCTATACTAGTAGTTAAAAAAATAGTGTAGTATAGGATGATTAATATCAAGATATAATCAATGTTAAATTTGTGATATGGATTATAGAAAGATATAACTTGGAAAATCATAATTTGTGTATATGATGTCCCCAATGGGTTCATATATCAATGCTAAATCAGTGTATATGTGTATGTGTCCCAATGGGTGGATAGTAGAAAATTTGGATCTGTGTAGAGGATCAAAGTCCTATAGTAATCTATAGATACTCGAAGGGAAAAAATGAAGCATATATGTATGATAAAACCAACTACACTAACATAGATAACATATGTAGTACCTAGAAAATAGAAGGAATGTAAGCATGGAAATGCATACAGTTTGAAATTTGTATTTTTAGAGAAATATTCAAATATTTTTTTGTATTTTTGAACATATTATATTATTTTTCTAGTTTATGAGTATAATCTATGTACAAACAACATGAAAATGAAACTATGTACAAGTAATAGAATAACATATTAGTTAATGACTCTTGAAAGAGACTCACTATCAAGGTGACCCGTATCAAGTAAAGGAAGAGTGACCGCACATGATGTGCAAGGAGGTATCTGAGATATAAGAACTCGATGTACTAAATAATCTATAGCAAAAATTGATTGTAGAGTATGGCTATAAATCTATGGAACTGACTAAACTGGCCTATGAATTGTGGGGTTCTTGGGGACCCATCTTGTGGAAGAGGCTACAATTGAAATGGATGTTTTATGCAAAGTTCTTTGAGGACTCAATAAAACTAATCTGGGTGTGAAAGGGGTATAGAGAGGCTCTTTAGAATCCACAACATGTATTTGATATAGGGGTCTCTCTAATAAGGTCTTTGTGGGAGAGTGTGTAAACATGATAATACTATATGAGTAGACCTCACATGCACTAGTGGCTCAACTACTTTTTGAGGTGTGCTAATGAAATCTATGTTTAGAGATGTTCATGGTGATTATCATGAAATTGGCTGTGGATTTGGTAAAGGATACACGTATGGAAGGCCCTTAATTATAACAACCTAATTAACATGCTTATACTTAATAAATATATATATATGATGGAGGGAATGGATCGAAGCTATATATCCAAGGCCCACCCAACAACATATCAAAATTTATGAAACTAGGTACAACTATGAATCTAGTGGACACATGTGTAGGCCCAAATTATAATGGAAGTGTGATCTCCCTAGGGAGCTAAAGACATGGCCACTAAATCCATAAATAACTATATCTGTCATACAAATATCCTGATTTGAATAGCCCAAGTGATGTAGAAGTGTAATAGTACCCATATTGATGCTTGAATCATTGTCAACCATGACACTCTAAATAATATGATGATAAATGTAAGCTTGTACAAAGAGTACTTATAAATTTGAGTCATCATCAATGATATCCTATTCTGAGAAAGTGATAAGAGGCCTAGTTGGCATTGTAGTATGATACACTTCTTTTATTATGTAGATGGTGTGTGTCCATTATATGAGTATCACAGGACGATGGTGGTGGATGTGCTTGATAAGTGTAATGAAAACCTAAAGTGTATACTATCTCATTAGCCATATGTTTTGGAAATGGATTAGAAAATATTTTATTTAATTTTTATTTAGTTGGTTGTGCTTTGGGTGTTTCTGTAGGGGTGATCACATCAATGATATTAACATCTATAAAATCTTGGATCTTATGTTGTAAGTTGATACATTTGTTTTTAGCATGGTTGGGGCCCCTATGATAATAAAAAAATGCATTATAATCATAATTATTTGGAAGATGCCTAGTCATATCAACCTATTTGATGGGAGGGAGAGATATGACAATGCATTCCAAAAGTTGTTGAAAAACATGAGCTATCACTTCAGGAAGATTCTTAAAAGGTCTCCTTAGAGGATCTGATAAAACCACATGAGGAGTTGGCTCTGAGGCTACATTAACTATTGTATTTTGCTCATTCTTGTTTTCATTAGGTCTTACCTTGTATGAGATCTTATTTGAACTCTTATTAGTGGATTGTAATCCAGTTATGTACTTTAAATTACCCATAAAGAGAAGTTTGACTTCCTGTTCCTTCACTATATGGCATAGATTTGTAAATGATGGGATTTTTTGGATAATAGAGATTCATGTAATGCTAGTAATAAACTATACTTGAATTTCCTTGAGTTCTCTATTTGCCATGGAGATAGTCATCTTTGCTAATATGGTTTTATATTGCAAGACATATTCAACTATTGGCACATTATATTTTTGCTTTAGTTGAGGAACTTGAGCATATGAAACTTTGTCATTGACATTGATAAAAAAATGTGACAAAAACATACTGTGAGTGGATTAAATGCTATAATCGACAAATTAGGGAGATCATAGAACCATTGTACTTCATAGTCCTTTAAATTATAATGGAACTTAATTAGGAGCCAATCATTAGACATGTAGTCCAAACATGCTACATGAAAATCATGTATATGCTGCTCTAGGTTACCCTTACCATCATATAGAGTAAGCTTAGGTACCATAAATTTGGATGGAAAAGGAATTACTGCTATATGCTATGCTAATGGTGTATGTAGGAGAACATGAGAGTCCAAGGCATGAGATTTCCTAGTGGCACCTTGATCAAGATGTAACACCTTGGCTTGTAGATAATAGATCTCCTACCTAAGGGATTGTAAATCTAGAGAGGAGGGATGAGTAATAGCCATAAGAGATTTTACCACTGGTGAGAATTGTCTAGTTAAAGTAGGTTACTATAGAATCTACGTTGACCCCATAGTAGATGTAAAAATATTAACATCTATAGGGTTGGAGGATTGACCAAGTGATGTGTTATTTATTTCCAATATATCTTGAAAAATATGTGCATGATGATGGGTATGGTCCTGAAGTCTATCTCTAAAATTTTTTAAGATCTTGTCATTATTGATTATAAGATTATCAACATGGAAGGGGGAGTGTGTCCCGAGTTCCCTATTGTGTTTCATTATGATCTTGATTATATTGATCATATTACAATGTATTATAATTGAAGTTTACATATCTAGGATTTGAAGGATCAATTAGAGGATTTGTAACTAGTTCTTTATCCATGGTATAAACTTGAACAAAAGGGATCTAGGTATGCTCAATAGGATTACCACTAAACTTATCGCATATATTTAAAGGAAGAGATATAACTTTCTTAGATGACATTTAATAAACAAAATGAAAGATTACCACTAAAATAGAATATATGAAATATGAAAAGCCTAACATAATAAATGTAAATAGGAAAAAGAAGGATACAAACCCTTGTAGCATTTAGGGCTAGGGTTTTGGGCATTATTTTAGGTAATTCAAGTTCACCAAATGATTTATATTTTTTAGGATTATGGAATGTAACCCTAAGCTTGAGAAAGAGTTGAATAATAAATTAGGGAATAAAATACTATAGTATTAATAGCCATTGATTTTTACACTAATTAATTTATTTGAATATTCTATAAATAACAACAAAATTAAAAATATGTACTTAGCTAGAAAATATGATTGACACGAATAAGTGAAAGGATGAGAAGTGATGCAGGAGTAGGGTAGAGTGTCATTAGCAAATAATAGGTGTCATAACCCTCTTCAGACAATAACATGACCCTCTTTTCCAATATTACACTACATTATTGACCTTCTATGTTACGCTAATGACCCTATATAGGTGAAGTAGTGAAATTATGGGTAGATCTTCATTCTATTTTGGAAAGCCTATATCTATGTGACCAAGACTTAGGTTGTCATCTATTCTATGATTTGAATTATTTCATTATAAAACCCTAAGCCTCCATGATTAATAGGTTTTTTATGAATATAAGTGGAATAAGGGTGGCATTGTAGGGTAGGATGAGTGAGATTTCAACACCCCATGTGCTGAGTACTATCTATATATCAATACCTCGAAATGGGATCAAAATCAATGTAGTTATCCTAATTTAGGTACTTGTGCAAGTGAGAGTAATGATAGTATGCTTGAGTATGAATGTCAATTTGAATGTTTTAAGTGTAAATTAATATTGGAATTCCAAGTAAAACTAAACTTTGGGCTGCTATAGATGGATGTATGTAGAAATAGGGGTAAATAGGGATAAATAACCTTAATTTACACAACTATTTTTGATATTGTTCATGAGAATTTCCATCTAAAAGATAAATGAATGAGAGTGGTCTTTATATAGTGTTCTAATACTTATTGAGACATGAAATGAGTCTAGGCCAACCCTAAGATGCTTCAAGGAATGTAAAGATACCTGTTAGGGGTAAAGAAAGCTAAGGGTTAATAACACTGCCCCTTTGCCAATAATGCACTACACTATAGACTAATTGGGTCATGCTATTGTCTAAGAGGTGTAAATGTGTGAAAAAGGATCGAGGATGCCTTGGTGATGCTCAATGCACCTTTTGGTATATCTAGGAATAGGCTAGATGCGCATAAAAGATAGAAAAGGCCATACGATAAGTTTATGGATAAGCTTAGGATAGGGTGGTCTCAAGTGACTCTCATTGCATTAAATGAAATTCTAGATGACTATAATAGGTAAGGTGGACCATCTAATTTAGTTCCTAAAATATATATTATTATAGGGTAGTGGGCTCTATTTATTTCTTGGTGGGGGATGCAACACTATTAAGTTTCATGATTCTATAATTTTTAGAAATGGCCAATAGTTTTAAAACCAACATTGTCCATTAATTTACACTTAAAATCAAATCAGGTCTATTTTTCATATAAGATAGTGTTTGGATACTTTATCAACATTTTATTTACTCTTTTTTCGTTGTTGTTGATTGAAATGTGGGAATGAAAATGTATGGTCAAGAAAGCAAGCATAGATACTCTCTCTTCTTAAAATGTGGTCGACATTAATATTGAATTTCCCACCGATTTCGTTGAATTTAATTGGTATAAGTAATACATCATTCCAAAATTTTCATGGGTAAATTTTTTTCATGTTTTATTACATCACCAGAGATATAAGAGACTTAAGATCTACATATGTAGAAATGGTCAAATTCTATTTTATGTGTTCAAGCCACTGTTGGACACCTCCACATAAAATGATTCATTGATTAAAACTATCATAAAATCCACATAAATTGTGGAAAATAGTGCCAAATTCTCATCATTTTATCATGCTCGATTAAGAGACAGATTACTTGTTCTGGCCTCAAGAACGTCCTTCCATATATAATAAAATTGTAATTTTTAAGGCAAACTTCATAGTGCATAAAATGAAAACCATAAGTTAATTATATGAACTAAAAGAACATTCACATGTGTGTCAAAAACCTTTAATTTCACCCCAAGTAATAAATATTTAACATAAGAGATGAATCCATGGTAGACGGTATACTGATCAATGCTAAAATGCATTTTTATGTAGTCAAGAGATAAGTTCTTGTCCTCCAACTGACATTTTTTCTTCGAAGACCCCTTGAAAATAAATCAATTAAAAAAATTTTGGATAGGAAAATTACATGTGTTCTTAGGACCATGACCTTAAAAGACACTTGATACATATTTTTAAAGTTGCTCCGACACCTATAAACATTGACAATAAATATTGTCAACGTTCAAGTTGTAGGTAAAGATCTCCACCTCCAATGATTTTTGGATTAAAAACAAAATTAAAAAAACATTAGGGTTGGAAAATAATCTCCAGGAAAAATTTATTGGCCTTATATCATGGTTGCTTAGGAGACAAATTACCTAATCTAACCTTAAGAATGTCATTTTTAATACAAGAAAATTACAATTTTAAGGCAAACTTTAGATGCACATAAAATGAAAAACCATAAGTCATTTACATGAGCCAAAAGAAACATAAAATGTGTTTCAAATCCATATACTTTAAATATATATATATAACAAAAATCTAACATAAGATACAAATACAGGGCATATGGTATATTGATTAGTGCCAAAATGCAATTTTTATGTAATCAAAAGACAAATTCTTGTCCTCCAACTGACATTTATGCTTCTAGGACCTCCAATTGAAAATAAATCACTTAAAACACATAAATATAGGAAAATATCATGTGTTCCCATGACCATGACATTCAGATCCACCTGGATATGTATTTTTACAACTATTTTGTCATACATAAACACTAACAACAAATGTTGTCAACATTCAAGCTCAACTGGAGATCTCCACCTATGGTGTTTTATAATTGGAAAATTCCATCTCCACCATGTTGAGGGTGGTGAATAACATCTAGTACCAAGTTATTTTAATTTTATCACATCTGGTCAGCGTTTTGACCTAAGAGATATCCTTCACAATACGATAAAATTGTAGTTTTTAGGCAAACATTAGACATCGATAAAATAACTATAATTTTTTACTAAAAATGAAATAACCTTCACTTGAATGTTGAATAAATATAATTTCTCTCCAAATAATGACAATTAAACATAATATATGAATTTGTGTAGATGGTATACTAATCAAAGTTGAAATGCAATTTTTATGTAGTCAAGAGACAAGTTCTTGTCCTTCAACTAACATTTTTACATTATAGACCTCCCCTTAAAAATCCATTCCATTAAAAATGTAAGGTTATAAAATAAAATTTATTTCCAGGATCATGATATCTAAATCCACATGAATATATGTTTTTACAACTCCTCTAGCAAACAGAATCACTAATAACACATGTTGTCAATATTTAAGCCACAATCAAAGATCTCCACCTCTAGTACTTCATGAATTAAAAATAACATCATCACCATGTTAGGGATAGATAATAATTTCTAGTATCAATTTTTTCCCTCCGAACATGCTCAAACAAAAGACATAGTACCTCTTCTAGCCATAATAACATCATTCTCAATACAAAAAAAATATAATTTTTAGGTAAAATTTAGACATATGAAAAAATAAAACCACAAGTCATTTACACAAACCAAAAGAACCTTAACATGTATGTTTAAGCCATATAATTTCCTCCTAGACCATGATAATTGAATATAAGATACAAATCTGTGGTATATTATATATTGATCAGTGTTGAAATGCAATTCTTATGCAATGAAGAGATAAATTCTTGTCCTCTAACTAAATTTTTACTTCTAGGAGATTTCCTTACAAATGCATTGATTCCCACATGTCAGGATAGGTATATTACATGTGTTCCCATAACCATGACTTCCAAATCCACTTGGTTAGAATAAAAAAGATTCATTTTCCTTAAGAGAATATGGAATTATGTAATAACAATACCAAGCATCTCTTGATCTTTTATTAAGCTTATTTTAGCTTTAAGAATATGGAATTATATACTAATAGTGCCAATCACATGAAGGTGGAAACTTATTTGGCACTATTAACCTACAATAAATATGCTAGTAAGTAATTAAAATTTATATGTAATATACATAAAATCAATAAAATTTGATAAAATTAAATACATTTAATTTTGATAACTCAACATATCTTTGAATTTCTGTCCAATGAACCACTAGGATCTGCTCTACTCTTGATAGTATCAAAAATTGCTTCATGGTTAGATTCATGAACTTTACATAGATTCTTGTTTAATAGCCTCCCTTGACATTTGATAATTGAATATTTATTCCAAGATCCAAATTTGAATAATTCAATATCTTCCTATCTATTTCATAGTCTTCAAAAAACCATACATCTAATTTTTTGATAGGATATCATTGAATCCAAGTTTTAGTAACTATCAAAAACCCAATGAGATACTCAATGTTCTCCCCATAAGTGACTAAGGAAGTCAATTTATTTATTTACTCTACACATTGACATATGTAGTAATTCATACCCTCTTCATTGTCCTTCTCCAAAATAACTACAAAAACATGCCCTACATCACAAACTAAAATAATTTTTTAATAATGATGTTGATAGATAATAAGCATTCAATACATAATGATTAATATTGTACCTAGTTGAATTAGATTAGATACATGGTCAAGGTCATGTGATGATGTCATATATATAATTTCTAATGCTAGTGGAATTGATATGTATCGATTGGACTTAGAGGTCCAAAGATCCATTCATCAACCCACTCTTGTGACTCAAATTCATTCCAAAAAAGTCCACGCATGTAAAACAAAATGCTATGTGCCTTGTAAGAACCATATAAGAAACTGCATTTGAGCTACAAAATAAGTGGAGATCACTTGATCTTGTTACAGTCATACAATCATCATACCTTACCAATCGTTCTTCCTCCATCAACCAAAAATATCTATGAACACTAGAGTTTTATTGAAAACCATGGGTTATTTTATCGTTACACCATTTAAAAATGGTTTTGGCATCAGTAAAATCAATGCCATATTAAAAATTCAACTCCTCTCTTCCAAGGGATATTTTCAAACATGCTATGGCACTATCATGCTCCAATTTTCCATGGCCAACTTTAGTGAAACTCCAAATATGTTTTATGTTAGAACCATCAGTTCATTAATTTGGACATATTCTAGTCTAGATAAATAATCAAAACTATGATTATTGGATTTTATAGTATCTATCATTTAAAATATTGGAATCTAATTTTTCTATTATCAAATTCCAATTTTGAGTTTATTATAAGTACATATCATTATTTACGGATTCTAATTTAAAAGTTTCTGGAATTCAAAGGTATTGAATAACTAGTATATATTTTTATTATTTGTTGAAATAATTCAATTTTTTTTTCAATGGATGGTTAAGTAAGTAATATTTCATTTTGATGTAATCAATTTGAATTAGAATAAATGATCCTCCCCAATTGGAAGCTTAACTCATATAATTTTTAAATCAAAAGCATTCTCTTAGAATGCTCCCAAAATTTAATGAAACAAAAAACATCATTATTTTAAGGAGGCTAATAAAGCTATTGGTATCATTGTCAATCTAGGGGGCTGTGCACTTACAAAAATTGAATGTATGATATTGAAAATAATGTTTGATAAAATATACTTCAGTAGCATGATTGATATTAATAATCATTTGCAAAAAGAGCATATTGACTCTCGAGCACACTCAGGGAGATCTGATAACAATGACAAAAGAGTATTTTATCTCTCCCATAATCAGAGAGGTTTGATGGTAATGTGAGAAAAGAGAGTATTAACTCTCCTAAACTTAGATAGGATGGTAATGATAAAAAGAAGTATTTACTCTCCCACACTCAAATGATAATCATATCAGGTAGTTATGATGTCAGTCCTCCATTCTCTATTAAATTTTGCATCTTCATCAATTACAATTTTTCAAGCTATTTCAACTCTAAAATGTGTCATTCCTCATTCACAGTTGTAAACATGTCATATCTCCATCATTATGTTCCTAACACTCTATCATCTTTCACAGATATCTACAATTACTTTGATGGTGATATCATCCTCAAAAGACTGATTTATCAATCACTAATGGTCTCTAGAGTAACAATCGACCCACCCTTCACAAAAAGAAAGATGAGCCATGATATAATCATAATTATTTCCCTAATTATACCTAAATTTATCACTCTCTAATTCATTATGAGCTAGGTGATGGGAGAACAAACTCTACATGGAACTAAAGAATTGAAGGCAATTTGGGAGCTTTATCAAACTTGTAAAAAGGTAAAGGAAGTTCCATTGAGCTATGCAAGTTGGACCAAAACTGTTTTGGAGATATCCTTAAACATCGATCTAGGATCCAAGATGCTCAAAAGGAAACTTAATCATGACACATCCTCCAAAATTCTCTCTCAACTTCAATTGATTGAGGCTAAGCTAGATAAATCATTGGGTTGACATTCCAAGTTCAAGGCTTCTAATGTCAAGTGTAAATTTCCTTTGAACCCAATGTATCAAAATCAATAGAAGACAAAACCCATTCAGGTGTCCCTTTGAGGGTTGAAAGATCTGAAAAAAGGAGGTAAGAAAAGGAAACCTATTGGTCTTGTTATCAACCTGGAGCTGCGCTCTGGTTCAAAGACGTGCGTGAAACGGCCAGTCCTCTATCCGACTGAAACAATGGGATCTCCTCACGAGGGTGGGTGCCTCAACAGTGAGGAGAACCTCCAGAGAAGGCTGGTTCTTGTATGATGTATCAATTAGGATTCCTACTCTACGCTGCTGACTGCCATGGAAAAGGGACAAGGAGAAACTTAAAGGAAAATCCTACCTAAAAGGGGTGATACACCAGAACTATGATCCTACTTGGCTCGAAACCTTGAACACTGAGCGAACAACAGAGAAGGAAGACCTTAGACTTCAAATTAAACTTGTGCATAAGTATTTCATGCAAAGGTTCGGTTCAATTACTAAAACCTGAGGGAAATGGTGGAGAGAGGTCTGATAAAAGACACTTTACAGCCGCCTACATCCACTTGCAGTCTCAGCAAAAGAAAATGAAGAACACTTTAGCATGACTTGCACAAGGACAATACAGCAACTAGGTACAAACAGAATTTGGGAAGGGAGAAAACTCTACCACTTATGCAAATTGCTGAAAAATATACACTATGCCAAGCTTGAAATCTGAAAGTACACTCCTGCTTATTGCTCGAAAAGGTTACACAACTCTTAATGGCAGAGTTTGGTCTAGCCGAGAGATATTCGATTCTTTTAATCAAGGCAAAAAACCATTATATAAGAAATTACAATAGGCCAAAGATAGCCGTATAAACTTGAAGAGAAAATTAACTTTAGTTAACTCAATAAAATATATTTTCTTGTCTTTGCATGAATTTTCTTTTGCTTGATGAAGCGCTTGATCAATTAGTTAACTCCAAATATGGATTAGTCAACCCCTATTATGAACTAGTCAACCCCTGTTGAAGCCGGATATAGTCCTTCGAATGCATGCGCTATAAGAAGACGAATAGGGCTTTAATGTCCAGTCAACTGAAATTTAGACTGTTTGTTCGAAAATAGACCCAACGTTTGCATGAAAGTTTTCCAATTCTGATCGTGTCTATTGCTGGCAGGATTCCATATTTTCTGATGGTTTATCTATTTTCTTTGCACAGTCGGCTTCCATCTAATTTTGGAATTTTCTGCTATTTTATTATAACCCAACGGTTACTTCCCGCAGCCTAAATTTGACGGCCTGCGGGACGTCACCGGAAGCTTTACATTTCCTTGAAAAAATTTCTGGGCTTATTTCTTTATTATTTTCCTCTGTCGGCCCCTTTGCTCCGGTTTATTCCCGCGGCCTGTGTTTGATGATTCTGCTGGTATTCTTATTTCCTTCGGAATTATCCTCGTGGCCTGTTGCTTAGCTGGCTTTTTTTTTTTTTTGGTTCCGCGGGGCTTTTGTCTTCGAACTTATTGTATACAGCTCCCTTCCGAATTCCTTCAGATTTTTTGTCCGAAGGAATTCCTTCGGACAAAAAGTCCGAAGGATTTTCTGGACTTAGCCTGCACAAAATTTAAATGCGCCTTTCGGCAGAATCCCGTCCTCCGCTAGCCTGCAGTCATCCAGCCGTCTAGGTCAGCATCCATGTGGCAAGGTGTCAGTTAGCAGCGGTCGTCCTCCAGCAGGCAGTCTACGTGGAGCAGTCCACGTGTCTTTGCGGCCTTTTGTTCCGGGTTTTGGTTTTGCCTTGGAAACTGTTTTTTGAAAAAACCTGGGTTCTTTATATGCTCGGCATGCCTAAGCTTTATTCCGAATTCCTTCGGACAAAAGTCCGAGGGAATTATCTTTGCCTTCGCTCTTTTGAACGCCTTGACACGTTGAACTTTGGCTTTGAACCAAACATTGAACCTTTACGTTGAACCTTTAAGATGAACCAAACGTTGAACTTTTACATTGAACCAATTGTGTTTGAAGTTTTCCGTTGAACCATTCAGCGTTGAACTTTGATGTTGAACCAAGCGGCGTTGAATTTTTTCGTTGACCCTGACGTTGAACTTTTACGTTGAACCATTCATCGTTGAACTAAACGTTGAATTTTTATATTGAACCAAACTCGAAAATGACTGAGTGCTGGAACCCTGTTCTTTTAAGGCCAAAAATTTGATTCATGGAAGATTTGTCAACAGGTCTTCTTGATGAACATTTCTAGATGATTGAACATTCTAGTCACCTTCCAGGTCTACCTTCAATCTAAACCATTCTCTTTGGCCAACAACTGACAATGGATAATCTTATCATGAAGTACAACATGCATATTGTATTTTATCAAGAGGTTACTTGGATTCACATGGGTAAAGACATTGTTATCATCAAAATTTGTACCCTTGAGTATGTTATTCAAGCCTCCTCACTTAAGTGATAACATGGGAACAATCCTAGGTTGTGGTTGACCTAAAGGGTGGATTGAACCTCTAGATAGGGATATATCCATTGATGCATCACTTAAGAACTAAAAACTAAGCCTATTGATTGAAAAGGAAAAGGGATAGAGAGATCTGGAAAAAAAAATTAAGGAGGTGATGCACCAAATTGTTGGCCACTACCACACATCTAAAAATACACAATGAACATAGAATTGATCTATTCATACACTACTCCTAATCTATCCATCTTAAATAAATATTAAATATGAAGGTAGTAAATGATGATTAGGTAATGGGGGATGATTTCCAAGAGGTATAAAAGACACAAATAGAAGGTTGCCTCACTTTACCTTCACAAGACTACTTAAATATTTCATATGACATGCAAGAGTGAGTTCAAATGGCATATAGGTGAGAGAATGAGACAACATATCATGGAGAATTGATTCAACTTTAGATAAGATCAATCATTCATGCCTAAACACTAAAATATAGTCATAAGAGAAGGAAAAAATAGATTTTTTATTGCTTCAATGGATTACAAAATAAAAAGGGCTTTGCCATACTCAAGTGGAGGATCCTCACAATTCCAAAATCAAGCATATATATACATACATATATATGTGTGTGTGTGTGTGTGTGTGTGTGTGTGTGTGTGTGTGTGTGTGTGTGTGTGTGTGTGTGTGTGTATATATATATATATATATATATATATATATATATATATATATAAGAGAATGAGAAGGAAAGAGATAAGAGGCATAAGAGAGGCACATGAAAAATGTCATATCATATGTGTGTGTGTGTGTGTGTGTGTGTGTGTGTGTGTGTGTATATATATATATATATATATATATATATATATATATATATATAAGAGAATGAGAAGGAAAGAGATAAGAGGCATAAGAGAGGCACATGAAAAATGTCATATCATGAGGAAACACGTTACATGCAAGAAACTATCAAATAATAGTCTAATAGTATCTTCTTCACAAGTTTCAACTTGAGATAATCTTATTCTCCATCAAAGGTGGCGTAACATGACCCTTGATCTTCTTAGATGACTCATCAACATCATTCATGAAATTGTCCATTTTTGTTTAGGAGTTACAAGTCTATATCTTGACATGTGTCACTATTGACCATGCTTATTAGAGTTTTTACATGACCTCTTAAGATAATTTAATGTATCTTTATTTTTGGCGAGGCCAAGGACTAGGAATCAAGCTTCTTCAAACTGATAGGAACTTGCATTCCATTGAAAGGTTTTCTTGATTCAAGTGAAGACCACAATGGTGTGTCTATCTTTCCATCCTAGGCCTAATCCTTTTCTTAAGGGATGTTATCAAAACTTGATCACATTTAAAATGTATGGAATCATTCCACCCCTATTCAATCTCAAAATACTCTCAAAGATTGATACACAAGTGCATTAGGTCTATTAGGAGCTCTTAATGGTAGATTTTCTTACCATTAGGTATCTTGAAACCTCCAAATGGTGTTACAATCACTGTATACCTTCTTATTAATATTTATAAGCATATTAAACTATCTAATTTAGGTCATATATTATTTAAAAGTATCTTATTAGGTTTCACCTAGTCAAATTTCATGAAAACCCATCAAAACCTACATTTTTTAGCCTATAACAGTAATTTCTAGGTCAATTTCCATACCATATCAGCCCGTACATGCCAAAAAATGGACCATTCAGGTCACCATGAGACCTATATAGGTTAGATTTATAATTTCAAATCTAAAAAAATCATTTTAAATCATTTGAGGAGAAAACATAGTGATTGGGTCATTTGGAGGGTTTTAGGAGTGTTTTAGGTGTGTGACCTTCTTAAGGATAGTTAATAATGATATGGACCCTAATATATTGAATAATACCACAAATTATTATGGATTAGGGTCAATAAACACCTCATAACACCATTGGATCCCATGCGTTTGCTCATTCAACTTCTAATGTGAGGAAATTGACCATTTTTGATTCTATCAGCTTGTCCTAATAGGTTGAGGGAGTGTTTTGGTCCAAAAGGTTATTAAAATATTATTTTTATACTTTTGGATATGTTATAAGAGGTATAAAATAACCCATATGGATTTATACAACACTTATTTAAGTCATTTGACCTCTCAAAAGTTTTAAACCCTGATCCATCTCTTAATGAAGGGTTGAGAGCAAATTTGGCATTCTAACCCTAGTGATCCTTTTCTGAGTTTGTGTCCCTCTTCCAAGGGTTCCATCCTATATGGAAGATTATTATAGGACCATAAAAATATTTCCTAAACATATAAACCTAATATAAATACAATAAACACATACTATCTTTAAACTTTTGGAGACGGACTTGAAACTCTCCAATAGGCCTGTAGGTGCATTGTTTAGGTTTCTTGAGTATTAGATCCTGAGACTAAATTTATCCAATTGGTTTTGACCATTTTTATGATCATATAATGGTAAGATACATTAATTAATCTTACTATGACCTATATAAACCATCCATCATCTTATATAATAATAAAAAATATGTTATTCCTCCACCATTTTCTTGTGATAGGCCTGCAGGTCCTCATTTAGGTCTGCCAACTTGACAACACTTGGGAATGCCCATTTTTATTGGTTTTAGTTCCTTAAAACCTATGAAAATATTCAAACATCTATCCTTACGCTTATCACAACTCAAATTTCCTTTGAATCTCATATCCAACACACAAAGTGCACATTCATATAGACAGGTCTGTAGGCGATGGTCTGAGTCTCTTAAGGGTTGGACCTTGAATTTGGGGTTTATTGAGTAGTTATTAATCATATTATTGTTATTATTATGGGTATACACCTAAAAATATTTTCTCTTCCCCTTTGAAAACCTTTGGACATCCATCCAATACCACACAGTCAATGTTCTCCTATTTAGGCCTATGACAAACTTGTAGATGGTTATTAGGTCTTTTGACTCTTAGGCTTACCAGGCTAAGATTTTTCACTAAAATAGTATTATTGAGATGAATTTTATAGGATGTAAACTTTATTAACACTTAATTTTTAACCCTACACCTTTTCAATCCCTCAAACAATAATCACATAAATTTTCATTTATTCCTATTGCTTGCTATAGGTATATAGGTGGTCATTTAGACCAAAAAACATTCTTTTTATTATTTGGTCCTCTTGATCTATAATAAAAAATTATGTAACTATGGATCAATTAACATATGTTTTAAAATATTATCCATCACCCCTTTAAGTTAAAATCACCCTGCATATACTTAAAAATCTCATAGTCCTCTTTTCATGCTCACACAGTCCACTTGAAAGCAAATTAAGTTGAGATCTGAGATTTTATAGGCTTAAAATGTTTTATAAACTTTGTAACATGAAATAGGAGATAATATAATGTTTTCAAAATACCATTTACACTCTTCATTAAATCCATTTGGTGCCAATACTGACCTACAAGTCTGTAGACCTATAGGTTCACAAACTCTATTTGGACTTGGTTTGAAAAGAGACTCTTAGATCTTGACCTATATGGATATTCAAGGATATATGAATATTTCACTTTACATTCAAGGATCATAAATAATGAAAACATATCCTCATCTGAACAGGGTTACTCCACCATGGCTATAAGTTCTAACTAACTCAATTATACATGCATAGTTTCTTACCTTTCTTGAAGTTCATGAATATAATTATGTTTAAATAGGTTTGAGGGATATTTATTGTATTGGATCAATTTTTAACCATATCATTTCATCCATTACATATGTAAAGACACTTCCCAACTCCTAAAAATTTGATTGTCATGCTTAAACCAACAACTCAAGGCTATTTGACATTAATCCAAACATGAACATGAAGAAAACTGTGAGAAAATTATATTAAAAGGGTAAAGGAGTGTTTAAGGGATCCTAAAAAATCATCATCATGCATTAATTGAACTTAATAACCCTTCATTTGGAGAAAACTAACCCTGGTGGGGTTTTGAGTCCTCTTTATACACCCTTAACTTCTTAATGATTATTCATAAAGTAAAGGAGCATAACCAAAAAAAATTCCATAAAGTGGAAGGGTATTAGATTCCCCTCCTCTATCCAATAGCTCTAGTTACAACTTTATCTCTCCTCAGAGTATTATCCACAAATCGGTTGGCCTTTTGGGGTTGCTAATAAGATTGATGGAGAAAAAAATGGTTTTTTTGACTTATTTGACTATGTAGCTCCACGTTTTACATGGATTTAGGTCTAAGAAGATCATGGGAACCCTTGGAAGAGTTTTTACATTCTCCATCAATAGAAAACCTCTACAAAAGACCTCCAAAAACATGTTTTTTTCAATATTTTTCCTGTTCTACCCTTTAGAACCATTGGAGATGATGAACCAAGTGAGTATTCAACTTCCCTTGACATGTAAAAAGGTTTAGAAGTGTGAAAAAATATTTCACACCTTTCTTTACCTGTATCTCTCTCAATAACTCTTCATTTGGCTATTATAAAATGAAAAAATGAATAGTAGACATAGGTCCTAACGTTGAAAAATAGTTATTTAAGACATTTGGAGGATGTGTATGGACATGCACATCATGATGTCATTATAGAGGTGTTATATGCCTTAAAAATACCCATATCCAAGGATAAAACCTTCATATTTTCTTTTCCTATCAAGTATCATCTCAACCTTGAAGTGTACAATAAGATTAAAGTAATGAAATACCTTAATATTTTTAAAACTACCTTAATCTCTCTAAATTGCTTGAAATACAATGCAATCAACTTACTAGTTTTTCTCTTTATCTAATCTGGTCTGCTTTAGACCATGGTTCTTCTTAAAAGGGTTACCACCTTGCCTCTTTAAGCATGATTCCTAATTGACTTGATTTCACATTTAACCTTAAATTTTTTAAAATTACCTTAAACAATGCTAAACACATGAAGGGACTACAAAGAATGACCATTTGATGACAAGTCAAAGTGACTTAAACTTACTACTCACTATACCATCCTACATGAACTTTTAAGCTACCAAGGAAGACACACTACCTATCATATTAGACTATTAATGACCAATACAATACCTTCATAATGGATATCAACAATGTTAAGTTCAAGTACATCAAAGTTTTTAATGATACTCATTCATGCTAGCTAAATTTTAGCTAACTCTTTGGCAACCTCCTGGGATTCCATCCTTGCTATGAATCTAGACTAGTTGCCTTATACCTCCATTGGGATATGGAGTCACCTCTCAATAAACCTTAGACCTTATTAGACCTTGAACCTCATTTCAAACCTCTTGAAATTAATGGACCAATTGACTGCCTTCACCAACACACAACAAAAACAAATAAGGAGAACACACACAACAAAACAACAAGATAAAACCCTGAAGCCAGACACACATTTGTGATAAAAATAACTTAGAGGAAATATAAGACAATAAAAAACTAATCTAATATATACTAACCTTCTCTAATAACTTGAGACATCCCTAAACAAAAGCATTAATTGGTAGTGCAAAGTAGCTACCTTTCTTCACCAAGCTCATGTGACTAGCAAGCTTGATGGCAGTCATGAGAGAATGGAATAGAGAAAAATGTATTCTGATCTTCTTGACATCATATTCTTCTTAAAATCAACCTTATACACCTCTACCACCTTGATTGAAGTATGAGTGATTATGGGTATATGCTTGGGCCGATCTTGGACATGTTTAGGCTCATCTTCATGTTTTAAAATGAACATGATAGACAATGGATCTTCCTTGCTTATAAGGCATGATATTATAGTGTTACATACCTGATAATTATTCACTACATGATAAACCTTTGCCTCCTCAAGAGCTAGTTGACCAAACTAAAGGGATTAACATGTTTCTTGTAGCATACTTGTAGAATTGGCTTCCAGAAGTGAAGCTTCTTGCTATTTGAGAGGTTGAGGCCAAAATAGATTTGTTTTATCTTATAAGAGTGAAAATGTGCCTAAAAATGGATCAATAAGTTAATATTCTCCATTGAAAACATTAAATAAGTCAAATTCAAAAGAAGTAGCCTCTTAGAGCGACAAGCTTGGAGAGATGCCATTTTATTGCTTGTTGGTTTGCTTGAAAAGGCTACCTTAATTAATTTGGATCATACCATAATATCCATATATAAGATTGTAAATTACTCCTAGGAATTCAAAAAAATCCTCCAACTAAACTTTACCTAGTTCTAGCTCATCTAGAACTTATTCTAGCTTGATAGGAGTTGATATAGAGGTAGTCACAATAAAATTTAAGGAGTTAATGACTATACCTCTTTAATCATGTTCTTGGGGCTCACAAAAATATTTAGACACTTCTAATGAATTATTAGGAGATATTTATTATATTGCAACAAGCTGATTAGAATCTTGTTCACATTAAGGAAGATAATCTCTTTCAAGGTCTACTATCACTTGATCTTTTTTTACTCCATCAAGGTCACATTTCTCTTCAACTTTGAAGGCTGATTTGATTCTCTCCTCACCAAGATGTTTTATAATGATGACATATTCATCATATGCACTTGAAGTATCCTCCTCATAGCCTTCTTGAGGCTCACTTATAGCTGTAACTTGACCTTCTTCATTAGTCTCCTATAAAACATATTTTTATTCAAGGATTGGCTACTCAAACTTTGGGATTTTGAGATCAATGAGATTATCATTATTTTAATTCCATTCATAAATCAATCCATAAAAACTTGAAATGATTTGTTATTGAACCTTATCCACAAGGACTTCCTTCTTCATTTGAATTCTCTCCTGAATTGACCTTCATGATGGGAAAGTTTTAGGTTCTTCAACCTCCTCAATAATAACTTCTTTCTTACTTTGGATTACTTCTTGTTTTGACCTCCATAATGGGAAAGTTTTAGGTTCTTAAGGAGGGATGGGTGGGGCTTGAATAGGCAAAGGTTCATCTTTTGTATCAATTTCCCAATCTAAGTTTTTTCCACTTTGTTTATCCTATGACTTCACCACTTGATTCCAACTTGGAATCTTAAAGGACCTTTTGGGGGGATCTTGAGTAAGGGGAAGATAATTATGTGCCAAGATAGCCTCATTATTTTCCCTCTAATTATCAATCAAACACTTCAATTCTACTTTATCTTGGTCTTAAAACTTCTCAACAAGAACTTCTTTCCTCTTTTGGATGCTTTTTTGGATTGACCTCTATGATGGGAAGGTTTAAAGAATGTGTGAATAAATTGGGAGTATTTGAAACTAAATTGATTTAGTATTTTGAGGAAGAATGGATGGAGAAAAATAATGCTAATATGGAGTAGGAGAAGGAACATGAGGTTGATGGTACTAAAATTTTTACCTCTCATGAGTAACTAACTTGTATTTTATGCATTGGATTAGGCCACTTATATCCATCATGTCACTAGTTAGTCTTTATTGGTTCTCTCTCTCAATATGTTCCCACTTAATCTTAACCAAATATAATGAGTCCTTCATATTTTGAATGAAATTAGTAGGGACACTTAGACCATACTTCCTTTACCTATAAAGCTCTATCATATTCATTTCATAGCCTAAAAGAGTTTTTTTGAATCTCAAGATAGACTGATTCAAAACATAACTATGTTGACTAGGGGAAGCATGGTTTTGACAAGGCTAATTAGAGGAGTGAATAGGCTACCAATGAGTTTGAACTAGGGTGGGAGGTGGAATATATGACTAATGGCAAGCTCAGTTAGATTGATATGGAGGCTGACAAACTTGGTAAAGTTGTCGAGGAAAAGAGGAAGGGTAATAATCTTGATAGTAAGGCTAGTATGGCTCAACATGGGGCTGATATTACTCATTATACTATTGATAAGGATCTACATACTATTGGTAAGGATAAACATAGGCTTGATATGTCTCACCAACTTGAGTAAGACATAAATCCACTCTAATTTCAGCCATGAAACCTCATGAGAAAGGCTAAATAGAAAGAGTACTTTATTGAAAGAATACTCAAGCTACTAAAAAAAACTAAAATAACTCATATTCACCATTAATGATTATGTTCATGCCTCTAAAGGTTGGTGCATTGAAAAACAACATCAATAACTCTTCAATTTATAAAATCTCTTGTCCTATTAGGTGTGCTAGAACTGTTATCATAAAAAATTACACCTTTGATGATGTTTTTCAAGCCTCCTCACTTAAGTGATAAAATGGGAACAATCCTAAGTTGTGGGTGACCTAAAGGGTGGATTGAACATCTAGATAGGGCAATCTCCTTTGATGCATCACTTAATAACTAAAAACTAAGCCTATTGATTGTAATGCAAAAGGGATAGATAGAACTAAAAAATAAACTAAGGAGGCGATGCACTAAATTTTTGAACATTGCAACACATCTAAAAATTAATAATGAATATATAACTCATCTATTCATACACTACTCCTAATATGTCCTTCTTACATCAGTATTTTAATATGAATGTGGTAGATGATGATTAGGCAAGGAGGGATGATTTTAAAGAGGTCTAAAAGACACTACTAGAAGTTTGCCTCACTTAACCTTCAAAAGAATACTTAAACACTTCATATGAATTGAAAGATTGAGTTCAAACTACACATAAGTGAGATAATGAGACAACATGTCAAGGAGAACTGAATCAACACTAGACAAGATCAATCATTCATGACTCAATAATAAAATATAGTCATAAGAGAAGGTAAAAACAAATTGTCTATTTCTTCAATGGCTTACAAAAATATTAGGGATTTTCCATACTCAAGTGGATGATCTTTACAATTCCAAAATTAGGCATATATAAAAGATAATGAGAAGAAAAGAGAGAAGAGGCATAGGAGAGGCACATGAAAAATGTCATCTCATGAAGAAATAAGTTACAAGCAATAAAACTATCAAATAATAGTCCAATATCATATTCCTCACAAGTGTAAACTTGATATAATCTTCTTCTTCATCAATAGTGGAATAGAGTGACCCTTGATCTTCTTGTATGACTCATCAACTTTATTCATGAAACTATCTATTCTTGTATATAAGGAGTTACAAGTCTCTATATTAACATGTGGAAATATTAACCATGATTCTTGGAATTTTTACACACACTATTAGGATAATTAAATGTCTCTCTTCTTGGTAGGGCTAAGGATCAGGACTTAAGCTTCAAATTGATAAGAACCTGCATTTCATTAAAAAGCTTGCTTGATTCAAGTGAAAACCATAATGGTGAGTCTATATTTCCATCATAAGCCTAATAATTTTCTTAAGGGATATTATCACATATTTATCACCTCTCAAACAGCCTGTAAGGAATCATTCCAACCCTATTCAAGCTCAAAATACTCTTCAAGATTGATACATAGCTGCATTAGGTCTATTAGGAACTCTTGATGGCATATTTACTTACCATTAGGTATATTGAAACCTTAAAATGGTTTTGAAATTGATATATAACTTGTTATGAATATTTATAATCATATTAAATGTCTCCTTCATGTCATGGATGATTTCAAGGTATCTTATTAAGTCTCACCTAGTCAAATTTCATGAAAAACCATAAAAACCTACATTTTTAGGTTTGTAACAGTCATTTCTAGGCCAATTTCCATACCATCTCATCACACACATGCCAAAAAATGGACCATTAAGGTCCCCATGAGATATATTTAGGTCAACCTAATCATTTAAAATCCAAACAAATGCATTTTAAGTCATTTGAGGAGAAAACACAATCATCATGTCATTTGTTGGGTTTTAGGTGTGTAACCTTCTTAAGGATAGTTCATAAAGATCTGGACCCTAATATATTGAATAATACCAAAAATTATGAGAAATTAGGGTCTATAAACACCCATTAACACCATTGGATCCCATTCATCTTCTCATTCAACTTCTAACGTGAGGAAATTGACCATTTCTGACTCTATCAACTTGATCCAATAGGTCGACAGAATGTTTTGGTCCAAAAAGTCATTCAAGTGTTAGGTTTATACTTGCGATAGGCTATAATATGTCTAAAATACATAATATTTAGTTATAAAACATTTATCCAACTCATTTGACCTCTCAAAAGTCTTAAATCTTGGTCTATCTCTTAATGAGGGTTTGCAAGCAAATTTAGCATTCTAGCCCTAGTGACCCTTTTCTAAGTTTATCTCCCTATTACAAGGGTTACATCCTATATGGAATATTATTATAGGAACTCAAACACATTTAATAACCATATAAACCAAATATGAATACAATAAACACATACCATCTTTAAACTCTTAGAGACACACTTGAAAATCTCTATTAGGCATGTAGGTGCACTGCTTAGGTTTCTTGAGTATTAAACCCCGAGACTAAATTTATCAAATTGGTTTTGACAATATTTATGATCATTTAAAGGGAAGAGACATTAATTATTCTTAATATAACCTATTTAAACCATCTATAATCTTATACAACAATCTAAAATATGTTCATCCTCCACCATTTTCCTGTGATAGGCCTATAGGTCCTCATTTAGGTATGTCAACTTGCAAACACTTGGGAATGCCCATTTTTATTGGTTTAAACTCATTCACACCCATGAAAATATTTAAACATATCTCCTTAGGATAATATAACCTCAAATGACCTTTGAATCTCATATCCAACACATAAAGTGCACATTCATATAGGTAGGCCTGTAGGTGATGGTCTGAGTCTCTTGAGGCTAAGGCATTAAATTTGGGGTTTCTTGAGTAGTTAATAATCATATTTTTGTTTATATTAAGGTTAAAAACTTTAATAATATTATATATATATCCATTTTAAAGCACATATACATCTATCCAACTCCACACAGTCAATGTTCTCTCATTTAGGCCTATGACAGACATGTAGATAATTATTAGGTCTTTTGACTGTTAGGCTTGCCAAGCTAAGTTTATTTCACTTAAATAGTATTATTGAGATGAATTTTATAGTATTTAAAATTTAATAACACTTTATTTTGACCAATACACATTTTAAATCCCTCAAACAATAGTCACAAATATTCTCTTTTACTCCTACTGCTTGTTATAGGTCTGCAGGTGGCAATTAAGGCCAAAAAACCTTCCATTTCTTATTTGGTCTTATTGATCTCTAATGAAGAATGATGGAACTATGGATAAATTAAATTATATTTTTAAATATTTTCCATCACCCAATTAGGTTCAAATCACCCTAAATATCCACTTGAAAACCTCATAGTCCTCTTTTCATGCTCACACAATCCACTTAGTTTACACAATCCACTTGAAAGCAAATTGAGTTGAGATTTAAGATTTCAGAGGCTTAAAATATTTTAGATATTTTGTAATATTAAAGAGGACATATTATAATTTTTTAAAAATACCATGTACGCTCTTCATTAAAACCATTTGGTGCCAATACTAACCTACAAGTTTACAGACCTGTAGGTCCACAAACTCTCTTTGGACTTGGCTTGAAAATAGACTCTTAGATATTGACCTCTAGGGATTTCCACCTATATCCTTATTGATAATTATATTCAAGGATATTTTAATATTTCACTTTCCATTCAATGATCATAAAAAATGAAAACATATCCTCATTTGACTAAGGTTACTCCACCATGGCTACAAGTTCCAACTAACTCAACTATACATGCATAGTTTCCTACCTTTCTTGAAGGTCATGAAAATAATGATGCTTACAGATTTATGATTTATATTTATGAGATTTTATCAATTTTTAACCATCTTATTTCATTCATTACATATGCCAATACACTTCAAAACTCCTACAAACTTGATTGTCATGTTTAAGCTAGCAACTCAAGGCTATTTGACATTACTCCAAACATGAACATGAAATTTTTTGAGAGAAAATGATATTAAAAGGGTCAAGGAGTGTTAAATGGATCCTCCATAATAATATTCATGCATTCATTCAAATTTATAACCCTGTATTTGGAGAAAACTAACCTTGGTGGGGTTTTGAGTCCTCTTTATATACCCTTAACTTCTTAATGATTGTTCATAAAGGTAAGGAGCCTAATTGAAAATAAATGACAAAAAATTGAAGTGTATTAGGGTCCAATAATTTTGACAAGATGTTTGGTTCTAACTTTCTCTCTCCTTAGAGTACTATTCTTAAACTAGTTGGCCTTTTAGGGCTGCCAAGAAGCTCAATGAAGAAAAAATTGGGTTTTTTGCCTTGTTTTACTCTATAGCTCCACTTTTTGCATGGATTTAAGTCTAAGAAGACCGTGGGGACCCTTGGAAGAGTTTTATGTTGTCCATAAATTAAAAACCTCTATAGAATACCTCCAAAAACATGTTTTTTTCAACATTCTACCTATTTTGCACCTTGAAACTATTGGAGATGATGAACCGGGTGCTATTCAACTTCTCCTAACTTTTACAGACGTGGATAAGTGTGATAAAATGTTTCAAACCTTTCTTTACATACATATCTCTCAATAAATCTTCATTTGGCCTCTATAAATGGCAAATGAGCAGCTATAAAGAAGTCCCAAAGTTGAAAAGTAGTTATTTTAAGACATTTGGAGGATGTGTATAGACATGTAAAACATGATGTCATTAACAATGTGTTATATGACTTAAAAAATACCCATATCCAAGGATAAAAAATAATATTTGATTTTCATAGCAAATATCATCTCAACATTAAAGTGTACAATAAGACTAAAGTAATGAAATACCTTAATCTCTCCAAATTATTTGAAATAAAATGTGATCAACTTACTAGTTTTTCTCCTTGGCTAATTTGGTCTGCTTTAGATCATGGTTCTTCATGGAAGGGTCATCACCTTACCTCTTTGAGCATGATTCCTCATTGACTTGATTTCAAATTTTACCTTAAATTTATCAAACTTACCTTAAATAATGCTAAACATATGACGAGACTATAAATAATGACCATTTGATGAAAAGACAAAGTGACTTAAACTTGCTACTCATTAGACCATTCTAGATGACCTTATAAGCTTCCAAGGAAGATATATTTCATATAATCTTAGACCATTAATGACCAATAAAATACATTCATAATGGATATTAACAAAATTAAGATCAAGTACATTAAAGTTTTGAATGATACTTATTCATGGTAGTCAAATTTTGGTTGACAGACACACCAGGTGAATTCTGCTCTCACATGAAGACAGTGTTAGATTAATATGATGTAACTATGTCTAAGAAAGAAAAGAAAATCTAAACCATCTGATCAATGTAATATTTTTGTTAATTCTTATATTGCATACCTTTTTCTATCTTCCTTGACATTAAATTCCTCTGGTGTACTCTCTATTGAATGTATTAAGTTATTAATGTATTTATATGAGTGAAGGCCCTAATAGAACCCTATTACCATATCAAAAAAATGCTTATCTTCACATGTAGAATGGGCATGTACCCATTATACACAAGCCTATAATAATATATTTGATTCTTAGATTTGTAACTAATACTATTATTATATTATATTTTGATAATGAGAAATAAGACCATGATTACTTTATTTATATTTTTATATTTATTGCAATGGTCATCATAATTATTCACAATTGGTCCTTATATATTTTTTAGTTATTAAATCCTTGTTCATAGTTATTCACAATATGGGACATGGATGTGATCATGATAAATTCATGAGATAATGTCACTTATTACATCAAGTTCACACTATTCACAATCTTTGAATTAGACATATTGTCCATCCTTTCAATTTTTATGTCTTCCCATTAATTGATTTATAATTTGAATTTTCACATGTATGGCATTATGGTTAATTAATGATCTTATTGGCATCTCCCTTTACTTTGATTTGATTCATGAATATGTATACTAAGGGAGTTTGTTGTTGCACTTAATGTGCTCCTTGTGTCACTAGGGAATTGGGGGAAAGTAATAAGTTCAATTTTAGGTCTTGGAAGACTTGGGGCTTGAGTTATTTATACAACTACTATTGTAAATATCAAAATAGTTGAGATATGGCCACCACTTATAAGTCTTCAAGTAGACCCTTCTGTAGGGACAACAGGTTGTACATAGTGACACTTTATTTCCTGCTAATCTTTGTGAAATTGTTCTAAACTTTGCCAATTATTTCCCAAGCCATAAATAAAACATGAATATTTTAAAAATGAGATAAACTAAAGTGACTCATGGGTTAGATCCAAAGGTAAGCAGGGTAAGACAAAGAATAAGGTTTGCTTTAGATGGTTAGAGGTATCAATTCTTTTAACCTCTATGATAATAACATGTAAACCTAGTATTCATCGACCCTAGTTTAATACTCAAAGCCAAATTAATGCAGTTGATGATTCAAAGGAAAAAAAATGTATATATCTAAAAGCATATGTTGTACAAAAGTTACTTATTCATATTAAATTGCATAAACACATTCAACAATAAATAAGATCAAAACAAAGCACATATACTAGCAGCTTTGTTAGCCTAGTGTTAAAATCAAACCAACAAATGCATACAATGATATTATTTCTAGATTAGTCATATGAAAATAAACCTTTAATTCTCTAAAAGCATGAGAAACAAAAACTACAAAACATACAATAAAACATGCAGACAATCTCTCAAATTCTTAACTCTTTTCCATTAATTCTATAACAACTATTTATCCTTTACAATGAGGGGAAATATACCTATATATAGGCATCAAAATTACCTAAACAAGTTTAAGTGGGCCCATTAAAAGATGCCCAAATATAGCCAAGTGGCTAAAATGCCACTTATTACAATGGAATATTCTAAATTCAAATTTACAAAGTAAAGCCAAATATTCCTCAAGGTCATGGAGGAGGTTGTTGACCAGCTTGATATTATTGCCTTTGTTTCTTTGCCTCTTCCTTTGTCCAAAATTCCAAGCACACTATTCAATCTTGGTCAATTTGGTCAAAATATAGGATCATAGGTTGGAATAAGTTAGGTATTTATTGAACAAGCCTGCTGTGCTATGCAAGTACAAGCCTCAACAATTCTTTAATGGCCTCGACTCTCTCTAGCCTTTGGTTGGAAAAAGCCACAATGTTTATTACCTCAGTGGTAGTCTTGGCATTGGCTATTTCCTGCTAGAACTTTGTAATAAATACCTAAATTTGAGCCCTAAATTCTTGGTCATCCATGAAGCTACCATCAAGTTTGGTCACCCTAGTGACCATATAATCTTTTATCAATAGGGAAATCTTGAATTCTATCTTCTCTAAGGATGTAATTACATCCTTAACTTATTTTATCCGCCTTTTCACTATCATTCTTCTATTCATCAATATGGTCTATGTTGGGATGATGTCTTCAAGGGGCAATATCTTAAGGTCTAAGAACTTGTTGCTCCTTGCAACTCTAGCCAAGTTTGCCAACTTGGAATCATAGAGTGCAAGTTTTTGGTCATATTTAATGACCACATTATACTACAGAGTCCCATCTTCTTGCCTTCTCTTCATGACCTTGTATAAATTAAAGAAATTTATGACTACATTAATTACCTAGACTATAGTGTTCCTAGGCACTATAGGCAATGCTTGTTCCCTCAATATCTTCATCTCTTATTGCATGCTTTTCATTAAGACCAGTGTGGATTCTACATTGACTTGGACCTTGGACACAGGGTCCTCTACATACTCATCCACTTCACTTGGGCCATATTTTCTCATCTTTGTTAAAGTGAAGAGGTATTCTTCACTTTCATGGGCCACAATTGAGCTAGACCAGGGCTGCTCAACCTACCTCCTCACCACGCTTTTCATTCTACCTATATTAGCATCAAATATCATGCCAATCTATGGTGTATAGAGGACAACTTGAGGTCTATCTTATCTTACTACTAGTATAATATCCTTGAACCAATTTAAGATAACATTAGGCATTGGATTTATTGGAGGTGTCTTAGAGGTGGTGTAGTTGAGGCAAAGGTTAGAGATGTATCAGGCATGTGTGAAAAGTTTGATAGGTCCATCTGTCCAAGTGTGCCAAATAGAGTTCTTACTAGGCCCATATTTAGGATAAATGAAGGCAATTTTGGAGGCACACTCATCTTTGTATCCATAGTAATATTGAGAGGGTATATAGGAAAATGTGACTTTGGAAAGGTGAATGCCTTTGAAATGGGTCTTAATGGCCTTGCTGATGGAAGGGAACCAATGGCAAGTGATGTACTAGTCTTTATTGCTTGGGAAGAAGTGGAACTAATAGCCTAGCCATCACTAGTTCCTGATGAAGATGTAATATTGGTAGTGGCATGAGAAATGAAATGGGGAATGGTAAATTTTAAAGAACCACTAGCTTGGACCAAGCTAGTATCAACTGAAGATTGGGTAGTGGTAGTTACAACTACTGATGATAATAAAGGCAATGGGGGATCAATGGTGGGAGGAACACATGAAAAAACATAAACAAAAGTAGATGTAATTTTAATTGTAAAAAAAGGTACTGGGAAGGTACTTACATTAGGAGCTAGTTCTCTAAGGGTATCCTGAAGTGTGCTAGTTGCAATAATAGTCACTTAAGAAGCTGATGGAGGGGTTATTGATCCTCTTAAAGTGATATTTGGCTCCCTCTTCTTCTTGTAGACCTTCTTAGTGTTTCTACCAGCTAGTGCATGCATTTCTTTGATGGAAAGTTCAATACCTTGTAATTCCTTAAGGTCAATAACAATAGGGTCGGGTTGATCTAAGATCTCTAAAACAAATCCCATTGTAGATTCAAAGATTAATGTGGGAATCTGGGAGGGGCTAGGTTGAATAGTAGATCCTCTTTGCTCAAAGCTTGGAGGTACATCCTAAATTTTTGAAGTGACAAGTCTTGGAGGTCTACTTCACCTATTCTTAACAAGAGTAACATTATCTTCATCTTTTTTATCTTGCCCTTCCTCATAATCAACATCAAACATGTTTCCATGTGATGGTGGTTCTCAAGACTTAGCAAAATCCTCCTTTTTCTTCTCCCTATCCAGTCTCGTTTCCAATTCAATGTTCTTCTTTGTAGCATTTTTCAGCACCACCTCATCTTTCAAAGTATATCTATATATCCACTCGTGGACTTATTCTTGATGCTTGTATTCCATTTCGACATCTTTCTTGAATTTGAATAGATGTTTGGAAATGACATTATTGGGATCCCATGGTCTGAAGTCATCTTTAGGCAATAGGTATGAATCCCTATGCCTAATAGCTACAACAAAATCATGCCATTTGGTAACTTTGGTCATCCTTAGTTTTGTAAGGAACCTTATGGGGTGCCATTTTATTCTTGTTCTTGAAGACTCCATAAATCCATGTAAAAGTTGATAGGAAATTTCTTCTTTAGTCAAATTTATTAGCACAAACCTTGACAATATGAGAGGGGCCACCATCACTCCTATCCTAATGATTATGCAGTATGGGTATAGACAATAGCTACCCATGTCTCTCAAGGTTTGCTTGACTTTAGGGGGAACCCTCTACATCTTGCATTTAATGATCAACTTGTAAACCACTAGGTAGAATTATTTTGCAATCACTTTTATATTAAATTTGAATTGGTGAATATGCATTACAGAGAAGAGTTGAGTCACAACCTCTTGATGCTCAGGAGACCATGAATTCTAACCCAGTTGAGCAGTTACATAGACTGTATCTAATAAGTATCTCATCATGAAGAAGGGGGCACCATTATTTAAAGTGTCATGTATTGCATATACCAAATTGTTATTAATAATTTCCCTAAGTAGGGGAATCTGTTGGTCTTCTAGGATTATCTATAGCAATGGAATAGCCCTTATGTCCATGTAAACAATGTGTGGATTACCAAATAATCTATTCAGGAGGCTTAGGATAATCCTAACTCTTTATATGAATTGTTGGATGTAGAAGTTTCCTTGATCATCCATGAGAACAACTCTCATTGGGTTAGTCACCCATGAAGACAAGACCTTCTCTGGGGAGTGCACTTCATTATAGTTATTGATGATGACCTAGTTGTATTCTATCTGTGGGGAGGGAAGGTCATAATATTTATCAAAGATCAATCCTTATATGAAATCAATAGGGAACCCTTGGGATATTGACTTGAGTAGCCCATACTCACACTTTAACCTCCCAAAAATAGTGTAAACTAGGTTAGCACATGACATCAACTTCGATATTAGCTATGGCCTTTTGGAGACCAAATGCATTGATGGTGAGGATATCCAAAACTAGCTAGCTTATATGAGGCATGGTTTCATCCTCATCAATAGCCTTAGCTACTTCTACATTGAAATAAATGCTTCTATAATGTAGGTCACTAGATGCTATGGCTTCAAGAATAAATTCAGTATCCTTGAAGATGACTGAAGTACTATTCTAAAATAGAAAGTCATCATTTCCGAAGGAAATGCCCTTACCTAGAGTAGAAGGACCTGTTTGTGCCATCTCTTGTAATAATTTATGTAGTAATCAATGCCTCTTTGTATCCTTCTACAATTTTTAAGCTCCAATAATGGCGGTTGGGAGTGCAATTTGCAAACAGCTTGAGTTTTATCAAATTGTGAGAGCACAAACAATAGAGAAAGCAAATGCATATAACTTTGAAATGCAAATATCAATAGCCTTGATTGTGTAACCTTTTGAAAGATCACTCTGATTAATGCAATGTTGATGGTGATCCTAGTTCATGCCATATTAATAGCAAGCTTGTCAACCTTACATACATTTGAAACAACTTCAAACTATTGCTTTTGGAAATTAATTACACAAGAATTCAAATTTAGCTTTAATCTATCTTTGATTTCTCATCAATTTTAGCTTTATAGCTAAAGATTGCCACCTTTTGACACATGGTTTCCACCTCATATCCAACTAAGTACTTGTATGGCCTAAATATAGACTAAGCTACCTAGCTGGCTAAAAATTTGGACGCGTGGCACCTTTTTATTGTCTCATAATCTCTTGAGATGAGGCTTTGCATGATGACCCATCTGCATCTCACCACGTGGCATGTTTTAATTCATAACGAGATCTTGGGTAGTGTTATTCAATTCTAATTGTCTATGGGAATACCACACATCACTCTCATGGGAAATCATAGTTTTTTTGCCAAGCATCACTCTCACGAGAAATCATAGCTTTTATTTGCTAGGTATTGATCTTAGAAGGATTTTGGATAAATCTCAGCAACTTTGCACTAATCAAATGGCTCAGTTGGAGACATGCATCCCTCTTAGAGGTGATCTTAAGGATATTAGATATAAATAGTGCAAAAATGACATGTGGCATCATCACACAGGCCCAAAGAGGGCACACATAATCCTCATGGTCTTTTGTTTGTTCTTATGCTAGGTGTCATTCTCATAAGGCACATTAGATAGCTGTATATCACCAAACCTTAATCAAATGGTTCAAGTGCAGCTACATGTCTGCCTTGTGAGCTCTCATGAACTTTGGATGGATGAAACATAGTACAGACACATGACGATATAGGATGAACCCAAGGGGGACATGCATCACCTTAGAGGGTTATTCGGGTATGGTTGGTTATGGTTGAGACACACATCAACATATCATAGACTTATTCACTATGACAAGATGCATGGGAGATGTGTGGTAGCTTGGATAGGATGGTCTCATTCATGGGGGTTAAGATTTTAACACATAACCCCAAGATTTAAATTCAAATGGATAGCTTATTTTTGAGCCCTCTAGATGATGCCACATAACTTGCAAACTTGATAGATTTGCTCCAGGTGTCTTATGCATGATGTGATAAATCCTTAAGGCATTGTGGGGCTTGATGAGGTGGACACTTGTATTTTAGGTCATAGTCTAAATTTTAACATTCCATGAGGCATCATAAACCAAAAATTTAATTTGATGTCTTGCAAGGTCAAACGAGAAACTAAGCTAGCTGTTTGAAGATGTCATTGTTCATCTTAGGCAAGTTTAAACAAGTTTAAAGTATAAATTTGTAAGAAAATGCTTTAAACACAATCATAATGTTAATTCAATCAAGCCCAGTGAAACTTGTTGTGTTTAAGTCTATTAGAGAGCTAGGTCATGTTTCCTTAGCAAAAACTTGTTTGTATATCATTGAACCATCCATGTTTAATAGTTCATTATTGAATAAAACTTGAAGAAGACTTTCAATAATTTGAAAATTTATAAGTATTAATACTTATTACAAAATGAATGATTAACTAAAAATTACAAAAATATTAAATCAATTCTCCATGTAGTCAAATGATTTAATATGCTTAGCATCCTGGGCATTTTTGAAAATTTGAAGAAAGAAAGGTCCCCATTCTGAGAATAGGGGAATGTTAATCATCAACAAATGGGGACCTCTATGGGGAAACATTGCACAATGTTAGAATCCAAATATTTTGTTCGAAGTTAAGTAAAAAATTAGTCATATCATTATGATCTTCAATCAGTACCAAAACTATTTTTCAAAAATAATGAAAGCCCATAGGTTTGAAATAATGTTTAAACCTTGTAGATAATCATACTATGTGTGTGCTTTGAGTTTCCTTAACCATTGACTCTGGGTTCATAAATGATAAGTTTCAAGTTTCAAGACATCAAACATGAAATGACTTAAGCATTACTTAGATTTTATATAATTATACTTTTCTTAGTTGAGGATGACTTAGGAATTAATTTGCTACCAGCCAGACATCCATAGCCCCGAGAAAGATACCTTTGGTTCCAATTCGGGCCTTACTCTAATAATAGCCAAGCATCCATATCCCTGGTAGAGATTGACTAAATCACCATTCATGGAATCTAAAATAAATTTATGATTTCAATTCATTGGTGTATCATTTTTTTCTTTCTTTATATCTGCATTCATAAACTAGAATGGTTGGGATTTAGAATTAGCCAGGTGTAGGCTATTATCAAGACATGGTCTAGATGTAATTCACTTTTAGATATCAAGTTTTGTCCCATAAATTTACTTGGTGGATTTAAGTGACAATATGATGGTTCACATAGATTTTAAGTCTAGTTTGAGAAAATGTTCATTCATTTGAAATATATTATAGTCTTGAAATAGCTTAGGATTTTCATGAAAAAACTAACTTCTAATTAATCCTGCCTAGCTTTTCTAAATTGAAACACTACTATATGTTTCCAAACTTTGGATGAACAATGTTTAAAACGAATAATCCCTTAATCCCATTTTCAAGACTAGACTAACATATATTGAGCCAATGAATTCTTATCCAAAGGACCTATTACTAAGCTATAATCACATAATAGAAAACAAACAACAAGTAGAAAGTGAGAAATAACACAACAAGGAGTAAGAAAGAACACAATAAGAAATCAAAGTAGGAATGTGAGAAAGAACACAACAAGGAGTAAGAAAGAACACAATAATAAATCAAAGTAGGAAAGTGAGAAAGAACACAATAGGTAAGCAAAATAGGAAAGGAAACTACTCTACTCATACCTACTCTAACTTTAAAAAAGCTTACTATCCTTCTAGAGTTTGTGATAGAGTGGCAAAGAAATAATGTTTCATGTACTGCCCATGACTAGCAATGTTAAGTCACTCCCTTGTAGATATTTCATCTTGAATGCATTTTTACCTGATATTTCTACCACTTAATATGGTCTAATCCAAATAAGAGTGATCTTGTCATGTTGTCCATTCTTCTCATGGGCCTTGTCCCATAGTAGGACCAAGTCTGATATGTGGAACACTTTAACTTTGTCTCATTTATCAAACCATCTCTTTACAATATCCTGATGCTTGCTAAAATTATTCAATGCTTGGTCTCTAGCATCTTCTATTTAGATGATGTTCAATATTTGGGATTGTATTCTCTTTTCTTTTTCCATATACTCAACCATAAAATAATAGGTGGACAACTTCAGTGTGATAGGAAAAATAGCTACCCATATACCAGTCAGAATGGGGATGCCTTGAGCACCTTTTTGTGTCTCATCCTATTTTCCCATAAAGCATACTTTAGTAGGAACTACCATTCTCTAGGTTTCTTCTTTGTAGATTTCTTGATGGCATTCATCAAATTTTTATTGGTAGATTCTGCAACTCCATTACCCTAAGGGTAATAGTTTGAAGCAGACTTGATGACTATTCTATTATCATATGCCCACTCAGTGAATTTGACTAACATAAAGGCTAGGCCATTATCTCATACTAATGATAGGGGTTTCCTAAACTAAGTGATGATATTTTCTTATAAAAAATTGATGACATGAATCGTTCTACTATTTTGGTGGGTACTACTTTAGTCCACCTAGTGCAATAATCCATGGTAGTGAGTACAAATTTATGCCCTAATGAGGAGTCGGGATTGATCACTCTTATGAAGTTGAGGCCCCATTGTGCAAATGGATTCATTTCAATCACTGGTTGTAAAGGCATGGCTGCTTTTGTCTCTCATCAATCAAATAATTGAAATTGATGGCATGTTCTCACATGAGCATGGGTGTCTTTGAATATGGTTGGCCAATATTAGCCTTCTCTCAATATCTTGTGCACTGTGGTATGCCCTAAAGGGTGACCACTTCCCAGTTTGTCATGAAAATTGTTCATGATTTTCATGGCTTTAGCTCTAGAAACACATCTTAGATAGATCCCCTCATAATTTTTTCTATATAGAGGACTCCTCTTTTGATCATAAAATGAGATGATCTGAGCCCGAGGGCCCTTTTTTATCCTTTTTAAGGTGTGGGGGACACACTGTATGTAGTAAATAGTGAATAATATCCTTGTACCAATCACCACTAGATACTTGACTTGCTTCAACCTATAAAACATCAATGAATAGATCAGTATTTACAATAAGATGGATCAGACCTTAACCTATAACTAACTTAGAAAATTTTATTTCTATATCATATTCTTAGAGTTTGGTCATCCACTTCCCTCTTCATTCTTTGAGTTTATTTTGTCCTAGCATCAATTTGACATCCGAATCAGACACTATGGCATACATCTTATTCCTCAGGATGTAGTGTTTAAATTTATTGATGGCCTTCACCAGAGCATAGGCTTGCTTATCTAGAATAGGATAGTTATGTTTGAAATTATTCAAGTTGGTGATCATGAATGCTATAGGGTGCTATTTATCATCCTCTTTCTCTATCAAAACAATGGTAATAGTGTGATCAGAAGCAAAAGAATATAGATAAAGTCTTTTCTAAAATCAAGACTTATTAGAATAAGAGCTTGAATAATTGCATCCTTAATGTCTTGAAATGCCTTCCTTGCTTCAACAGTCCATTCTATCTTCACATCTTTGTTTAGCGTCACGTTGAGTGGTTTTATGATCTCTACAAAACCAAAGATAAGCTTTCTTACAAAATTAATCTTGTCAAAGAGAGATTTTGACTATTTTTTGTTGTTAGGGATTTATACCTTTACAATTGCATTTATTCTTCAAGGTCAATAATCATACCTTAGTGGGTGATTACATGTCCTAGAAGTTTACCCTTAGTTACACAGAAGATAATTTTCTTGGGGTTTAAATAAATGCCTTACCTAATACACTTTTCTAGCACTTCTTCTAAATGCATTATGTGATTACCTCTATTTTTAGAAAAAACTATTAGATTATCCATGTAAATAATGATTCACTTACCAATTAATCTTTGGAATGCATGGTCCATTGCTTTTTGGAAAGTTTCTCCTATGTTGATCAGTTGAATGGCATTCATTTGTATGCAAATGTTCCCCACTTAGTGGTGAAGGTAGTTTTCATTATGTCATTCTTATTCACTAGGACTTGGTTATAGCCTAAAAATATGTCAAGGAATGACATCACTCTAGATCCACTCACCAATTGAATGACCTTGTCTAAATATGTCAAGGGGTAATTATCTTTCTCAGAAGATTTGTTTAAGTTTCTAAAATTGACATAGAGTCTAATTTCCCCATTCTTTCATATTGACACAAGATTTACAATCCGTGTCAAGTGCCATATGGGAAAGATTATCCTTGCATCTAGCAATTTTTTCACTTCCTTATAAATTAGTGGTTCTAATACTAGATTTACTGGCATTTGTCTTTGCCTTAAGGGTTTATAGGCCTCTTTCAAGGGGATAGTGTGAGTAATCACACTAGTATCAAATATCTTAAGGTCATCATATAAATAGGAAATGGCATCTTTAAACTTGGTTAAAAAGGTAGCAGCTTCCTTTAGCTCTTCATCGGTGCAAACTAAACTAATATTGACACTTTGTTCATTCCCAAGATTTCCTATGTTGACTTGCTTATAATATTTTTTATTGACCTTAGGTTGTTTAGCTTCAACTCTTTGTTTATGTAGGTCAAACATATTTTCTAAGGAGATCATGCCCTTGGGGTTTGGTTTTCTTTGAGTTGGATTACTCCATCTTCATTGTCCTTTGAATTTTCTATATAACTTTCATCATGTTCATCAATGATGTGGGATTTGAATATGCCAAAATTACACATGAAGTCAATTATTTTTTATCATCATCAAAAACTTGGAAGTGATTGATATTATCTACCACAGAGGGGCATGGAATTATTTCCACATTAAACTCCTATAAGTTTAAAGGCTCTATAAGCACTAAGTTGGCTACTATTGAAACTAGAACATATGCCAATTGGTTCTTCTCCCTGGGAAGGGAAACAATATTAAATGAGTCAAAATACTTAATCAATTCCCAAGCTCTAAATTTATACTTTCTTAAATAGGAAAGCTTGCACTGATATCTGGTCCTGACCTGATTAACAACTAATTTTGAATCACCATAGAATAACAATTCTTTTACCTTATGTTTGATTGAAAATTAAAGTCTTCAAATAAGAGCTTCATATTCTGCTAAATAATTAGTATAAGTGACCTACAATCTATAAGAAGCTAGATACTATTTTCCTTTGATATTTGTTAAAATAATCCCAATATCAAAACCTTTCTTAGCTTGCACACCATCAAAGTGTAACATCCAGGGACCTTTATTTTCTTCTTTCATCTTGTTATCTGCAAAAACATTAGTGGTTTCTAAAGTGTAAACACATAAGTTAGAGGATTGGTAATTTACCTTTTCATTCTTGAAATTATATTCAATGATCATGTATTTCATTTTGGGTTACTGATCGATCCTGATTTGATTGGGAATCCTATGCCAAGTTAGCCACATATGGGAAAAATCAATGGACATATATCCATTTAGGGATTTAGTCCAATCATGACTCAATAATAATCTGTAAGCCTTAGGTATGTCAATCACTTCAATATCTATGAACTGCTAAATTTAGGGTTCATGAGTGAGCTACATGTGAATATTTAACAATTCACCCACCACTTTCACTCTTGATTTATCCAATTGCACCACTACCTTCCTTGATTTGATTGGGTTTAATCCTAATTTATCATAGATTCCTAAAGGCATAATGTTAGCTAAAGCACTAGAGTCTAACAAGACATTATGAAGATTCTTACAAAAAATCCTTATAGTTAATAGAAATGGTGGAACTTCATGCTTACTCTTATACATTACCACATTTGCATGAGCCAATTTAGCTTTTCTGGAGCTAGGATTTTTATTCAATGATTTTAGTAGCTAATCATGTTGTTTAGTGATTTGAGTGAGTTCATGCAAAGTTATGTCTACCTTGATCTTTTTCATATCTTCCACTATGTTATATCCATCTTTCGATTTTGTGTAGGGAGCTTGTGTTGTTGGTTAATTCTCCTTACCTTTAGGGGGTGGAAGATTATTGTATGTCCTACTATCAGGAGGTGTATCTATTTTATTAAGTGGAGTGGAATTTGTTAGAGGTGGGTTTTGATCCTTACTTCTCAAATCATAGATTTTCCTCTGGTATTGTTGGAAAGCATGCACTTCCTTGACATTATTTTCAAGCTCATTTTCATCTTGATTGGAAAAATCATAGGTCTCAACCATGACGACTATTTTTAGAGATCTAGAAGCATCATTGGTATTGTTAGAGCCTTTAGCATTACTTTGATCAGTGGGATTCATCTCAAACCCTTCCATTTGGCTTTGAATGGCTTCAAATACATGATGGAACTCAACGCAGTCTAGTTCTCCATGTCTGGTAGTATTGTGAGCTCACACCAGTTGGGGAAGGCAAACTTGTAAATGTTGATCTCAGGCAACTTGCTCAAGGGAGGCTCATTATTATTATTAGGCCTATTGAATGGTCTATTATATATTTGGAATTTATAATTTTTATTGGAACTATCACTAGTATTTCCCATCTATTTCTTGAGATCCAAGAAATAATTAGAAAGTTTCTGAATGGTTTTCTATATTGAACCTAATTCTTGTTTTGGGTCAAAATTTGAATGTTGGTGTTATTTATAGGCACCAATGATTGACTAATATTGTTTTGGGGATGTGCTCCATCATTCACTTGGTTGAAGAATCCCAGCTACTGGTTGGGTACAATGTGGATCAATGGAAACTAATTAATTACTGCACTTGGTTTAATGTAGGCAGATTTTGATTCATGTTAGGTATGACATTTAGAGTAGGCATCATTGGACCATTGTTTGGTATAGTAAAAGTGGGATGCCCTTATGGGTGAATTTGATCATCAATATGGATGGATTTAACATATGCCAAAAGCAACGTGTAAATATTCAAGGCTCTTCTTAGGAAGATAGCTATCATTGGGTCAAAGGAATTTTTATATATTTCTAAAGCCAAATTGTCTACCAACTTATAGGGTGGGGATGTCAGGCTATACATATTTTAAAACTTTGTGTTGAATGTTCTAATTGGTTCCTTTATGTCCCTTTTGAGGGTGGTGAATTATTAATACACAACTCCTAGAGTTACTACCGTACCAAATTGGGCAATAAAAGTATCATTGAACTGATCCCATCTTGTGATGGAATCTTTTGGCAAGTTGAGGAACCAATCATAAGTCGCATATCAGAATGTAAAAGGAAAAAGGTGGCAAGCCACGACCTCATAAATTACATTAAGCAGCCTCAAAGATGATTTAAATGAATTTATATGATCTCAAATGGTTACCATATAGGTGGGGGTAAAGAGAGGCAAATATTTTTTTGGGTTTTTTGGCAGATCATGTACAACTTTAGGAACATTGATGAATGAGCCAGCTAACCATGCCATGATTAAAAAGAGGGGTGGAAAATTTTGGTTAGATGGGAAATTTGGCTAGGTCCTAGACTTCATACCTTTACCTTTGTCTTCTCTCACATTCATATGGATTTATAGTGATGTTAAAGGGACTCTAGGTTTAGATCAAGATTTGGTTCTAATCCTAGGAAACTCTAGGATACAAATAGGGTATTAATAACCAGAAAGTAAAAACACTTCAAAGGTAGCTTCAAAGGTGTTAAATATTACAAATATTAGTCAACCTGTTATATAAAATCCTCTACAAATAAAATTTAATATCTTTTACCTTGATCTTTGAGGATTGAAGCTTTGAAACCTTAGAGTTTTCAATACCTACACAAATACTGTTAGTTCTGCATGTTAACCTACAAATATTGGTGTTAGACCAACATTCCAAAAAATTCCTATGCCAAATCTAACAATATGAGATCATTTAAGAATTTTAAAACACCTTTAATCATAAACCTATGCAAAGGTTTACTCAATCTTAGAGTAATTATGATCTTACGTTAAGCGAATTAGAGTAATTATGATCTTGAATGCCTAGATTTAGTACAAATGAGGTCCTAGTGATTGACCTTTGCACAAAGTTTCACAAATATCTAGATTATTTACCAAATTTCTATTAACCTTTGCAAAGATGACCATAAAAACCTTCAATATGCCTAAATAATGGGGTATTTCACCTATCTTTGCATAAATTTAGATAAATATCCAGATTATTTACCAAATTTATACAATCGAACACTAACTTTGATGAAATCCTTTAAATAATGCAAAGATTCATACAAATAATATAGATATTTAATGTTATTTAACAATATTTATGTACTTTGAAATAATTATTCATATATATTAATGAAGTACAATAAAATTTCACTAATATGTATGAAAGTAATTGCATAAGGGCCCTCCTTCTAGAAACCAACTTCTTCCATTCCTATTGATTAACTTAATGTGCTCCCTGTTCACTAAAGAATAGGGGGAAAAAAATAACTCAATTTTAAGTCCTAGAAGACTCAGGGCTTGAGTTTTTTATACAAATACCACTAGAAATAAAAAATAACTAGAGATATGGCCACAATTTGTAAGTCTACAAATAGACCCTACTGTAGGGATAATAGGTTGTACGTAGTGACACTTTATTTCTTGCTAATCTTTGTGAAATTGTTCTCAACTTTTCCAAGCCACAAATAAACCATGAATATTTATATAATGAGCTAAAATAAAGTGAATCATGGGGTAAATTCAAAGGTATGTAGTGTAAGTTAGAAAATAACATTTGCTTTAGATGGTTCAAGGTATCAATTCTTTTAACCTTTATGACAATAACACGTAAAAATAACATTCACCAACCCTAGTGTAATACTCAAAGCCAAATGAACATAGTTGATGTTTCAAAGGAAAATAAATGCATATATCTAAAATCATATGTTGCACAAAAGTTACTCATTCACATTGAATTGCATTAGCACATTCAACTATAAATAAGATGAAAAAAGAGCACATATACTAGCAGATTTGTTAGCCTATTGTTAAACTCAAACCAACAGATACATACAATGATATTATTTCTAGATTAGTCATATGAAAAGAAACCTTTAATTTTCTAAAATCATGAAAATCAACAACCACATAACATTCAATAAAGCATATATACAATCTCTCAAATTCTTATCTCTTTTCCATTAATTCTATGATCTGTAAACTGAAAAATACAAGTGTACTACATTCGAAAATCACTTGTTCATGTTTATGAGATCTTTCAAAATTTTAATTTCTTGTGTTTAATTTTGCATAAAGAAAGTAAAATCAAAATTAAAATGAAGATTATAATGCAATAATAATCAGAGAAAATCAAAGATAACACCATCAAGTTGATAACGGAGTTCGGCTTCAATAGCCTACATCTCTGGGTCCGTTCCAAGTGAGGACCGTTCTATTAAAATGCTACAACAAATGGCTTCAAAAACTTTTAAAATTCTTTAATTTCGTCTTCTCTGATCTTTATATGCTTGCAAATATTTATTTTAGACCTGAAAACAAAAGCCCAAGGCCGTACAAGGCAAAATCAAGGCTCTAATTCTCTTATTTCTCTTTACATAGTCAGAAATCCATGTCAAAACAAGTAAAAATAAATCCCTTTTATAACACTTCAGCCACTATGGCTGAAGCGGTCAAGACCTTAGCATTTTAGATGGGAGGTCAAGAGTTCAAAACCTCCTTCATCCATTCTAGGCACTCAGGCTCTCCCTAGGCGCCAAGCATGCATTTTGCCCTCCATTTTAGGTGCTTGGCTTAAGTTTTGTCCCACATTTGCTAGGCATGGTTGTTTTACATGATTTTAATAGTAAACTTGCTGACCTTGTCAAATGAATAAGATTTGGGCGCCAAATTTGGACGCCACATAGCCTAGTCAAACGCTTAGATGCTTGTTTAGTGGAGTATTTGGTGGGTGGCGTGGAGGTTTGGCGCCTTTAATACATTTGAACTTATCAAATACCATGTGCATAAAAAAAACACCTAACCAATATTTTTTGCCCTCTAATTATTTTCCATGTGTCAAATGGAGATTGGTCCACTTGGCATTCCGCAACTGTGCCACGTCACTTTACGACACCAAATTTTTACCTATTGAACCAAAACTTCAGCGGCCTATAAATTTTTCATACGGTGTCCATTTTGCAAACCGCAAAAAGCATCAAAAAGCTCTCGACGAGTACTACAATGTGAAAATGATTTGAACTTAATTTGAAGACTTTTACAAAATAGAACGGTACATGGATCCATTTGGATCATTCCTCCCCACTGGGAACTTTTGGACCTCTGAAAGTTGAAATTAATTGGTAATGAGGTGAGGGTATTTTTCCCTCACCTTTATGACTTCCATCCATCTAGCCTTGCTTGGGTACATCCCTTTGAGACCAACACAAAGATATTCAATATTACCTCTTCGTGAAGTCTGCATATTCCTGTCAAGTATAGTATCTTCCTACAATTCTATTAGATATTCAGGAGAAAAATCATCAATGGAAGGAATGGATACACTTTCATCATGATCAATGATCATTGGAGGCTCATACAATTTCAAATTTTCCACATTTACAACTGAATAAATCTGCATGTAAGATGGTAAGTCTAATTGGAAAGCATTTGTACCAATTTTTTCTGTTATCCGAAAAGGACCATATCGGATTGGTTTCAACTTTTTACCTTCACCTGTTAGTCTTTCCTTACTAATGTGAAGCCATACCATATCACCTACAACAAATTGGTGATCAATACGATGTTTGTCATGCCTGGCTTTGTACTTGGCTTGACTTTTCTCCAGTTGAGTACGAACAGTCTGATGAATGAGTTGTATTTGTTCAATGAACTTCTTGGCTTGAATGGCTTCTTTTGGTTCACCAATAGCTGTATCCTATCCATAGCAAACATCTAGAGGAGATTTAGGCAAGTATCCATAACAAACTTCAAATGGAGATTTCATAATAGAAGAATGAAGTGCCCGGTTATATGCATGCTATATGTAACACAATTGTTCATCCCATAACTTTGGATTTTTATTGCTATAACCCCTAAGCAAATGTACCACAGTGCGGTTCACAACCTCTGTTTTTCCGTCGGTTTGTGGATGAAATGTAGTGTTCTTTTTTAATTTAGTGTCCATTAGTCCCCACAAAGTTTACCAAAACTCCCCAATAAATAGAGAATCTCGATCAGAAATAATTGAAGTAGGCAAACCAAAATGAACCCATACATGTTTAAAGAACAAATATGCAGTGCCTTCGCCATTAATCTACTTAGTGCAAGGAATCAAAACACACATTTTGCTAAATCTATCCATAACCACATATAAATAGTCATGATTTCTATGTGTCATAGGCGATCCCCCCACAAAATCCATAGAGATACTTTCCCAGAGGTGAGTAGGAACAGGTAGAGGAGTGTAAAGTCCCAATTTCCTGTTACTCGGTTTACTTGTGGCATAAAGAGTACATCCCCTTATATATTTAGCAACATTTTCCTGCATACAAGGCCAATAACAATACATTTTCAAATGTGCAACCGTTTTAGCAACTCCAAAATGACCAGAAATAAGAGAAGTATGTGCTTCTCTAATCATGTGCACCCTCTCATTTTGAGGAATACATAGTTTACCCAAATGATACAAAAGATCATTGTGTACATGATAGTCCAATTCTTCTACTTGTCTACTACTCATCAAGTCTTTATAAAAATCCTGAAAAATCAAGATCATTCACATATTGTTCTTTATAACTTTCATGAGACAAAGAACCATGTTGTAAAAGAATAGATGCAACAACCATAGGAGGCCTAGATAGCATATCTGCAACCTTATTTTGAATTCCTTTTTTATACTTGATCACAAGATGAAATTGTTGTAAGAAACCCATCTAATGAAAATGTCTATACTGTTGTATCTTAGTTTGTGATTGGAGATACTGTAAGGGCTAATGATCTATATGTATTATTGTTTCTTTGCCCATTAAGTAATGTTTCCATTTTTTAACACTTTGAACCAACACATACAATTCCTTATCATAAGTTGGATATTTTCTTATTGCACTTGTAAAGGTTTTATAATGATAACAAACTGGTTTCTTACCTTGCATTAAAATAGCTCCCATAGCATACTCACTTGCATCTGTCTCGATCTCAAATGGTTGTTGTATATCAGGAAGTGCCAAGACTAAAGCAGTACTTATCTTTTCTTTCAAAGTATCAAAGGCTTTTTGATGTTTGCCTCCCCACTGAAAGACCTGTTTCACACTTGTCAAAGAATGCAAAGGTGATGCAATATATGAAAATTGAGAAATAAACTTCCTCCAAAACTGTACTGCACCAAGAAAACTCCTAACCTCAGTTGTGTTAGTGGGTGTAGGCCAATTAACAATAACTACCACTTTTGCAAGATCAATTTTCAATTTACCATGTCCTACAATGTAACCCAAGTATATCAAAGAGGTCTTGCCAAATTCACATTTTGATATTTTCAAATAAAGTTTTTCCCTTCGTAATGCATCCATGACTTTCTTAATGTGGATCACATGCTCTTCCCATGACTTGCTAAAAATCAATATAACATCTAAGTAAACTATAAAAAAATTATCAAGGAACTGTCTAAAAATATCATTCATCAATCTCATGAATGTAGCCAGGGCATTACACAACCTGAAAGGCATAACAAGCCATTCAAACAATCCCTGTTTTGTCTTAAAGGCAGTTTTCCATACATCACCTTCATTAATTCTTACTTGATGATATCCACTTCTCAAATCCAGCTTAGTGAAATAAATAACATGTTTTAATTGATCCAACAAATCATCTATACGAGGAAGAGGGTAACGATTCTTAATAGTAATTTTGTTTAAAGCATGAAAATCAACACACATTCGCCAAGTGCCATCTTTCTTTGGCACCAAAATAATTGGCGAAACAACAAGAGATGAACTTGGATGAATAACACCTCTATCCAATAGATCCATTACCCGTTTCTTGATTTCCTCATTTTCCACCACTGATAACCTGTACATGCCAATTTTAGGGAGAGGAGAATCTTACAATAGCTGAATTTCATGTTGAACTCCCCTTTTAGGAGGTAAGCCCTTAGGATCCTGAAATACATCATCATAAGTAGAAATGATTTCAACCAATTCATTCTTGTGTCTAAGATCACACTTTTCCAAAACTTGAGAATATTCTTTTTCCTTAGACTTAATCAACATGAGACAAAAAGTCTTGCTTGAATTAACTAGTCTTTTCATTTGCCTTGCTGTAATCAAGGAAAGACTTGTTCTAATGTGATGTGCTCTAACTATGTATTCAATGCCATCCTTAACAAACAAGTACTTATTTTCCTCTTTATAGAAGATTGCTTTTCTATCATAAAGATATGGGCTTCCCAAAACAATCCCACATATGTCCAATGGAACAACATCCAACTCAATCTCATCTATGAACTTGGATGTGATGGCAAACCTTAGCCTACAAGTTTGTGAGGCTTGTAGCTTTGCATTGTCACACACCCAACCTAGTGGATAAGGCTTTGGATGGGGATTGGTTTGTAAGCCTAGCTTCTTAACAACCTCTTCAAAAATTAAATTTTCTTGTCAACCACTATCAAATAGAGTGTCAATCTTAGTATGCTTTGAAACAACTCTAATGTGGAACAATTCATTTCTTTTCTTATCTGTTAGGTTGTGGAGCTAAAAGCTTCACTGATGCAGACACGGAGGAGGTTGCAGGAGAGTTGCTGAGTGTCAGAGACACCGGCGTCGGTCAGGCAAATCGATGTCGGCAGGATAGGGCAGGAAGGAAACCGACGTCGGTCAGAGATCGGCCGGCGTCGGCGACCCCCAGGCGGACAGGGACCGGCGTCGGTCACCTGTGTGGTTCGACTGCGAGTTAATTACGGGCAGTTGGTTGATGAACCAAGTGTTTGCATGATGAGTGCTAATTTTAGACTCATAGCTACGGATCTAATTATTGTAATTAGATGTTTAATTATTGTTTGGATGAGATCTATATAATAGACTCATGGTTGTATTGGAAAAGTGTTCTAGTTTGAGTTGAGCAAAGTTTGTTCCTTCTGTGTGTGAGGTGAGCAAGGGTGTTCCTCCTAGTTCCATAGTACCAGGTGTAGGTGCTGGTTTTGGAGAGTCAGTTGGATTCTTCAGGAGTGTAGGATCTTGGTCACAGTTGCATGGCCTATATAGGAGATCTACATGGTAAGTAAGATCATTGATCTGCAGGTGTATGTGTGTGCAAGGTCAAGGTTCACAGGGGAGCAGAACTGTTGTTTGATTTGCAGGTGTGCAAGATCATATAGACAGCAACACAACAGGGAGCAGTATCAGGCAGGATCTACTTGGAGTACAGGTGTGTACTCGGATAGAGCAAGACAGGAAGGCAAGGGAGTTCCTTCCATAAGTATGGTCTGTTGAAGTGCAGGTTATTGCAGGTTCATGGGAGATCTACTTGAAGTACCTTGAGTACTTGTGGAGCACGTGGAGTGCTTGTGGAGTGCATGGAGCACGGGAGGTGAACACCAACTCTGTATTTGAGTTGGGTGTTGGGACCTGAGAGGGAGAGCTTTGGGGAGAAGAACTACTATTCACTTGAGGTGTGGCGAGCCTCTGAAGAGGTGGTGGAGAAGAAGTGGCATCTTCTTTATTGTATTCTTTTTTGTATAAAGTGTTAATACAAGTTGTGTATTGTCTCTCATATGCTGTGTTATTCTGAATTCTAGTTACTTGTTGATTCTGGTTAATTTCCGCATATTAAGTTGCTTGAAGTTGGTAATCAATTGTGTGCTTCCGATTTATTTCCCAACATTATCAACATGCACATAATTCTGTCTAGAAGAAGATGCATCATTTGATGACTTAGTGCTAGAAAGAGAAAAATCATTATGTAAACCCATAGCTATGATCTTAGTTTCATCACCTGAATCTGATCCAAAGTCCTGAACCATAGCATTAGCCTTCTTTTCTTTCTTTAGATACTTCTTAGGCCTTAACTCAGGATGTAATTTCCAACACTTAGACTCATCATGATTTTTCTTGCAATGATTACAAAATGGTTTTCCTTCTTTTTTAACAGTATAAGTGGATTTCTGTATACCCTTTCCTGATGTACTTTCCCCTTTGGATTGCTTAACATTAGATTGCTTACTTTTTACTTTAAGAAAAGATTCTTTTGATTGTTTTCCTCTAGCCTCTAAATGAGTGGCTTGAACACATACTGCATCTAAATTAGTGGGATTGAACATAAGAATCATATGTCTTAAGTAACTATGCAACCCACCTATATACTTTAGCAGTGTTTCTTGTGTGTATAGAGGAACATTCAAAAGTAAAGCTTTTTTCTTAAAATCTTGTGTATAATCTTGAACACTTTGGCCTTTTCCTTGTCTAAAACTTTGCCAATCCATCATGGCTTGTTGCATATAGCCTAAAGGATAGAATTGCTTTCTGAGTTCTTCAATAAATTCATTCCAAGTAGAAATCGAGTTACCTTTTTGAACCTCGGCTTCCTTCAACTTACTCTCCCACCAGATGAGAGTTGTACCCTCCCATACGAAGAGTAGCCAAATGAATTTTTGACTCATCCCCTACAATCTTTTGGACCCTGCAATAAACTTCAATCTGCTTGACCCAATTATCCAACTTTTCGGCATTAACTTCACCATTAAACATTGGTAATTCAAACTTAATATCTAATTTTAGTGGAGGAAGAGATTCCACAATTTTTTTACGGTCATCCGATGGAGAAGGTTTTTTGATTTCTTTACATTTTGATTCTCGTGAATCACCTTCTTTTTTTTTCTCAGATTTTGTTTGTTTGTCACGGTATAGTTCCTCAACCATGCTTCTCATGTCCATGAAAGCTCGATGGAAAGCTTGTTCGGATTCCACCTCTTCTTCGGCCATCCTTGAAGCACTCCTTAAACCAATCTCTGGATTATACTCAACGCATTTTCCTTCACGCTTTTGGGATTTAGACCTTGTCAACATACACTAGCAATCATTGTTAAATAACAACCGCTATGATACCAAAAATTTGATCTGTAAAATGAAAAATACAAGTGTACTACATTCAAAAATCACTTGTTCATGTTTATGAGATCTTTCAAAATTTTACTTTTTTGTGCTTAATTTTGCATAAAGAAAGTAAAATCAGAATTAAAATGAAGATTAGAATGCAATAATAATCAGATAAAATCAAAGATAACACCAGCGAGTTGATAACGGAGTTCGGCTTCAATAGCCTACATCTCTGGGTCCGTTCCAAGTGAGGACCATTCTATTAAAATGCTACATCAAATGGCTTCAAAAACCTTTAAAAATCTTCAATTTCATCTTCTCTAATCTTTATATTCCTATAAATATTTATTTTAGACATGAAAACAAAAGCTCAAGGCCGTACAAGGCAAAATCAAGGCTCTAATCCTCTTATTTCTCTTTACACAGTCAGAAATCCGTGTCAAAACAAGTAAAAATAACTCCCTTTTATGACACTTCAGCCACCATGGCTGAAGTGGTCAAGACCTTAGATTTTTACACAGGAGGTCAAGGTTTCAAAACCTCCTTCCTCCATTCTAGGTGCTCAGGCTCTCCTCTTTAGGCGCCAAGCATGCAATTTGAATTTTCTTCCCTCCATTTTAGGCGCTTGGCTTAAGTTTTGTCCCAAATTTGCTGGGCATGGTTGTTTTACATGCTTTGAATAGTAAAATTTCTGACCTTGTTAAATGAATAAGATTTGGGTGCCAACTTTGGACGCCACATAGCCTAGTCAAACACCTAGATACTTGTTTAGTGGAGTATTTGGTGGGTAGCATGGAGGTTTGGCGCCTTTAATACATTTGAACTTATCAAATACCATGTGCATAAAAAAAACACCTAACCAAATTTTTTTTGCCCTCTAATTATTTTCCATGTGTCAAATGGAGATTGGTCCACTTGGCATTCCGCAACTATGCCACGTCACCTTACGACACCAAATTTTTCCCTGTTGAACCAAACTTCAGTGGCCTATAACTTTTGCATATGGTGTCCGTTTTGGAAACTGTGAAAAGCGTCGGAAAGATCTTGATGAGTACTACAATGTGAAAATGATTTGAACTAAATTTTAGGACTTTTGAAAAATAGAATGGCACATGGATCCATTTTGATCATTCTATAACAACTATTCCTCCTTTATAATGAGAGGGAATACCCCTATATATAAGCCTCAAAATTTCTTGTAAAGGTTAAGTGGGACCATTAAAAAATTCCCAAATACATCCAAGTGGCTAAAATTCCACATGTTACAATGGAATATTCTAAATTTGAATTTACAAAGTAAAGCCAAATATGTCTCAAGGTCTTGGAGGAGGTTGCTGACCAACTTATTATTGTTGTCTTTGTTTCTATGCATATTCCTTTGTCCAAAATTTTATGAATACTAAGTAATCCTAGTCAATTTGGATGAAATATAGGATCATAGGCCAAAATAAGTTAGGCATTTCTTGAATAAGCCTACCTTGCTATGAAAGTATAGGGCTCAATGCTTTTTCAAAGGCCTCAGCTCTCTATAACCTTTGGTTGGCAAAAGCCACAATGTTCATTACCTCAGTGGCAGTCTTGGCATTGGCTATGTCCTACTATAACTTTGAAAAAAATAACTTCATTTGAGCCCTAAATTCTTTGTCATCCATGAAGCTACCATCAAGTTTGGTCATCCTAGTGACCATAACATCCTTTAGCAATAGGGAAATCTTGAATTCTATCTTCTCTAAAGATGCAGTTACATCTTTAACTTGTTTTATCCACATTTTCAGTATCCTTCTTTGTTAATATATATGGTTTATGCTGGTATGCTATATTCAAGGGGAAATATATTAAGGTTTGGGAAATTTTTGCTCCTTGAACCTCTAACTAGGTTTGCCAACTTGGCATCATAGAGTGCAAGTTTTTGGTCATATTTAATGACCAAATTATACTATAGAGTCCCATATTCTTGCCTTCTCTTCATGAAATTATACAAATTGAAGACATTTACGACTACATTAATTAGATGGACTATAGTTTTCTTAGGCACTGTAGGCAATGATTATTCCCTCAATCTCATCATCTCTTATTTCATGCCTTTCATTAAGGCCACTATGGATTCTCCATTGGCCTGAACCATGGACACAGGGTCCTTTACATACTCATCCAATTCATCTAGGCAAATTTTTATCTTATTTGTTAAAGTGAAGAGGGTTTCTTCACTTTCATAGCACATAACTGAGCTAGACCAAGGCTACTCAACTTGCCTCCTCACCACTCTTTTAATTGTATTTGTAGCAACATCTAATGTCATGCTAATCTGTGGTGCAGAGAGGAACACTTAAGGTCTCTCTTATCTTACTAATTGTATAATATCCTGGACCTAATTTGGGAAAACATTAGGCATTGGATTTATTGGAGATAGCATTAGAGGCAGTGTAGCTAAGGTAGAGGCTAGAGATGCAGTAGGAATGTGTAGCAAGTTTACTGTGTCCATATATCCAAGTGTACCAAATAGAGTTCTTATCGGGCCCATATTTAAGATAAATAAAGGCAATTTTGGAGGCACATTCACCTTTGCAGCCACCATAATATTGAGTGGGGATTTAGGTGAAGGTAGATTTGGAAAGGTGAATAGCTTTAAAATGGGCCTTAATGGCTGTATTGATGTAGGGGAACCAATGGCAAGTGATGCACTAGTCATTGTTGCCTAGGAAGAAGTGGAACTAATAGCTTGGCCATCACTATTGCTTGATGAAGATGCAATATTGGTAGTGGCATGATAAATTAAATGGAGAATGGTAAATATCAAAGAACCATGAGCTTGGCCTAAGATAGTATCAACTAAAGATTGGGTAGTGGTAGTTGCAATTGCTGATGATATTGAAGACAATGGGGGAGAAATGTTGGGAGAACAAATGCAAAAACATAAGAAAAAGTAGATGTAATTGTACTTGGAAAATAAGGTAGTGGGAAGGTGGTTATATTAGGAGCTTGTGATCTAAGGGTAACATGAGGTGTGCTAGTGGTAGAAAAAATCATTCAAGAAGATGATGGGGTGGTTATTGCTCCTTTCATAGTGATTTTGGGATACATCTTCCTCTTGTAGACCTTTTTAATGTTTCTACTAGCTAGTGCATACATCTCTTCCATGGAGAGATCAATATATTATTTCAATTCCTCAAGGTCAATAGTAGTAGGATCAAATTGATATAATATATCCAAAATGGCTCCCATAAAATATGCAGATATTAATGTGGGCCTTTGGGAGGGGCTAGGCTAACTACTAGATCCTCCTTACTCAAATCTTAGAGGTATGTCCTAAATGTTTGAAGTGGCAAGTCTTTGAGGCCTATTTAGCCTATTCCTAACAAGAGGAACATTATCTTCATATTCTTCATCTTGCCCTTCCTCACAATCAGCATCAAATATGTTTCCATGTGTTGGTGGTGCCTGAGACTTAGAAATATCCTCCTTTTTCTTCTCCTTATCCAGTCTCATTTCTAGTTAAATGCTCTTCTTTGTATCATTTCAGAGCATCACCTCATCATTAAGAACATCTCTATATATCCACTTGTGTACTTCTTCTTGATGCTTGTATTTCATTTCCACATCTTTCTTGAATTTTCATAGATGTTTGGCAATGACATTATTGGGATACCATGGTATAAATTCATCTTTAGGCAATAGGTATGAATCCATATGCCTAGAAGCTACAACAATATCATGCCATTTGGTAACCTTGGTCCTCCACAATTTATAAGGAACCTTATGGTGGGCCATTTTTTTCTTGTTCTTAAAGACTCCATCAAATACATATAAAATTTGATAGGCCATTTCTTATTCAGCCAACTTTATTGGCATAAACCTCAACACTCTGAGAGGGGCTATCATCCATCCTTCTATCCTAATGATTGTGTAGTCTAGGTATAACCACTAGCTACGCATGTCTGTCAAGGTTTGCCTAACTTCAGGGGGAACCCTATGTATCTTAAATTTAGTGATTGACTTGTAAACCACTAGGTAAAACTCTTACACAATCACTCTTATATTATTTTTGAATAGGTGAATATTCATTGTAGAGAAGGGTTGAGGCACAACCTCTTGATGCTTAGGAGACCATGAATTATGACCTAATTGAGTAGTTTCATAGATTGCATCCAATAAGTAGATCATCATGAAGAAGGGGGAACCATTATTTTAAGTGTCCTAAATTACATACACCAAATTATTGCTAATAATTTCCCCAAATGGGAGAATCTACTGGTCTTCTAGGATTATCTATAGCAATGGAATAGCCCTTATGCCCATGTAAACAATGTGTGGATTGTCAAATACTCTATTTAAGAAGGCCAGACCAATCCTAACTCCTTTTTAATTTTTTTTTGATGGGCAAGTTTCCTTGATCATCTATGAGAACAACTCCTATTAGGTCAGTCACCCATGAATCCAAGACCTTTTCTGGGGAGTGCACTTTGTACTAGTTGTCGATGATGACCTAGTTATATTATATCTATGGGGAGAGAAGGTCATAATATTTCTCAAAGCTTGGTCCTACTATGAAAATAATGGAAAGACCTTGGGATATTATCTTTAGCAATCTATCCTCACACTTTGACCTCCCAAAAATAGTGTAAACTAGGTCAACACATGACATGACCTCTGGTTTAGCTACGACCCTGTATAGACTAACTACATTGATGGAAAGGATATCCAAAGATAGTTGGATTATATGAGGCATGGTTTCATCCTCATAAATATCCCTTAATACTTATATATTTAAATATATGCTAGTGTAAAGTAAGTTACCAAATGCTATGGATTCAGGAATAAATTTAGTATCTTTGAAGATGATTGAAGTACTATTCTAAAATAGAAAGTCATCATTATTGAAGGAACTACACTTACTTGGAGTAGGACATACTTGTGCTATTTAATAAAATAATTATGGTAGCAATCAATGCCTCTTTGTATCCTTTTACAACTTTCAAGCTCTGATAATGGTGGTTGGGAGTGCAATTTGTAAATGGATTGAGCTTTGTTGAATTGTGAGAGTGTAAACAATAAAGAAAGCAAACACGTATAGATTCAAAATGCAAATAGAAATAGCCTTGATTCTTTAGACTTTTGAAATATCAGTCTAATTAATTCAATATTGATGGTGATCTTGGTTTGTGCTGTATTAATGGCAAGTTTGTTAACCTTGCATATATTTGACACAAATTCAAACTATTGCTTTTGGCAATTAATTGTACTAGAATTCAAATTTAGCTTTAATTCATCTTTGATTTACCATCAATTTTAGATTTAAAGATAAGTATTACCACCTTTTAACATGTGGTTACCACTCAGATCTAGCTAAGTACTTGTGTGTCCTGAATATTTACTAAGCTACCAAATTAGCTCAAAATATAGACACGTGGAACATTTTGATTTCCTCATAGACTCTTTGGATGAAACTTTGCATGATGACCAATTTTCATCTCACCACATGGCATATTTAAATTTATAGTGAGCTCTCAGGTGGTGTTATTCAATTCTGATTGGCTTTAGGAATGCCATGCATCGTTCTTGTAGGCAATCATAACTTGCTTTGTCAAGAATCACTCTCATGAGTAATCATATCTTTACTTTGATAGTCATCAATCTTAGAAGGATTTTGGACCATTATCATCAACTTGGCACTAATCAGATGGCTCAGGTGGAGAGACACATCCCTCTTAGAGGTGATCTTATGGATCTCAGATAGAAACAATGAAAGAATGACATGCAACATCATCATGTAGGCCTAAAAGGGACACACACCATTCTCTTAGGTTTTTGTTTGTTCTTCTATCAAGTGGCATTCTTAGAAGGCATCTTAGATAGTTGTATATCACTAAACCTTGATCAAATGGATTGGGTATAACTATGTGTCTTTTTTGTGAGCTCTCATGAGCTTTAGATGGATGCAATACAGTGTGGATGTGTGGTGACCTTAGATGAACCCAAGGGGGACACACATCACCTCAAAGGGCTACTTAGGTCTAGTAGGTCACATTTGAGACAAGTAATGGTATCTCATAAGATTATACACTATGGAGGGATGTGTGGGAGACACGTGGTGGCTTATATTATATGGGCTTGCTTGTGGGGGTTAAGATTCTAACATGTAGCCTCAAGATTTGAATTCTAATGGCTAGAGTTTTTGTGATCCCTCTAGATGATGCGACATAACTCGTGGACTTGGTAGATTTTCTCTAGGTGTCTTGTGTGGTATGTGATGAATCCTTAAGGCATTACAAGGCCCAGTGAGGTGGACATCTATATTTTAGGCCACTGTTTAAATTTTAACATTTTGTGAGGCATCATAAATTACAACTTTAATTTGACGTATAATGAGGTCAAGCGATAAACTAAGTTAGCTCCTTGAAGATGTCATTATCCATCTTAGGTAAATTTAAATAAGCTTAAAGTAGAAATTTGTAAGTAAATGCTTTAAACACAATCATAATGTTAATTCAATGAAACCCAATGAAGTTTGTTGTGTTTAATTCTATTAGAGAGCCGGGTCATGTTTCCTTAGTAAAATCTTGTTTGTATATCATTGAACCATCCATGGTGAATAATTCATTATTGAATAAAACTTGAAGAAGACTTGAAATAATTTGAATATTTTTAAGTATTAATACTTATTGTAAAATGAATGATTAACCAAAAATTGTAGAACTATTAAATCAATTCTGCATACAGTTAAACAATTTAATATGCTTAACATCTTGGGCATTTTCAAAAAATTGAAGGAAGGAGGGTCCCCATTCTAAGAATAAGGGAACATTGATCATCAATAGAGTTGTATCCAATAAACTTACCCATTTTACTTAGGCATCTAGACATAGATTCCATGACATCTTTCTTCGACTCACATGTCTTGGCTCCATTTACCCAATGGGATTTATATGACCAAAGACTACTATCCCCTGCTTGCTCTTGTGGGTGAACCACCATTTGTGTATTTTTAACTTGTGTGTATATATTTTTTACAAGCCACCATTTACTAGTTTTTAACTTGGGGTTTATTTTTTCCCTTGTGTTTTTCCCTTGTGTTTTTCCCTCATGCCACCATGTCATTTGATCTTTATTAATATACTCAATTTATGTAGAATGGGCACATTATACACATTAGATAAGAAGGTTATCAATTAATAATTTAATAGTCTTCACTGTGTATAATCTACATGTACCCATTCTACACAAAATAAAAATATTGGATTCTTAATTGACAATGTTCTTATTGTGACCAATATGTCCCATTTTTGTAGAAAAAAGGGGACCCATACAAGGCAAAAAATTTAAAATTTTATTTTTTTTATTGAGAATAATTTGAACCTCATCCTATTTCAAAATCTCAATAATCTATCATATCACACTCTCAGTTTTTTTTATTGAAATTTTGATAAAGCCCCATTTGTTTCTATTTAAATATCTTGTATGGGCTATTGGTTTTGAAGAGATAAGTTTTGCCATGATATTTAAAAGTTCTTTTTTTCATACAAAAATTTATAACATAGGTAGGTCTTGGAGTCTTAGTACCAAATTACAACTGGCCCCTCCCAAAGGCTAATTTTGATAGGTAACCCTCCATTCACAAGCCCTAGATCTTTCAGAGTGCTGAGATGCCTGATCGAATCAAATATCACCATGTGTAATTATACACTCAAAGTTATCATAGCTTTCATAGCCTTGGGAGACTAAATCCAACCAGATATAACCACATGTAGTCTTACATTAATATCTTTCAAAGCCCTGGGAGGCTTAATTCAATTAGAGATCATGATGTGTACTTGTACACCTAGATTTTTTAGAGTTGTCAAAATGTCATAAGGCCTGATCTAGTCAAAGATCTCCATGTGCACTTTGATACACCTAAATAATTGTAAAACTAAGAAATACCTACCTTATCAACCCCTTAACATCATAATACACCTACGAAATCATTGTTTCTATGTCCATGGGATGCCATAAAGCATAACATATGTTGTGAAAGATGTCTATGGATGTATGATGCCATGGTATGACTGTAAAATTCCAATTTTTTTTATTTAACATGTAAAAACTCCATTGAAGAATCTAGTTAAAAATAAAAATGGATATGGGTAGAGTGATGTGACCTAATAAAAACAAGATTTGTCGATCTCACTGTACACATATTTTGATAAGAAATTACTGCGTAACATGCAAATGAAATACAATGCCATTCTAAATTTGGAAATATTATGATAAATTAATAGGATTATGTGAAATGAAAATAGTGATGTAGATGATCATTACCAATGAATATTATATGATCCATTTTATGTAAAGAGGCTATAATTTAAATTACATCAAAATAATCAACTTTATTTAAATTTGGGTCAATTTCAATTTCATCAAAATAGATCAAGATGAGAGTGAAAATTTGAGTTATATTGCAAACTAAGGTCACCATTTTAAAAGATGTTACTAGTAATTGAGTATAAATACTATCTCATTAATTATAGATTAATTACTCAACTTAATAGGTTGACAAAATTATTTATATGTACAAAAATGATTGCCTTTGTTTATAGATGCATAAACAATTCCAACTATCAACTATAAAATTAATCAAGTTCTATATAAATATAAAACTTAGTAATATTTTTTTAACTTGTACCAATCACTTTTGTAATTGAAAATAATTTCATCTCTCACTATAGATTTAGCCAAATATTACTAGGTTTGTATACACAACTTGTTGTAACAAATATAGATTAAGTAGTAGTAGCCAAATAACTCAATCTAATTCACTAGTTGTTCTTTTATATGTTTCTGAAGAGCAACACATATACAGGTGTGACCCCACATGATATAATCATATACATAAGTGTGAATATTTTCCTATCAGAATGTAGTGTGCTAACAAATTATCATCTTGGAGGTAATCCAAATAAAATGGATTCTTTTTTGTCTCAAACAAAGAATGTTTTATCATCTATAAATAATATGTTTTTTTAATAATACAAGTGTATGTACTTGTCTAGAAACTTTTCTATGTTTTTAATGTATATTGGCACAATATTTTCTTTGAGGAGAAATAAATCTCACTAGATAAATTTATAGGATGCCCTAGATAGATAAGATAAGCCAGATAGACCCTATACAATGATGGGGTGGGAGGGGGGCTATGCTCAAGATTTTATAATATTATCTACACTTAAGATAAGAATCTATATAGGGAGGGCCAAAGAAAATACATAGATACAAAGAGGGGGTCCACCCCCAACACCTCTCTCTATATATGGGGATTGAGTTCAATGAGCTCTCTATATTGGGGGTGACACCGCCTATATATCTTATCTTATCTGATCTTATCTCTAACCCCTATCATTTTGATTTGATAAATTTGTTGTTAATTTCACACTGTGGTATCCCCATATAAAAACAAATTCTAAATTTCATAGCCATTCGAAGTGTTGAATGAAATAATGTTTTACTCTTGAGTTCAAGTACATAAATCACAACCTAGTATAAAAATGCTTTTATTAAATTTTGGACAAGTCAAAGATAAATGTACAAATGAAGTATTGGTAACATGAATATAAAAAATCTGAGTGTTTGGTTAGTGATCTACATTTAGTGGTCCCTATAACTCTGAACATCACTCCTTCTACTTCCAGTATCAATAACTTCCTTCAAAGTGGAATGATAATATCTAAAATTATCAACCAATACAAGAATATTTTTCAATAACTAGCGAGTTACTAATACTTTATTAAAATAAATTTCTTGACACCATTATGATAGTTTATGTTGAACACTTAATCTTAGATTGTAATTTAAAGATTCAGTTGTTAATGAAAAATTCATAGTTTAAAAGATGTTTGGGGAGATTCTCATAATATAAAAAATTGTTGGAGAAAATTTCAATTTTTCAGTGGTACCTATTTATCAAAAAATCATGATTAATTAGAAAAACTTAAAACCTTAATATAAAAAATGATGGAAAAGTAAAAAAACTATTTTAATTTAAATTTAAAGTATGTTTAATAATCTTATTTGAGAACTAAACCAAATATGAATGAAAACATCTAAAGATTAATATTAACATCAGATAGTAATGCAAATTGAATAATGCTCACAAAATTTATTTCATATAAGCAATGTAAACTCAATTCATTTATTCCCTAGTTCAACACTCGCCATAAATAAATTTAGATCTTATTTCAAAAAAAATCTTACAACATTTGCAACCCTAATCAAGGTTAGTTGTGTAAACAATGTCGCTATAAGCCATATTCTAATTCTAAACTCTTTTTTAGAAAAACTTTAGTTGGAATGATAAAATTTTATTAAGGTAAACATATTTTTAGTGGGTTAATTACAATAGTGTTTTCTAAATTAAAGGAATTACTGGTTCCTTCCAAATTATGTCTAAATCTTAATAAATAATTTTGCATTTTATTCGCAATGCTCAAAACCCTAACAAAACAAAAGACATGCATCCACTTTAGAATTTAGAAATAATTTCATTACATTTTTTTGTATATTGACATATATATTAGTCATAAACAAACATGGTAATTAGAACTAAGAGGATGCAGTAGTTAAAAATTGGGTCAAACATCCTCTTGACTATATTTGCTCATTGTTGACATGGAATGTCTAGTGTTATTCTTTTTCAAATAATATTTTTGAATTAAAATTCATTCTAAGTTGAGAACAAGCAAACATTTTTTGGATGCACTATAGACAATAATAATTTTAATAGTTAGTTTTAAATTTAATTTATTTTTGAATGTTATTATAGTAATATGCCAATTAATGTTTTACTTGCATTCTTAGGAATTTGCATAGATTATACATCATCTCCAGTCAAATCTACATAAGAATTTAAAATTACAATTATTTTATGTTTGTAAAACATAATCAACCCAACTATATAGGGACTTAGTCATAAAGTTTCAAATAATTGATTATTAATTTAAGTAATAATTAATACATGTTTATAACCCAAGTATGACAATTATCAATACAAGCTCTGATGTAGTTAACGTGTTTACCACAACCAATTACATGTTTTGATGAAGTTAATCTTATTAGTTAGATGTGACCTATAGTTTTTTACTTGTTTCCTCTTGAGCTAAAGTTGAGTCTTCATTTAATTCATTATCTATGTTCATCATTGTTTATAATGACTCAACAATTTTTACCAATATGAAATGTATAAGTTTAGAATGGGAATTCAAAATTATTTAGAATGGTTGGTCACTTGTAACTTCTCAAATGCATAAAAAAGTATAATATTTAAGATCAAGGGTGTAAATTATTAGAAAAATGCAATGGTATAGATAATTTAGTAGTCAGTATTATACTATATATTTAAAAATTACGACCCAAAATATTGACTTCAACTATGAAAATTATTTAGTGTGCAACTATGTAAATTTTACAATATAATTATCAAACCATGTACATACCCATGGGTGTTATGAGATATTTGTAGTATTATTTAAGCATCATCTCTTGATTTATATATTCCACTATGCATATTAGTGAATTAATATTTAAACTTGTGGAAACTTGTATTATATTTGTTCCTCCATAAAGAACAAAAACAAGGGATGATATTGTGCTGCATCTTGATAACATTGCTCCAAAAAACTAACACATATCTCATACTTGAAAGGATGATCTAATAAGATAATCCCAATATCGATTGGTGTCATAATGTTCAAGGTCTCAGTGTGTGACTAGTCTATTTCTATTCCCACTTCTTCATCAAGCCTATCTTTTAAATCATGGACATCATAAATACTAAAAACCATTGACAGTTCCTTAAAGCCACCTTCCTCATTCAAAATACTATAACATCATTTGGAAAATATTTCATTATTTTATTTATCATTTTCTATGTAGAAGTACATAGAATTATGAAATAATTAAGATTTAAGAATTGGAACAAGAAAGATGTACACACAATTCATTGAACTAGAACCAATGCATGAGAGTATATCTATAATATCACTTTGTGTGACATTGGTGACAACATTAAAAAACTCTATTATAACCACCCCTAGACTATGAGAAAGACAATGTTCTAGTACTCACAATGTTTTACCCAATATAAAAGGAAAAGCACACTAAAATGTGAACTCATATCTTCTTCCCTTTGTTGAGTATTTCTAGTAACTGATGACACATACAGTTTTAGGAGGTCCATGTAATCCTTTGATATTGTCATATTATATTTTGTTTTTGTGTGGATCCCTTTCCCTATTTTTTTATTTTTCTCTTTACATTTATGAATTCCTCATAGAGTTTAACAAAGTGAGTTTTATGCATGTGAAATTATTCTCATATTTGATGCATCACACCCTAAAATAACTACTTGATCTGGAACTTGTGAATTCAAATAGTTTATAATTTTCACCCTTGAGACTTTGGTCTTCTACACTCTTTTTAAATAGGCACTTAAAGTTTTTTCTTTCACACTAGGGCCATCAGTCACCTTCAACCAAACCTGTCGACTCATAAATTTATCTCAGAGTACATCCAATTATTCTAGAAGCATACCTATTGTGCCTATAAATAAACTTGATTTAAATTTATCCAATGATTTTGACTTGAAATATGGGTCACTATATTTCTTAGGGATAAAATCCATCCCACCATATGTCTATAGATAAAAAATTAGAACCCATTTTTCCCATATGTCATTAGGAAAAATGAGAAATGACAACTTATCACTAAGGTTGTCCAATTTTTATTTTAAAAAAATATTCATAATCTCTTCTTCAAATGATTGTATACAAACATAAAAGTAATTTACATTAATAATGGATATAAAGTAATTAAATATTTTTTTTAAATTTTATTATTAGTTGAGCTACATTAAATATTTTAAGAGCCTTCCAGTTATCTACATTTTCATTTCTTAAACCAAGACATTGTGGTCTTTTTCCATGATCCACAATGCCCTGCATTTGTATAACTAATCAATAAAGTTTGTTGTAAATCATGTTTTGCTGGTTGTATTTTGTTTTTTACATATAATGATTACTTGATTTGTTGTGGCTTTGGTAGAAAGAACATGATTTGAACTTTGTTTTAATATGGCATGAAAATAAGCAAATTCATAGTTTTTTAGAATAATTTTCATAGCTACAATGGTATGTTGTCTATCAATGATGTATAAGTTAGTCTTTGGATCCTTTAATTCATGCTCAATCTCAATGTCTAAGTTATCACCAATTATTTTTTTTAAAGGTAATCAATATTTCCTCCTATTGAAGAGATACAAAACATTGAGCTAACCAATCTATCAACACTGGTTGGATCAAGGGATCGATACTGGTATTTAGGAGGAGCTTGGTGGAAGCATTCAACTATAATATTGAATGATTTTTCATTGAATAGAAAAAATTTAATCTATTGAGATGTTGAATATTCACTTTTATTAAATTTTTTTTTAGCTTGATTCAATAATGCTTTCTCATTTGTAGATTCCCTTAACTCTTGGAAATGTGATACTGAAGTTTATTTTTCTATCTTTGCCAATAGTTCCTTCCTCATATATAAACATTTTTAAATGAAATTTTTTCTTCCCAATTTTTTTTTCCTTATTCAATTGATAGATGAAAAATGAAGTGAACACATATTGATAAAGTAGTCTAAATGCTAGTTTAATTCCATTACAAATACTTTCACTAGTTTCCACTCTAGTGGTCTCTCTATTTATAAATAGTTCAATTTTCAAACCATAATAATATCATGAATCTTTATGATGTTTTATTGAACGAACCATGCCTCTTTATATATATAATGAAACCTTTAGATCCATTTATATAATTTGGAATAAATGGTCATTGTTGTCTATGTGTTCCACTTGAACCCTTATTACATTAATTAAAATGCATTTCATTTTTTAAAAGTATCCCAACCACTTGATGTTACCTTAATAGGGAATGAAATGAACATAGGTCATTGTGATAGTTAGATGGAGAGTAGATTTATACAAACACTCATATCTTTTCTCCTAGTTCACTGCACCTTCAATAACTAAAATATCTTGGTAGGGAACACTGCCCACAATATCTATTATAATTCATGTTGTAAAAATCTAGTCATAATTTTTTAGTTTAAATATATCATGATGACATTTGAAATTTGACATATTTTTAAAAACATGTAAAAATAAGCTATTTAACTACATTAGTCACTAAATCATTATTTTTTTGAATGGTTGGTTATTTACTAAACCTATAGTGTCTTGACTTAGGATTTATAAAAGAATATAAGCATACATTATTATTGGTCACTTATTGATAATAATCTTATATACTTATATATAATGGGCATATGCCCATTTTGAATCAAGTTTATAGGAATAATATGAATATTAGAGGCCTATATTCTTAATATCTTGTGTACATTACACAAGTTAAGAATACAGGGCATGTTGCATATAATATTTTTATGGAATATTTACTATTATTTTCATGCTAAAGTGGTGATTATTAGTGCATGTGATGAGTTAGAATGAGTTCTTAGCTATTTTAACCAATCTTGATAATTTATCTTATTTTTTCTAAAAAACAATATATGTGTGTGTTAACAACATTATAATTATTTACAACTAACCCACAACATATATCAGTTTATGATGTAATTCATAACTATAATTTATAGTAAGTCAAATTGGAATGGTTTAGACTTAAATTGGATCATAGAGCACCCTTATTTTATGCCTTACCTTTCCCTATTTTTTGTATTTTTTATTAGACTCAACTTAGTTTAGATCAAACATATCATTGGGTCAATAAAGAAGACATCATTTATTATAATATTATTTAAAAATATATTCTTATGGAATGGGCACATGCCCATTATACAAAATATAAAAATATTGGCTTCCTAATAATTGATAATTACGTAATTATTCTTAAATATTTCATGACGATGACCCTAATAAATAAACTTCATTGATCCCCAACCATTCAACAAGTTGATGAGAACTGGGTTCAAATATTACCTATGATCATGGATTCCAAGGGTATCCCATCATTGAGAGAAGTCATTAGTTTTAATATCATGCATTAGAGGGTTTTCCTCAATAGGACAAAACCTAGTTTCTACATTCTTTCATATTTGGTTTTTGCTGTGTAGTTATATTCTTAGATTCTAGTGTAGATTGGGTACATGCCAATTATACATAAGTTTATAATAATATAGGCATATTGGCTTTCTGATTGATAATTTCCTATATTCTTATATTTTTGAGTAGAATGTTCATGTGCCAATTCTACACAGATAAGAATATTAGCTTCCTAATTCATAGTTACATATATTCTTATATTATTGTAACTATGTTCATATTAGCTTCATAATTTATAGTTACCTATATTATTATAATATATTATTGTATATGCCCATTATGCAAAAGATAAGAATATTGGCTTTCTAATTATTCTTATATTCTTGTGATAATTGATAATTTCCTTATATTATTATAGATTTTGTTGTGACCAACACACTCCCATATCTAATTGAAATTAGAACCCACAGAGTTAAGAATGAATCACTATGCACTATTTATATACCCCCACTAATTTTCCTGTGCATTTATCTTATTAATTTGCAATACACATTAAACAATTCTTGTATCCATAAATAACATAAATTTAAAATAATAATAACAATAATCATTACAAGGGCCATTCAGAGTGATAAGGCACTTGAGTCTACACATACACTACCAATAATAGTAGTTCAGAGACTATGTGTCTCTTCTCCTTGTCATGCCATCACTTTTTCTCTTCAAGTCCTACCATCCCCCAGGTTCTCTACTCTAGATATTCCAGTGCTCATTCTCTCTCTCTACAAAGTCTCCTATTTCCTCTTGACTTTATATGCTAAGCTCACCATTCTCACCCCACTTTATATTTTTATTTATGTCTTCTTCTTATGCTTCCTACCCTCTACCCATACTTTCTTGATGGAGGGCTTTATCTCTTTGCCATGTCATATATAGATGCCTTAAGATTCAACAGCTTCCAGTCTATACTTCATCCTTATAGCTCATTTGATATACTAATTATAGTCACTATTTTCCTATATTCTCTCAAGAGTGGACCTAAATCTTGTAGACTCTTTCATCTGACCTCACACCCACACACACAAAGTAAGCACAAAATAAAAAAAATAAAATATTGCATGGGGATTTTAGGTTTTCAACTTCACACAGGGGCTCCTCAGCTCCTTCCTTATAAAAACATCCACTTGATTGAAAAAACCCACCTTAACCATAACTCCATTTAACACTGATATTCATATGTTAAATATCTATATTTATAGTTATGAGGGTTTAGTACCAATTAATTTATTTTATAGGTTGGCAGTTGTCCTACTAGTACTTTGGCTCTCATTTTTATAAACATGTCCATCAATTTCATAGTTGAGTCATATCTCAAACTGCTCAACTCTAACATTTCATGGTTGAGTCATGCATTGAGCCACTCAACTCTATCAATAATCAATTTTATAGTATTTATCATTAGTTAAAACATAGAATTTTGTAGTTATAACATAACATTAGACACCTATAAACATACTTTGTGGTATTTACAATTCTTCTAACATAACACAAAATATAATAGATAAGAATAATCATGAAGAGATGAGTCTTTTGACACTTTGATAATAATATTATAATTAATTTTAGTAGTGAATTGAAGGGAGATTAAATCCATCCATATTCATATCTTGATAATGCACTTGAGCTAAATATTTGGGTTGGTAGCTATCCTGATATTAATTTTACACCCATTTTTCAAAATACGTGTTCATTAATTACATGGTTGAGTCATACATCAAGTCACTCAAATCTAATATTATGTGGCTGAGTCATGTCTCGAGCCACTCAACCCTATCAATAATGAATTATGTTATCTTTATCATTGAGTATAATAGTAAACATTGGAAGTTTGTAGTTATACCTTGACATCATACATCTACATACATTATTCATGATATTGATAGTGCTTCACATCATCCCAATAAACAAAACATAAATGAATAGTCATGAAGAGGATGATATATAATTATCAATGATATGAGCAAATGTCTTACTTACAAACTAACCTCCTAGAAATTGAAGATTCAGGTCTTGGGAATATCAACATGTGTTGACATAAAAACAACGTCAAACTATGAATTCATAGTTATATGTTCCAGACATGATAATGTGTAGAGAAAGTATCCAATTATATTAGTTATCATATCCTCTTAATTATATTATAGGATAATTCAACTAACACATAAGGATTCAAGATATCATAATTATTCTTTATTAATATCTCTAAAAATTTAACTAAGATATATCAATATAAAAATATGATTGATTTTATGATATTCTATCTATATATTTTACTATGTCTAAATACAATGCTATAATCTAAATGTCACATCATTTCCATCTGTCACTTTACTTTATGTAGCTCTATAGGATGCCATGATGTGCAATCTATACCATAGTAAATGGTTGTGCTTATACTTAAAATTTTAAAGAAATAAAAGAGAAATAAAATGGATAAAAAGAATACCCTCAAGTTGAAATACAATAAACAATATCTTGAGAGATAAAATAAAATTCACAACTAAAGATAGTAGTGTTTGGTCTTATAAAACTTACTAAGTGTAGTAAACAAGGACAGGTGAGTCTAACACAAATTCCAAAACATTCAATGTTAGATGCTTAATATAAATGGGTAGGTTTACTAACTACAACTCCCCAAATAGATACACAAATAACACCAAGTGATTAAGCAATCACATCACATCAAATAAAAACAAAAACCCCATGTGGGACATTAATCAACTATATGAAATAAATAGAAATGAGTAACTAAAACACATAATAATATTAATGTCACATACAAGTCATCAAAACTAATGTAATGGACAAGACAAGTCTAAGAAATAATGAAAGGCTATGACAATAAGATTGCCAATGCATGATCACCAAGATTTTTTTATCATAATTACCATCACCACATAAAACTGAAGATAATTGTAAAAAAAATAGATCCAATCTCACTTCCACTCCTCTAAGATTTCTAAGCACTAAAACTTTACAAAATTCATGCTAGCTACATTTGAGATTGAGAGAGCTACAACACAACATGGAAGGAAAAAATGCCTACCCCAATCCTTGTAGACATAAAAACACTCAGGTTCCCAAAATCAAAGAGTGTTACACCAAAATATCTAACACTAGATCTAGAGAGATTATTTTCCAAGCTACCATATAATATTTCTTACTTGGAGTATAAATTCAAATACATTCATACTAATATGATAGTAATTGACCATACTAAAATGGAGGCAGACCAAGCAGGAATCATACATGATATACTAGAATAAAAGACATGGGATTAGAACCCTAAATCGAAATAAATTACACATATGAATCTCTATGTGTGGGAAATATTTCCCTACTTCATGCTAGTAGATAATACAATCATAATTTTACTTAGTCAGGTGTACAATGGTATCTTCTTCCTTGACTAGTCTCATGTCATTACTGCCCAAAACATTGAAAGAGTAACCTGGATGATGAACGAATGAAATAGTATTATGAAGTAAAAAAATAAGGTTTTAGTAGTATTAGATACCAATTTTATAAAATATACTAAAGGAAAACATGACATCGATTTACCAACCATTTATAATGTCACCTATAGATATGTAGTTAAAGCAATTGCATAGAAAATATACTTTACCAATAGGTAAGATGATGCAAGCCCTAAGAGTGTAATGGTGGAATTTTATATGATGTAAAATAAGTTCAAATTCAAATTCTACTAGGGCTTGTTGGATAAATTCAATGCCAACATTTATAAGATCAAGAGAGGTAAGCATGATAATTGCTATGGATCTTTGTTACTTTGCTTAGCTATATACCACACAAATACCCTTCTAGAAAAAACAATAAAAATGAAATGGGATAAAAATCATTTAGATAATATGACCACATCATAAGAAGTTTCCACCGTGATTATGTGGTGAATTGATTTATAACAAACCCCTAGTTCATAACATCATATTTACACACAAATAATAGATAAATACCATAAATAGTTTTACTTTGATTCCACCATTGAATACATTTATATCTAACCATATGATTAATGTACCAAAATTATTCCCCTACTAAAATATGAAGTTTTAGATAATGAAATCAAACTTTTTCCATCATTTGGTCCTTTCCACAAGTCCTGGGAAAGTCTGGTCCAACTAACATGCAATACATTATGTAAGAGTTATTGGCTGCATTAATTGGAACATCATCCAATGGAAAAGTAGTATAAGAGGATGAAGACATAGATGAAGCTATGAGAAAAATAACACTAGAGGAAACAAATAAAAATAAGGGAAAATATATTCAGTTCTAAACTGTAGAACAAAAAATAATATTGGAGGACATACATGTACTTAAAAGGGTAAGCCAATCTAGTCCATTGGAATAGATAATGGATCCACGATTGGTAGGTTTGTTTACATAAGAAAACTAATAACACATCCCACACCAAAAAAAACTAATATTCCACCCAAAAAGAAACAAAAATAAAAGAGCACAAGGGAAAAATACATCCCCACACATTTAGAGCCAAAATCTAAAGAGTCCCCCATTGATTTCTCTAATATAGAGGTCACAACAATGATATCATTATACACAGTGAATGAATAAGGAATAAATATAGACCAAATCATAGATATTGCATTGGTTAAAGATTAAAAAATATCCATTAAATCCTTAGGCTAGGTAAAGGCTAAACATAGGAGAAAAGAAGAAAAAGACAAAGAAGAGGTCATGACAAAATAAAATGTAGAAGTGGAAAAGAAGGCTAAAAAAGATGCCACAACCAAATAAAAAATAAATAAGGCATTGACATCGAAGAAAAAGAATAAAAAGAAAAAATAACAATAGGAAAAAGAACAAAATAAGAAATAAGAAAATGAGAAAGAAAAAAAGGAGAAGGGGAAAAGGAGAAAAAAGAAAAATAAAAAAAAATAGAAAGAAGAAAAGATAGAAAAAAGGAAACAACAAAAAGTATAAGAAGAACATAAAAAGAAAAAGGTGGTAGATGCCACCCTCCTAGACAAAGAAGAGAAAAATAAAAAGGCAGTAGAGATGTTTCCCTCCAAGTTGAAAAAGTGAAAAATAAATAAGTGGTAGAAGAAGTTTCCCAAAAATTTGAAAAAGATAAGAAGAATAAGGTGGCTATTGGATGAAGAATGAAGTATGGTAAAACCACAAAGTATATTAGATGGACACATGTACGAAGTGTATGATTTTGTCTTTTGTATAAATTTTGTATGTATTCAGCCTTGTAAGTCTAATCAGGTAATAGAAGAATGCAAAGAATCTTTCTTTTTGTATCTTGAAAGGCTAGAATGTGAAGAGATAATGGGATTATAAAAGACTATATATAACACTTTGATGTAATATAATTTAGTTTGATATGTTGATAAATATTAATAAAATCATTCTATTATGGTTTTCCTAATTTTATATTACAGATGGTTAATATGCAGTGATTACTTGGTTTACTTTAATATGCTTTTGAATGTTATGCTAGTTATGTTCCATTTCTAGTCACATCTATTTCTTCTTGCACTTTGACATAACTTTGTACATCATAGATGATAGGTAATATTGTCATCTCTTCTACACCTTTTTGTACTCTCTATTGTGCAAGCTATCCTTATAATTAATATGTTCTGAAGTAATTCCAAGAACCTCTGACAACAATGGTGTAGTGAGCATGGATCTTATTTGGATGAAATATGCTAAGATGGTTACTAGGGCAAGGAGACATAGAAAGATGTCTAGATGAGATAATCCATAATTTTGCAGAGGAAGAATCATAGAGTCATAAAAACTACAGAGAAAATTATCTAAGAACATTTCTATGGTAAAATTTATGAAATTTTATGATGTGAAATGCTTGGATTGTTAACTATGTGGATAACAAGATTAGAATAATATTGCTTTAGTCTAAGGAAAATAAAATTTATAGTCTAGACTAATAAAAAATTGGAAAGACTATGCAACCTAGATATCAATTGGTCCTGAGTAGTAGATTGTTAGATAAAGACTACAATTGATGGCTATATTATCGAGTTTATAGTATAAGGATACATAGATTTTGAGATTGTGTAAGATTAATTTATCCAAAGAATCAGAGGGATTTTTGTGCATCAACTACCTTTATTGATCAAGATGTTGGCTATGGAAAAGGCCATGGTGCCTACTCCAGCCAACATGGAGTAGTCACTTTAGGTACTATGGGGATACATGCAAGAGAAAGTGAATGATGAAGAACTGAGTAAAAGGAACTTGAATCCGATCCCATAAAATGAAAGGCGAAAAGACTTAGAGTGAGAAGAAAATTTTGGGACTTGAAAGGGAACTATGATAATAAAGAAGGTGAAATAAGACAAATGACCTTGAAGTAACTATGAATAGGATTAGGAGTAGAGAAGAAATTGCTAGAGTTGGAGATAGACAAGAAAATATGCTAGAGAAGAGAGGTTGTTAAGAGAATATGTGGAAACTACTAAAAGAAAAGGGTATGCAGAATATGAAAAAGGGCCCAATGAGAAAGAGGATGCTAGAAGTAGTGATGCTGAGGTAGATTAGTAGGAAGTAGAGGTAGATCATAGTTAAGGGAGGGGTTTTTTGCTGAAACCAAGAAAGGAAGTTCCTGGGAAAATGTTAATGTTGAAGGTAGTAATATTGCAGGTTTAAGTTCAAAGTTAAAATAAGTTATAAATAAACATCATTCATTTCAAGGGTATACCTCCCATAAGCCCACTTTATTTATAAAAGGTAGCAATAGTATAGAGAGAGAAACTGATTTAGGTTGGTTTGATTCCTTTACCAACAAGTTTGGAAGGCTTAGTGTAGAAACCAATTGGGAATTAGAAATAAATAAGTTATAGGAAGTAGTATTTCTTGTTACTCCTAAAAATATTTGTGTGCAACAACCTATAGTCATAGTAAACATTATGAAGTCACCAAACAATGCAATAACTAGTATGTAGTCACCACCAGTCATAGTTGCTAGTATTCATAAATCTATAGTAAAAACTACCAACCTACCATTTATGGCACTTCATGAAGGTATGTTTATACCTTTAGTTATATATGATAGGTTTTTAGACCCTGAACAATACTTGGTAACCTGTAAAATGAAATGGATCATAAAAGGGGTAACATCAGATGATGTGAAGAAGTGCAAAATCATATGGGCTTTGACAGGATGTGCCTTGGAATTCATTTGTAAAATAAATGTAAATTCCCCTAATATCACACAAGTTAAAGATTTAATAGTGGTAAAATTTAAGGTAAAAATGTTACAGTCAAGTGATTCAAGACCTGAAGGAAATTTGACAAAAATTCAGAGAAATGGTTGGAGAATATGATCATAGGTTATCCAATTTGATGAAAAAAGCTGATTTTATTTTAGAAGTTAAAGATAAGGCTACTTGGTTCATAGAGGGTCTACGACCAAGAATAAGGTTTGAAATTGTGCAATCCTAGTTCTACACCAAGGTTGATGCTCAATTTGCTACCATATGGGTTGAATAGATAGAAGATTATGCAGATCTTCTATTAATGGGATCAAAATTGGAAGCTAAGTTAGATGGTTTTATGATAAAGATGAATGAGATGTATGAAAATGATAAGCTTAAGTGAGGCTCATGGTGCATAGAATGTGGCTAAGAGGGACATCATAGGAATGATTGTCCAATAATTAAAATAAATTTTTGTGAAATCTACAAGGCAGTTGGACATCCTACATCTAAGTTCCATATCCTCTAGCAATATATCCAAAAGTCACACAACATGTAATATATATATTTTAAAATATATAAATCATGATGTGATGAGCTATTGAGATTTGAAATAATTAAAGCAATATATAAAAATAATGTCTTCATAGTTGTAGATCAATAAATACCTAATGCAAAGCAAATAATTCTATGACTAGATGTGGAGATGACAAATGTTACTCAAGATAGTCTTGGATGGGTGCCTTCATCACCTCAATACTAGATGACTTAATCATTGCAATATCAACCATAGGACCTATCAAGATAGAATAATATGTCATCTCATTCATATCAATATTTTGGTCAGTATGCTCAACCCTGGAACAACACAAATCTTTAGAAACAATAGGAAAATTAGACTCCAAGTTCCCTTCAACATTATTATGGGGAATATGATGTGCAAATGAATCAGTAAGGAGGATATGATGGAAAATAATCCCAAGGGTGGGGATATCAATACAATAGAGGAGGCTATAGAGGGGGATATAGGGGAGGATATCATGGTAGATATTAAGGAGGTTGTAACAACCATAATTAGTAATCTTGACCCCCTATGTGATGTTATCTATGCAGACCATATAACCATTATGTGAGGAGCCGTCCCACAAATTCTCAAAGACAAGTTTATTATGTATACTATAGGGTCAAAGGTCAACATCAAACATGGAATTTCCCTATTCTAGAAAAACAAAGAAAGGAAAATCTAGTGTGTAATGTAAATATGATTAATGCACAACTAAAGGAAAATGCATTTGTGCAAGCTATTACAAGGCAATAGAGAGATGAATAAGGTTGACCTCCTTTAGAAATGCCTCATGATCATGGTATTAGAAAAGTTTATTGGGATAAGTATCTTAATCCTGGTACAGAAAAGAATATAATGTATCAATTCGTGTATGCATTACAAGAAATATAATAAAAACTAGTCTCTGATGATGATAACATAGCTATTGATTCTAAAATATATGGGAAATTTTTTAGGATAATGTAGTAAGAGGGAATTATGACTATTTTAATGAATTTAATGAAACTACTCAGTACACTATGCAATGAAGACATATCTTAGAATAACACTAACCTCCTATATAATCTCTTGGAGTGTGTGTAATGAGGACAAATAAGGGTAGATAAAGTAGTTTTTTATGTTAAGATCAAGAAGCCTTAGGATGTGGATTCATAAATAGATATTGAGTTGACTAGATATGAAATCCTAAATTTAATATTTGACTTCAGAAGTACAGTCAAAATGATTCCCCAATCAAAATGAGAAGTTGTTGGTTGACCAAATTTGAGCTATAGTCCAATAACACTGATCTTAGTAGATTATGGTAGAGTTAAACCCATTTTCCAGTTAGAATATGTTGAAATTAAAGTGATTGAGCTCATACTACAAGGGGATTTTGAGGTCATCTACATGAAGATAGTAGAGACCCATTACCCTTCATTAATTGGTAAGAAATGGGCCTATGATGGCTAAATGACTATTAACATTATGTGCAATTAGTTAGAAGTGCGTCAAAAATATAAAATAGTGGTCATACCTTTAAATAAGTCTAAACAAAATCCATATCTCATTCCTAAAGAGCTAGATTCTCCTTATTATTATGGGGACAATAGTTGGTTTAAAGTGGGTACAAATGAAAGGAAAAATGGGGTGTAGTATGTAGAATGTTAAAAGTAGAAACCAAATACTTTATAAAAATAACAACAACTAGTATTAAAACCTATTATAACAAAGTCTTTAGTTAGGGAAGTTCACATCGAATATTATGTTTATCCTTAAGTGCATTTGATGACAAGATCTGAGGTAGAATTTTTATATAATAATAATGTAACTATTATGGACTATACTAGAACAACCCTAGAAGGTATTTTACCCTATGATTCTACATTATTTTATAAGTGGTGACTCAGACACACACATCTTGAATTGGTATCATAGAGATCATGAGTTAAAACCTCTATGCATGGTGTTCACTGAAGAATGCTAGATACTTCAATATTTTGTGATAGAGTATCTCAATCCATTCATATTTAATATTGAACACCATGCACTGGAGGTGGAAAAATGAGTCAGTACACTTAGTTATGTGTTAAAAGGAATTACTATGACATGGTGGGCCATAGACATAAACTCAAAAATGTATTGGGAGTAAGCATACAAAATCTTGTGTCCAAGGTTTAAGCTACTAGCTGGTGTTAAATTATATTGGCCTTTCTTTCAAGAGGGTAAACGTATAAAATTTCACATTCTTCAATGCATGGATATATGGACCACATGAGGAGCAGAACCATAATATTGGGTGCACATATTTAGACACACCCTTGCAGGTCTTCCAATAGCTTGGTATATGCATCAAGAGTGTAGAATGGAAACTAAACATTGAGCACAAATTTAGTAAGATTTTATTCAAACTTTTGTGTTTGAAGATGATAACCCAATAGTACATAATGCATTATAGATAATTAAATTTTTTTTGTGTTATGGACGTATATAGGATTTAACAAATGTTGTTGAATCATCATCTCATAAGGAAGCTATGTAGGACTTGGATCTTGCACTCTATAATTATCAAGCCAACCAAAAATAACAACTCTTAGTTCAACCATGTAATAGAATAATTAATGATTTGATAGAATCAAGTGATAATGACAATGATGGAGATCTTGATATAGAAGGGTTCTTTGAGCCCCAGTGTGAAGATGAGCCCAAATCAGTGCAAAGCACAAAGCAAATAGAAGAGGAAAAACTATGCAATATCAACATTCCACAACATGAAGGTAAATGCATTATGAAAGATACTTTGTCGAGTGGATTAGGAAAGATATAGTAGGAACCATTCCAAAATATTAAAGAAAATATTGGGATAGAATCACCAATTAAGATTGAAATAGTGGGAGATTACTAAGAACAAGAGTAAATATCTAAGGCCTTACAGCTATTAAGAGATTATCAAGATGTGTTTCCAAGCAAATTCTTAGAGGTAAAAGGAATAGAGTCATCTCTAGGAGAAATGTATATATTATTAAAATAATGTGGTGTCTTATCAAAAAGTGACCCTATAGGCTCAATCCTAATATGAAGACCAAAGTAAAGGTTGGAATTGATCAAATGCAAGAATCTATAATTATTTATCCAGTTGACAAGGTAGAATGGGTGAGCCCCATGGTTGTTCAACCTAAGAAAATAGGAGAAATTTGGGTGTGTGGGGATTACCATGCACTCAATGATGTTTGTGTTAATGATCCATTTCCTATTCCTTTCACAAATGAAATACTTGAATTTGTGGCTAGGCATGAGGTATATTCCCTTACAGATGGTTTTAGTGGATATCACTAGATTTTGATTGTTAAGGAAGATCAAGCCAAGATCACCTTCAATAATGAATGGGGATCATTTGCATACAAGGTAATGCCATTTCATTTAAATAATGAATCTATTTTATTTTATAGAGTTGAGGTAAATGCATTCAAAGACTTCATTCATGATTTCTTAGAAGTCTATCTAGATGATTGGTCTATCTTCTCTTTGTTTAAAGAACACTTATCAAAACTAAGATTGATTTCAGAGAGATGTTCAGCTTTATGCATCACTTTAAATTTAAATAAGTGTATATTATTTATACCTTTTGGTGTCTTGATGGGCCATGTTGTGTGTAACATTGAAATTTTGGTTGAACCAACTCCTACTAACTAAATTAAAGTGCACACCTTCCTTAGTCATACTAGATATTATCAAAATTTTATAAAATGATATGCAACTATATCTGTGTCCATTGGGAAACTATTACGCATAGATATCAAATTTGAATAGACACCAAAAAGTCAAATATCATTCATTGAGTTAAAGTAAAAGTTGGTAACTATACCAATTTTAGTATTTTCTGACTGGAAGAAGCCATTCCATATATATGTGGATGCTTCTGGCACTATAGTAGGAGTTATCTTAGCATAACTAGGTGAAGGTGGGTTGGACCACCTGATACATTTTGCTAATAATAAATTATCAGCTATGGAAAATAATTACATGACCACAAAGAGAGTAGCACTAGCCATGGTGTTTACATTACAAAAGTTTAGGCATTACTTATTGGCTACTCTTTTTGGGTTCTTCATGGATCACCAAGAATTACAATACCTAGTGAATAAACCAATTATAAGAGGATGTATAACAAGGTGGTTGATGATATTTCAAAAATTTGAGACCAAATCATCTCAATCAACTTTGAATGGGGAGGAACCATAGGAAATCAAAGATGAATCCCATGATGCACATTTATTTATAACTTATACATTTCTTGATAACATGGAGGGCATTACAAATTTATTGGAACAAGGAACTTTTCCTATGCACTACATAGAGAGGGATAAGAATTAAAAGGTTAACTGAGCCATACCATATAGCCTTATTAATGAATTCTTGTATAAGCTTGGCAAATATGATATATTGCACAGATTAGCTTTAGAGCATGAGCGACCAAATATTCTTTAAAAGGCTCATCAAGGAATTGTAGGGGGTCAATTTATAGGAGAAGCCATTGCATGTAAAATAAATTAGTGGTCTATGGCGGTCCACATTATTTTAGGATGTGCATAGAGTTAAACACTATGACATCTATCAAAGAATGGGAAAGCCCAACCAATGAGATGAAATACCTTTGGTACCTTTACTTGCATAACAACCCTTTTAGAAATGGTGAAATGATTTTTTTGGACCTATAACTCCCCCAAGTAATCACAGTCTTATTTGATATATTATTACTATGACTAACTATTTCATGAAATGGGTGGAATCTACTGCCACTCTAAGCTACGGTGCAAAATATGTTGACAAGTTTTTATATGAAAACATCATCATAAAGTTTGGATGTCTAGTTAAGCTGGTAAGTGATAGAGGCATGAATTTTTTGAATAGTAATATCAAGACTCTTACTAAAGAGTTCATGATATCACACCATAAAAGCATGACTTACCACCCATAGGCCAATGGATAAGTAAAACCATCCAATAGATTTTTGGAGAAGATGTTAACAAAAATTTGTAATATTTAGAAAAATGATTGGGAGGATCAAATTCCTATGATTCTATGGGATTATCAAACACATTAAAATAGAGATAATGGGTTGATTCCATTCTAGTTGGTCTATGGACTTAAGGCTGTAATGCCTATGGAATACATTGTGCCTAGTCTACGCATTGTGATGATCATGAGATTAAAAAATGTGGATTCATTAAAGGCACAATTGATGGATTTCACTAGGATGGAAGAAAATGGATTAAGATCATATTGGTCATAATATATCAACAAACAAAGTAAAAAAGCTGGCATGATCACAACTTATGATCTAAGCAATTTTACCTAGACCAAACAATATTTCTTTACTAGAGCATATTTAAAACATTCTATGGAAAGATGTGTATTCGATGGAAAGGACCGGGCTACATCATTCATGAAGTATCACCATAGGGTACTATAGTGCTAAAATATTTGCAAGGAACCATATTACAAAGATGTATAAATGGCTATAAGCTTAAGCCATATCATCTTTAATCTCTATCATTATGATAAAAAATGAGTGGGTGCTGAGTGGAACCATGTAGTTAGGATTTAATTTAATGATATTTGTTTTTATTTTTTGTTAGGTTATAATGTTTGTATAACATGTTCATTTTTGTGCAAAACATCCCAACCACCAAGAAGAAGTTTTCATCATAGGATGCGATCATATTCCAGATATAACTCATCAACAATAGTTTGTCACAACTACATTGAGCATTGTAATTAATTATAGGAAGGTAGAGATAACCTAGGTATGATGAATAGAAGGCCAATGACCAAGATAAAAATTTAATGATACAACATTTCAAAAATATTGCATCATTTTTGAAGTAGATTTGGTAATAAAAGGACACATTGATATATAAAGCAAATTGATTAATCGAAAGGACAACTAATCACCTATAATAACTACCAAAGAATTAAATTAAATATACTTGGTACTAAATATCATTATCGAGGTGAATTATAACATCTAATATTAATTGAAAAGGGAACATTCATGTGCACACAGTCAATGTATTTAAAAGAGGCAGTGACATGAAATTGGGCACAAACAACTATATAAGAGTAGGGTATAGATAATGATAAAACATTACAAATTTTGGCCAATAAGTGACTTTGATGATCTACCTTTCAAATACATAATCATCAATGGATTTAAAACTAGATCATAACTAATTAAAATTATCTTTCAGTCCAGACCATCGATCGAGCCATGGAAAGAGGTCAGTTATTGACTTTGATATTATATGCACAAAAAGAAGAAATGATAATTGGGATGTCTTTGATAGATTAAATATAATGATCTAAATCCATTCAATTTCATAGACATAATAGAAACTACTATGTTTTCCCAAGATACTCAATAAGTAGCATAATTAGGATCCCTAAAACTTCAACATCCACTATGAGGATATGCCACTAAATGATTACTTAAGTTACCTACATTTGGGCAGTTAGATGAGGTTATGATGACTTTGTTGAGATGATATAATTAGGGATATATCCATTTAGATGAATATGTTACAATCTAGTTTTGTTCACACACCATGGCACAAGTAACTAGTTTACCCAATCATGGTAAATCCTTCCATCCTTATAAGTCTATAGCACCACTAATCCATTTGGAAATCAAGGAAAAATATACTACAAGGGTAGGGTGAGGAAATCCTATTTACTCAATTGAGGATGCTTCATTGTGTATGATGGTTCAATGTATCAGTAAAAGATTCTATCAAACCCTTAAGTAAAATAAGTGACAAGAGGTGTAATTAACATTGTCTTGCATGGTGAAGCTATAGGAGGATTTCAACTGGTCTAGTTTTTTGGTAGCTAATCTTACCACTAATATAGAGAAGGTAATTTCAGGAATCACACAAACCTTTTAGTACCAATTTTTATTTCTTTTATTATGTTTCACATAGTGGAAATCTCCACTAGGGCTAGTCAATGTAACTCGATATTTTTGGCCCAATAATGCATTTGCAAGTATTATATAGAATAAAATAGGCTAATATTATGAGCAATTTTAAAACATGGTAGATCAAATCCCTAGCCTGTATATGATCACACCCCAAGATCCCACAAGATGTAATGTAGTATTTAGGGCAACATGCTTCAATTACCAAATTTCCAAATGTCATTTAGGTCAAAGTTCATGAGTTGGATACTCCAACTATCACTACAATGCCATTTTTCATTTCAATGGTTGAAGCAAATGCTAAAGTGTATAGGAAAAATTCCTTAGCTATGAGGTTAGTGCCTCCATTAAAAGACATCCCTTTATAGGCACAACAACCATAAGCAGAGCAAGTACCCTCACAACAACCCACACAGCTATAGGTTTAATTAACACAACCAACACAATCGTAATCTCTAACACAACAAGATAAAGGTAAGATGAAAGTACTTATGCAAAGAGTTTTACCACCTCTACCAAATAAAATAACCTGATAGAAAAAGTCATGGCTTGATCATCCCATGGTTACATGGATAGATGTTGAGTGTGACCTACCTGAATTGGGGGTTGAAGAATAAGAAATGATCCAATCAATATTGGAAGACATAAAAAAAGATGTGTATGATGAAGAGGAGAAGAAGGAGTTCTTATTTTGGAAAGCAATGTGTAATTTCCAAGTACAAAATAAGGTAAGATAAGACTTTTGGGTTGATATTACTCAACTAACTCCTATCCTTGCTGATAATGTAGGATAAGAAGCATCTCAATGCAAGTTGGAGGCTGAAATATTTTCAACATAATTAGCTATAGGATCATCACTTACATAGGTCATGGATTTACCTATTGAAGGCAATCCTACACATGTCTTTTTTACATGACCACATACACATCCATCTAGTAAGACATTAAAAATAGTGTAAGAAAGGATGGTGTCTTTTGTGAACTTGTAGAAGAAATTCATGCATAACAATCTCAAGTAGCATAATAATAACCTCAACCCTAGTGTGTGAAGAAGCAAAAATAGACTCTCAAACCTCCACTAAAATCATAGATATTTAAATTGGTACATAAAGGTTAATTGGGCAAAGTGCAATCACTCAAATAAATTGAATTTGATACCAAGCTTGAAGGGGATAAGGAACCCATGGATACAACTATGACTAAGGAAGTAGCTAAACAACTAACTATGTAAGAATAATATTAGTAGGGGTAAAGGGAAATAATATTTAGTATTATTCACCATTATTCTTAATAAAAATGAGAAAATGGGTATGTGAGGTGTCAAAAAGAAGTCTGAGAGTATTTAGAGAGGAAGAGTCATAGTGGAAATTGAAGAGTCATTTAGAAGCCTTTATAAGAAGTTGTATGGGAAAGAGAGAATCAAAACATTAGTGCGAGTGAAATATATAATTTGGGTCTCATTTAGTTTTATCTTTATTATATCCATATTTGTATTTATTATTTTTTGTCATTAATGGTTTGGCTTGTAAATCTTTGTTACTTATTTTATTCTTACCATTAAATTACTGTCAATAATGGTATGGCTACTGGGATGAGAATGGGTCTCAATTTAATACATTTATCTTATATTTTCTATAGATAATAAATCATCCTATATGATTTCTTGGTGTTATGTAATGTGTTTTATAGTATGTTTAGTTGGTCCTCCCTTATGCAATAACATCTCTTGGAGGTGTCTGGTCTTTGGGTCATGTAACCAATTATTGTACCATCCATAGTCCTCTACCAAATTTTATCTGGAAGTTGATGGCTTGTTTCATCCATGACCAAGCATCAGGATTAAAGGAAGACATGGTTCTAAGTGTCTCAAGTATTGGTTATCCACTATTTGGTTAATGGAAAGAGATTCAAAAAATAATCTATGAAGCATCAACTTTCTCAAAATCTCCCTTTGGATATACATTAAATGGAAAATAAGCACAAGCTAGGTTATCCCTATCAAGTTTCATTTCAAATGGTTAGATGGAAAACAATGGAGGTGTTATCTTCATGTAATGCTCAAGTGTACTTATTATAATGAAGCAACATGTTGAATATATACTGCTTACTATTGGTGATGACCCTCTTGTTCCTACTACCATTATCATTGGCTTCATTGGCTCTACATCTAGTGTGTCTAAGGTTTATTTCTACTATTGAGAGTAATATTTGAGCATTTATAGTTGCATAAGGTGTGCTTCTGATAAGATTCTTTGTGTTGATTTGGTTTGCCTATTATAAATCTTTCACTTGTAAAGGTAGCTTTGTTGTCTACCATCAATGATTCTATATTTTATGGATTATTTATCTTAGATGTTATCATCATCAACAATATTTTTCAAGTAGTAATAATTTAATCCCATGTGTTATGTGAGCCATGTTGTATGCACTAACATGTGGAGGATAAAACCATCATGGCAGAGCATAAAAGAAGGTGGAATGACAAGCGAGGAGGGAGAAGAAGCAATATAGGGAGGAATCAAGAAGCTGGTGATAGGTAGAGAGAATAATGAAGGGCCTAATTTTATATAAAAATATAAGGAACATCAAGGATAAATATAGTAAAGCAAAATTCCTTCCCAAGAGTAAATTGATGTTGCATGTTATACCCAATTTTTAGCTACAAACTTTGACCTTCTCAAATATGGTAATGGCTTTGGGTCGATCCTCTCTAAATTTTTTTTCTAATTGACATAATTTTTGGTTTTGATTATTCTCACCCCATGAAGAAATCAGGGAGTAGGTTTGTACAAAATCTTTATGTTTTTGTAAAGTTATAAATGTATTTGAAGTTAGAGTATATATAGTAGAGATGCAGAAAGCTATGATATGAGAGGCTATGTAGAGTAAGAGTAGGATTAGTTTAGGTTCTAAAATTATTTTAAAAGTGTAAAAAATTGAATTATAGGGCCTTTGTATGTCGCAGGAGGAGACACCTTTTAATTTAGGGTGAGTGTTAGCAAGGGTAAAGGGAAATAACATTTAGAATTATTCACCATTATTTGTAATAAAAAGGAGAAAATGGATATGTGAGGTGTCAAAAAGAAGTCAACGAGTATTTAGAGAGGAAGAGTCATATAATAAATTGAAGAGTCATTTGGAAGCCTTTATAGGCAATTGTATGGGAAAGAGTAAACCAGACCATTGGTGTGAATTAAATATATCATTTGGGTCTCATTGAGTTTAATGTTTATTCTTCTTCATATTTGTAATTATTATTTATCATCATTAATGGCTTTGCTTGTAATTATTTGTTGTTTTTTCTTTCCACTAAATTAATTTCAATAGTGGATGAGGATGCTTCCAAAGACATCAATGACACACAAAAATATTTCACAGTAGAATCTAGGCTAAACATACTTGCCTAAACACCACAATCACCATTTTTTACCAAATAACCAATCTACGCTTGACCTTCCACTTTCACTCAACAATTTACCACCACTCCATCCACCCTCCCTCTAAACCCCCAATATTACCTTGCTCAAATTATAGCTATTTTGACCCAACATCATAAAATAAATACCATCCATTGGTCTTCCAACCTTACTAAAATAATGTCATAAGAAAGTAATATTAAGTTACATGAATTGACCTCTAGTCAAAGGTAGAATTTTGGATAAATATTATAGGAGAGTGCACAATATTATTGGATTATGAGATGCATAATCTTAGAAGAAACTCTAAAATATGCCATCTAGGTGATGGCAAAAGTCAAGCCATAATTTGAAGTCAATCAAAAGTTACTAATCACTTAATAGCTCACTAAAAATTTGAAAAATTTGATCAAACATCAGGGCGTCACCATGGAAGAGAGACAAAACATTAGAGATAGTGCAATAGAAGAGTGAAAATTTGAAAAAAATACTAAATCCTTAGATGAGAACAAATAAAATTGCGCTATAATCAAATAAAATATTTATTCTCCACATAAAGAAATATTAGATGCCATTTCATATTTTAATTTCACCCTTAGATGACCAATGACAACACTATAGGAAAATAAGGCCTTAGACAACCGATGAAGATTTAAACTAATTTGTGGCCCAGCATGATATTTATAAAGATCCCACATTCATAGAAAAGTCAAAGATTTTGGCTCTAGGTGAAATATTATTGGAGCAATAAAAATTAAGAGCAAAACTAATCAATGAGATCACAAAATTAGGAGACTTGATACATTATTTCATCAAAACTTTGGAGAAGGTTAAAAAAGAAATGGATACCTCATTCAATATTATTGTAACCCATCTTACCCTTGATGACATCATTGAAATGTCTTGATAAAATATATAGTAAAAATAGAAATCATAATGAGCCACAAGTTACCTCAAAGAATAGAAAGCCTTCAAAATCAATATTTTCAACAAATGTCAATAATTTTCATCGTAAAGCCTAAGTCCTTAACCATTTTTTTGGTATTATTAAAAGTTGGGTTGTCTCAAGGAGGAGACAAAAGTTTAAGTCTGGGGATAATCTTGGTGGGTTTATTTAAAAGAATCTATAACAAACTATAGAGGTCTATGGTTGTATCGTAACATAGTTCTAGTATTTACTGTAACATAACTTCCACCTTACGACATCTTACAAAGATACACAAATCAAAGAGATAGACGAAATTGATGTGACCATTGGAGTATATCATTGTATTCAGACTTAGTAAAGTATATAGATGGAATATCATTGAAGCTATCATATTTTTGTAATGATCTATCTTATGTAACCATTTAAATATATTAATAAAATATACTTCTGAGATATTGAATCCTTTTATGTTAGTTGAATTATCTTATAATATGATTAAGAGGACATGATAATTAATCTAAATAGATACTTTCTCTACACATTAACATGTATGGAACATTGGAATATGAATTCATAGTTTGAGATTTTTTTCATGTCAACAACATGAATGAATTTTGGTAGAGGATGAAAAATGACAACATAAACCCCATTGTGCAAAGTGGACCTTTAAGAGTGGGCTTGCACATACAGTCAATTTTCCAATCTCAATAATTTATAAACTATCACATATAAACACTTTGAATATACTAATGATAAATATATACAAATTTTTTAATTTATATAATTATATTCATAATGTGTGTTATGTTTCATTACATTTAAATATTATATGTTAAGTCAATATATCTAGATACTTTCTCTAGATGTTAGCATAATATGAAACATAAAACTGTGAATTTACAGTTTGACGTTAGCTAGAGTTATAGAAATTAATGAATATGCTTAATAAAATAGGTAAGTTTATTAGCTACAACTCCCTAGGTAGGTATATGAATCATATCAAACATAAAAACAATAAATTTACATCAAACTAAGTAATTAAAAATACCAAGTGGATCACCAATCAAGTGGATGTAATAAAAATGACAAGACAAAAGATGAATTAATAATCTCATAATTATCAAGGTTGAAGGGATGGACAAGATAGTTTTATAGCACATCCAACCACTATGAATGCCCAGCTTAGAAAAATAAACACATTCATGACCAATAATAAATATGGAAAGAGATCTTACTCCATTCCGCCATCAACCCAAAACCTCTAAAAATGTTAAAAAATATAGCTAAAAACTCTTTTTATTTCACAAATATTTCCAAGCACCAAAACTCTATATAAATTTTTTTAGCACCATTATCAACTAAATGATCCAAAATAAATAAACGAGAAAAAAATGGCTACTTTACAAGTTTTTGATCACAAAGCCTTATCGATTACTTTAAAGGTGAAACTTGTACCATCTAAATAATAATACTGGATCTTGAAATATCATTTTACAAATTACTAGACAATTTTGCACAACTAGAAGACACGTTCAAATACATACATGAAAATTTGATAGAAATAAACCACATATGCATGGAGGCAAACTTGGCAGAATGCATGCATTAGGTTACAAAAAAAATAATTGGGATTAGAATCCCAAAGCAAAATCCATCCCATAGATGAAGATAAATTTATGTGCAATATTTACTTATTTCATGCTAACATAAACCATAATATAGATTCTACTCAGTTTTATGCAAAATGTAATTTTATTCTTGGATAATTGTCATCAAATTATTATCCAAGACATTGAAAGAGTAACCAAACTGATGAATGAAGGAAAAAATATTATGAAATATGAAAATAAGGGTTCATTGAAAGCAAAAGTATCCACCATTTACCTAAAAGCTATTAAAGGAAAATGTAACATTGAATTAATAGTTATTCCCAATGCTGCCTACAAATACACAATCAAAGTAGTACCATAGAAAATATACATTACCAATAGAAAATATGTCATGAGCCATAAGATCACAATGGTGGAATTTGACATGATGTCAATGAAGACCAAATTCAACCTCTGCCAAATCTTATTGTATAACTTCAATGTTAACATTCAGAAGATCAAGATAGGTAATCACAATTTTTCCTATGGATATTTATCACTTTATTTAGAAATGTTTTACACAAACACTCTCCTAGGTATAGATAAAGAAGTATAATAGGAAAAAGACAAACCATAGGAGAGAAAATAAAAAACCATTTAGAGACCATGACCAAAGAACTCCAAGTTTCTATTGTGATTGATTGGGGGGCTAATTACAATAAACCCTCAATATGCAATATAAAAATTTCCTTGAAATTATTTCCGAATAGAACATCGAGTCATAATTTTCCACCACCATTTACTTCCTCTACATCCATATATATCTTCCATGTTTAAAATTAATTCCACTCCTTCGTTATGAAGTTTTAGATAACAAAATAGAGAAACTTGTCACAAGCATCCCCTCATTCCCAAAATCAATAGGGAAGTTCACCTCAAAAGATATACAATCTAATATAGAGTAGTTATTAGCTAAAATTAATGGAACAACATCCAATAACAAACCAACAAGAGAGAAAGAAAAATAAGAGGAATCCACATAACAAGAAGTGACATTGAGGAAGTAAGTAATTTTTGAGGAAACATGTACAATTTGAAACACACCAAATAACAAGGACACATGCATATAAAAATGGCAAAAGCATAGGACCCAAAGGTAGTGGCTTTGTCCACTCACAAAAATAATGAACACATCCTACACTACATATAGAGGATATGCCACCCAACAAGAAGCATAAATAAAAAAGTGAAAGGTAAAAAACCCACATAATAAAATTAGACTAGTTTTATGAAGAATCACTTATCGACATATTAGATATAGAGATAAAAAATAAGCATGGTCATATATGTAAAAATAAGCATGGACAAACGTAGAGGGTGAAGAAGAACAAACCTCAGAAAAAACCTCAACCATTAGATTGGCCAAGGCACAACAAGAAGCCACAAAAGCAGTTATAGAAGAAAAATGTTTGAAAGAAAGAAATAAGTGGCAAGAAGAATAAAATACACAAAAAGATAAATAAAAGTAAGCAAAAATAAATTTACAAAAATAGGCAAATAAGAGAGAAAAATAAAATAAGGAAGAAGAGGACATGACAAAACAAAAGGCAGAGGCCAAAAAAAAGTCCCAAGAAGATGCCCTTTCCAAATAGAAAGTAGTAGAGGAATTAGTTCAAAAAAAGAAAGAAAATGAAGCGAGGGAGAAAAAGGATAAGGAATATAAGGATAAAAAGGAGAAGATAAAAAGGAGAAACAAGAGAGAGAAGAGAAGAATAAAAATAAGAAAAAAGATAAGGATAAAAAAGAGAAAGAAGAGAAGGATAAAAATAAGGAGGATATAGATAAAAAGAAGAAGCAATAGGAATAGAAAAAGAAAAAAAGCCATTAGAAGAAACCCAAAATGTTTGAGGAAGCCACCAGATAGACCAAAAAAGCATGATGAAAAGCCATATAAGCTATTAAAAATAAAGTTATTCAAACTCCACCACCACTGTTGGGGTATCTATTATTAGTTTTACTTAACTAAATACTAGTCTCACACCTACAAGAAAGGAAAAAACCAACAAGCTAGTGCACTAGAATATCATGCTAGTAATGACCTTGCATGCTTACCTGAGGCACGTAGTCTAGACCGATTTCCATCGATTTTACCATGCAGTGGTGGATAGACTTAACTCTATACATTTAGGCACCTAGGTTAATTATATGAATTCATTGTTACTATAAAATCCCATTAGATTTAACCATTTTACTCATTCTACACATTCCTTGTAATTTTATTTAATACATGGAAACTTATTAACACATCATAATTCATAGATAAAGTAGTGATTCCATTAATTTCATTTGAAAAGATTACAAAGATATTTCAATAGCATTTCCTTAGTATTATTTCCCTATCCATCTATACACATACCCATACACATCCATTTATAAACAAATCTAAGGGGTATTTATAAATAATCCAACCCCTCTCATGTTACATCATTAATACAATATACATGACAAGCCCATGACTATTCTAGAAAAAGAAGTCATGGTGAACCCATGACTATTCTATAAAAAAGAAGTCATGATGAGTCATTACAACATTAAATCCTTTTAACTCAGGACTAAAAACCCCTATATAATCTCTCTATGATAGATATTCAAGTTCATGCTCCTAATCTTTCATGAGCCAGTGCTAGATTTGTACTTAGGTAGTCTTTGATGCTTTCATAAACTACTTGATAACTTTATTCACTTTTTATACCCTTGTTTAAGTCTTGCACTTTTATCTAAGTCCTATGTCTTATGTTCCCCCTTGTTATCCATATCCTTATATTCTACAACTTGTTATTCCTTGCCAATGTCTTCCTCACCTCTCTTCTATGCCTCTCTTTCATGCTAAATTTCTCCACGTTGTTCTTTCACCCTTGCTTCTTCCAAAGATCATGTCTATAACGCATTGGTAAAATCCTTGTTCATTGATTTAATCTATGACATTGTCTGCTTTATTGTTTTTTATTTCTCAACTATAAGATCTCCAACATGTTCTCACTCTACATGTAGCTCTTATTTTAATTTTCCCACTCCCTTTTGTCTTTCACCTTCATCAAAATTACCACTTGATCTAAACATTACACCTCTACACCCATTTCCCTTGGAATATATATAAATACAACATTTGGGGTCCAACATCACCTCTACTAAATCGATAGTCCATCCTGGACTATGTTAAAATTTATTTAGATAATAAAAACTTGGGTCCCACCTATTGTACTTAGCATTTGAGCTCCTCCCATTGGTTGAAGGTAGTCTAAAAATTGGAAGGATTGACTTCCACCTAACCTCATATTTGTTTCATCTCCTAGGGTTTCTCTAGAAAATCATCTACTTGATTAATCAAAATATCAAGATGAGAAGTTGTAGCCTTGTGGGCATCCTCGAGTGACCCAAACTCTATCAAAAATTTCCCTTGAAGTATTAAAAAGACAGCATCAAGATATTTTTTATGGGAGCTTATTTTTTGACAAATTTTCTATGTCCTAGAATACTTTTGTATTTTGAGCTCTATCCTTGATATTCAATATGTTCTTAGACAATTATTGATAATGTTGTTCCTCAGGCTGAAGTCATGCTTCCAAAATTTTATTCAACTGCTCCAATTTTACAAAACCCCCATCAATGATGGTAATAGTGGCACCTAATTTGGTCAAAAAGTTTCTATAGACATCGATGGCCTCTATAAATTGATCTATTGCCCAAAACTTATCCTATTAGGGATTCACCTAGTTTTTGAATTTCTTGAGAAAATTATCCATAAGCATCTCCAATTTATTTATAGCTTCATTGGTTATAGGAATACCATTAGTAAGTGTTGGTTCAATATTCAAAATTGTCTAACAAAGGCCTAGTATCCTTAGATGAGATGCATCGACTACATATTGTTATTGTTTGAACACTTCAATTTATTCTTTAAGGTTGCATCTTTTTTGTAATGCATGTCATCTATAATAATTCAAATTTCCAATTTTATTCATGGGAATTGATTTTTCATTTTAACCATCTTTATAACAAAATTTTCTTTTCCATATTCATCCCACATTAGTGGGTCATGTGCCACCTCTTGTGCACATGTGCCATGCACTACCTCTTGTGCACCTTGTGCCACCTCTTGCATGCCTCCTTGTCTTGTAATATTTTATGTGATCATCCATGATTTCTCTCAACCTTTTTTTACATGATTTATATTAACTAGCTTATCCACCTTCAAACTTACCCCCCACTAAAATATGTGCATCATCTATCATTATGTAACCACATGAGATCCATTTATCAAGAAAGTGATAAATATCATATTTTTAAAGACCAAATAACACTAAATGTGCTAAATATCAACCTAAGAAAAGGAATTAAACCAATTCCACACTTATTAAAAATAAAAACTAAGTCCTAAGTTAAAATATTGACATACACCTTATTTACTAAGCTTAAAAATGTTACATAGAATGGGAGGGCTGGAGCAAACTACAATGAAAATGACCTGAAAGAATTGACCATCTAATATTTTTAATTTGAAAGCACTTGTTAGTTGGATATCATGAATAATAAATGAACCATTCCACTATATCCATATTTTACCTAGATGACATGTAAACTTTGAATCATAGACCAAAACATGCATACTGGGATGATTTTTTTTATTTTGATATGTTTGTCATGTCAAGATTTTTGTTTTTAATTCTCAACCCCTTGACTCTAGTGTGAAATAATGTATGTTTCATTGAATTGAATTAAAGCATCCAGTTGAGCCTTTAGGGATTCTTATTCATATAATATACCAATGTGAGCAATAGCAAGGAAAGCACAAGGAATTTCACCTATAAAAATGCTTCGGTGCCAAAGACAATGTTAAAAGGAGTAATCTTGTTCAGCCTTTTTGTGTGGTCCGATAAGCCCATAAGACTATTAAAACATGATCATCCCAATAAGTCCGACCAATATTACAAATTTTAGTCAATTTATTACCAAGGACCTTATTGAAGGCTCTAGTTGTACCATTAACTTTAGGGTGATATGGTGTGGTATTATGGTGCACAATCATGAATTCAACAAAAAGGATGGGAATTATTTTATTGTATTTAAAAAGTGAGTGCCAAGATCACTAGTTAGACTTAATGGGAATCCATATCATGTGATAATATGTTCCCATAGAAATATCATAGTGGTTGTAGTAGTAACATCCTATATGGGTACTGCTTTACCTCAATGTATGAGATAATTTATGGAAGTAATGATGTAGCGCACACTATTCCATCTTACAGTAGGTTGAATGGGTCCAACAAAATCAATAGCCCATTTTTCAAATGTTTCATGATAAAACACTAGATGAAGGGGCATGGTATCCCATCAATTTAGTTTACCTATGTGTTGATAGATATCACATTAATGTGCATAATCTTTGGCATCCTTGAATAATGTGGGCCACCATAACCTATCTAGTAGAACCTTTCTTGCTATTGTATCATGAGTATAATGTCCTCTTGTAACACTCTCATGGAATTCTTGAAGGACTTTAACATACTTGTGATACATTACACACCTTTTTAATACATCATCATGTCCTAGTTTTTAATGGTCTCCTCTAATAAGCTAGAAGGGAGAAATATGGACAACCAGTTGCTTATTTTCTTGGGTGCTAAGGTGGTTTCACATTGAGCCTATATTAAGAAAATCAACAATTTATTCTAATTATTCAGGCATGCATGTAACTTGAAAGAGTTAAACATTAGGTAAATCATCTTTGATTGTGCACAATGGTTCTCTAGATTGAATGTGTGAAAGTTTGTATGGGTGGAAATTAATCTTACCTAGTTTCATAATTAGGGAGAACTAAAATTCCTAAAAGAGGACAATCCATCGATAAATGGATCCATACAACACTAGATTATTAACCAAATATTTACTAAATTCATGAAATGTATAGAATGTAAATGGAGTGGCCAACAAGTATTGGTGAAACTTATGTAGTGCATAAACCATGGACATGGATTCATGGTCTATAATAGAGTAGTTCCATTCAGCTAGTGTGAGCTTCTAGCTAGAAAAATAAATGGGTTGATCATAATTTCCTTCATTGGATTGTGCAAGGATGGTGCCCACTACCATGCCTTAAGCATCTACATGAACATGAAATGGTTGGGTCTAGTTCGGGAACTAGAAAATGGGTGTAGTCATAAGTTTTTCCTTCACAACCTCAAATTATTGATGGTGTTTAGCTATCTATATGAATAGGCCATTATGCTCAATTAATTCTTCCATTGGAGCTACTATGTTATCATAACCCTAAGTGAACTTATGATAGTATCCAGTGTGACCTAAGAAGGCATGAACCTCGTATTGAGTGGTTAGAGTTAGGAGTTGGAAAATGACCATAATCTTGGCTGGATCCACTAGTAGTTTATCCTAATAATGAAACCAAAATTTTAGAGTCTTTATTCTTAGTTTTGATCAACTAAATCCTAATCACATGCCTAAAATAAATGAATGAACCAATGAGATAACATGATGGCATATAACACAAGTAGTGACCTCATGTATTTACCTCAGGCATGCAACCTAGATTAGTTATTATCAATTATGTCATACAGTGGTGGATAAACTTAATTGTATACACTTAGGCACTTGGGTTAATTATATTAAGTCATCATTACTAAAAAAATTCTATTATATTTAACCATTTTATTCATTCTACACATTACACTTACTTCTATTTAATACCATGGAAATAGATTAACACATAAGAATTTTTAGATAAATTAGTGATTCCATTGATTTCATTTAAAAAGATAACAAAGATATTTAAACAACATTTCCTCAATATTCTCTCTTTGTCTATATACACACATACCAATACACATCCATTTCTAAACAAAACTAAGGGATATTTATACATAATCCATCCCCTCTCAAGTTAAATTGTTAATATAATATAGATGAAAAGCCAAGGACTATTCTAGAAAAAGAATTCACATCAAGTCGTTAAAATTAAATCCTTTTGACTCAGGCCTAATAACCCCTATATACTCTCTCTATTCTAGATATTAAAGTTCATGCTTCTATTCTCTCACATACCAGTGATAGATTCATGCTTGGTTAGTCTCTAATGATTCATTGATCAATTACATTACCATCTCTACTACTTATACCCTTATCAACTCTTGTAATTTTATCTAAATCTTACATCTTGTGTTCATCCTTATTCTCCATATCCTTATCTTTTGAATTTGACACTTCCATGCCAAGGTCTTATATGCCTCTCTTCCATGCTTCTCTTCTATGCCAAAGTCTTTCATGATTTTATTGCACTCTTACTTATGCCAAAGATCCTATCCTTAACACATTGGAAAAATACTTACTCAATTATTCAATCTGTGACATTGCCTACTTTAGTGTTTGGTCTTTATCGATTGTAATATTCTGAACATGTTCTCACTTTACATGTAACTCTTATTTTGCTTCTACCCACTCCCTTTTATCTTCCACCTTCATTAGAATTGCCTCCAGATAAGAACATCATGCCTCTATAGAGATTACCCTTAGAATATATATAAATACTAAATTTGGGGTCCAATAACCACCCATTCATAAGAAACAAATTTCCAATACACCTTCCATCTCTAGTAAACAAATTATCACCAATTATATCTCTTATTTTACTCCATCTACACTAAGTATTCCCCCCTAAGATTATCTCACTCAAATCAAATCCATTTTAGCTTACTTATATAAAATCAACACCATCCTTCTTGATCCCACAATAATTAAAGAAAATCCACAAGGAAAAATATAAAGTTACATGCATTAACCACGTGCACCTTCCATCTTTAGTAAACATATTATCACCAATTATATCTCTTATTTTACTCCATCTACACTAAGTATTCCCCCCTAAGATTATCTCACTCAAATCAAATCCATTTTAGCTTAGTTCTATAAAATCAACACCATCCTTCTTGCTCCCACAATAATTAAAGAAACTCCACAAGGAAAAATATAAAGTTACATGCATTAACCACTTGGATGAAGTAGAACTTGGGAAATATATTATAGGAAAGTGCACAATATGACTAGGTGTAGAGATGTAAATTATTAAAAGAAACACTAGAAGATTCCATCTAGGAGATGAAAAAGGTTATGTCATAGTTTGAAGTAGATCAAAATATTCCTTTCACATAATGGTTCATAAAGACATTACACAATTTGATTAAGCATTAATTAGCATCAAAGGTAGAGAGCTAGAACATCAGGGAAACTATCATAAAAGAGTTAAAACATGAACAAAATACAAATCCATTAAATGAGAACATCTAACACCAAAAACATAGTGAAAATGCATATTTATTATCTGCATAAAGCAATATTAGATGCCACTACATATTTTTATTTCACATTGGGGTGGTCAACTAAAATAATAGAGGAAAAGAAATCCTTAGACAAATTAGAATAATATCTAAATCAAGTAGTAGCCAAATATTACATTTCAAGGATCAAATAGGCACCAAAATACATGAATTTTTGAACTTGGCAAAAAATTATAGGAGCAATAGAAAGAGAGAGCACAACTAATCATAGAACTCAAAGAATTAGGTGACCTCATCAATTAATTCATGGGTAAGCTTGAGAAAGTGAAAAAATAAATCAAGACTTATTTAAATGATATTGTTAACCATCCCTCCTTAATGATATAATAAAATTTATGTAAGAAAATATACAGTTGGAGTAGAAATCCCAGTGAGCCACTAAGTATCTCATACAATGGAAGACATTTGACACCAAGATCATCAATAAACATAAGATTTTTTTTTTGCAAGGACAAAGTATGAATACATTTTATGGGATTATTCATTTTGGATTGGAGGAGACAAAGGATTAAGTACAAGGATGATGTTGGTAAGTTTTTTAAGGTAGGTCAGTTAATAGCTAACAACCCATAGAAGTAAATGGTTATACCATGACATACATCAGACCCAAGCATCTATCATGACATAAACTACTTTCATGGTATCATACAAAACTAAACTATAACAAAGATACATATAGAGAAGATGTGAGTATTGGAATATATAATTATATTTAGACTTAGTAAAATAGATAGAGGTAATCATATCTGATGCTATCTACAATTATAATCATAGATATCTATCTTGAACACTATGTTCTAACTTATCTTCTATAACCAATTTGAATATATTAAATTTAAGAATACAATTATAATTATGAGTGTCTATATGTGTCATATGTGTTTAATTTTCCATTATGCAAGTAATAATATATACTTAATCAATATAACAAGATGCTTTCTCTAGACATTAGCATAGGCTAAAACAATGAACTATGAATTTAAGATTTGACATTGTTTTCTTGTCAACATTGAGAATGTCCCATTATATATAATATCTTATTAATAATATTATAAATTAATCCCTTTCTAAATAAGACATATTTGACATGTAGATTGGGCAACCACCCATTCTACATGACATCAAGTTAAGAATATCATCCTCTTACAAAGAATCAATATTTTTATTTTGTGTAGAATGGGCACATGCCCATTCTTATATACTTGTGTGAAATGGGATAATATATTGGTATGATAGGTATTATATCCCCACCCTATCTAGGTCACCTCAATCTAACCTCCCCTAACCTAGTTTGGGTTTCACTAGTGATGGCATGACATCTCATCAATCAACTAACTACCCCTATATATATGGTCTATAGGGGGTATCTCATGGAGTTATATAAATAGTCCAAATATCCCCTATCTATATATGGGGAATATCAATAAATTTTTGAAAATGGGCATGTGCCCATTCTATAGAATGACATGATATATACCATTTTAACCTCCAATGACACCAATTATGAATGTTACTTTAGTAGGAGATTCTATGGTGGCACTTTAATTCTTTTGGTTAAAATTTAACTAGAAGTTCCAACTAAGACTTCATAAAAGTCATTATATTTTTATTATTACCTAAAACTAATTTTTTTAAAGAGATTTTGTGTCTAATTTAGGATTATATTTAATGTAAGATGTTCATAAACAACTTGCATGTTTTTTGACACACATTCCTAATTTAGACATTGTAAAATTAGACTGAGCTTTGAGGATAAGGCAATCCCATCCCAATATAAGTTTTGAATATTATGTAAGTGACTACATGTTTATTAAACATATATGATAGGTAAAGGATAATATGAACATCCACATTCTAATGGTTGATAATATTCCTATCATACTTGTGTAGAATATTCTACATGACATCGAGATAAGAATATTATCCTCTTGTAAAGAAGTGAATATTTTTACCTTGTGTTGAATGGGAACATGCCAATTCTACATAATATATTAAGAATAGTATTAATTAAGCCCATTCTATAATACAAGTGAGGAAGTAAAACTATTATCTATTAATCCCATTATGTATTACAAGTTAGGACTATTGAATAATATCAATTATGCATATCCTATAACATAAGATAGGATCACTATTATTAACATTATGTAAAATGGGCATGTGCCCATTCTAATCAAGATATTAATAATTTTATCAATTAAGACCATTTTATAACACAAGATTGGGGGATTATTTAGTGTTTTATTGAACATAAAAGTATATTGTGGAACCTTAAGATGGTACCACATCATTAAACTACATATGTCATTTGTGGTATCGATTTCACCTCAAAACATCTTGTTGGACGAAAATGCCCCCTTTTGCATAAAATGGGGAACCCTTTGAAAATTATAAACTTAGATGTTTCCCATAGCCTAGATCTCCTCACACTTAGCCCCTAACTATGTGAAATCTTGGAATCCTATTTCACCTTGACCAAACAAATGTTTCATAGCATTTGAAATGAATGAAAGATCATCGACAAGGGCATATAGTCACCTATGTTTAGGATAGTTCAACCCTATTGTGTTTTAATACAAATGTTTTTCACACTTAGAATATTTTTCACCAATTGTGTTATTTTTTGGATATAAATTATGTAGGTTATCCCTAGATGATGTCCACTAGGTGTTTTATTTGACATTCTATGGAGTTACACTAGTAGATAGTTAAGCATCAAAGCTGGTTGTAAATCTTGGTTTCACTCAATATTTCACCCTAGAGTGGTTGTTAAAGCCTCCTCCAAATTGATTAGAATATTGGATTACCTTTAGGCTTGTGGGTTGCCTATATTAGAGGTAAACATCTAGGTTTAAGGGCTAGTTCCCTAGATTGGTCTTTGATAGCTTATCACCTACGTTACTTGTGTGGATGAAAAGGGATATAAGGAACATAAAAGTAACCTATAATAATGAGGTGATAAAATAGATAGGTCTCAACTAGACTACCATACACCTGAGCTATGAAACATGACTCATAATATTAGTCTCAACAACCTAGACTAATTTAACATAAGTATTTCAAACATGGAAGTGATATGCATTGTACTACTCAAGGTGAAAGAGAAAAAGGTTAGATTTTAGACAATAATTCTACTCTTTACACTTATAGATAGATAAATACACTTGAATACACTTCATGTGACATATTAGAGGGAAAACTACTTACATTAAATATATAAGGGTAAAGAGAAGGTAAGGATAGACACTTATCACTAGTCATTCCACTATGCACCACTTAACACACTTAGACAAGAAATTAATGAACTAAAAATAAGATTGGAAATATTTATTTTGAAGATAAATACAATATTCAAACTAGTAGGGCTTTACCATACTAGGTGTGGAATATATTAGAAAAGCCAAAAAGGCTTGAATTTATATAGTATAGGAGAAGAGAGAGAAGAAGGAAAGTGTAAAGGTCACAAATTCAAGTGTCAAGAATTGAAATATAGTTAAATTTGAATATAATGAAGTATAAAAATATATCAAGAGGTTTTCATGGACAAGTGTTCATCAAAATTGAATTCTTCTCCTAAAATTGGCATAGAGCCCTCAATTAGCCTTCTTGAAATTGCCCTCATGATGAAGCATCACTTGACTACTTGAAACTAAACTAGGAACTACTTGACACATTTTAAATGTCATGGGAATTTTGAAACAATATTTTATAGTCATCAGATACCCATCTAACTGATAGCCTTCCTCTTGACACTTGTGTTCACTATTTGTAGTCACTTACTAGCCTTCTTGGTTTCAATCTTCAAATTTATCATCAAGGTGACTGGTAGTTTCTGAAGATGTGTGGAAGAGGTTTTAGGACATATTTAATACCTATTTTCCTTCCACTCTATCAAATAAACTTCAAAATATTCAAAGTCATCTCTCTCACTATCAAACTAGGTAGTCACATTGTCTTCTTCACTATCTATTTCAAACTGCCTATGACGAATGAACTAGAAAAGGGTTATCCATGCACAAACATGGTGATAAATGAGTTTTAAGAGGTATTAAAGGCATCTATATACCTCAAATGGTGATATTTATTTTTCCATTCTCCTCTATACCTACAAAACATCTCAATTCCTACAAAAAACTCAGTATTGGACTTGTCCGCATAAGTGATAATATATATAAAGTGGATGGAAATAATATTGAGAGAGTTTTAGACATGTCTAAATATATTTAATGGAAAATTTAACCCTTTTTTATTCATATTATTTCATTTATTCTCCATTGGGTTCTAGCAAGGGTTTTAGGTCTCCTAAACTGTTAACAATGGTTTATAAAAAGTAGATGCTAAAACTCAAAAACAATTCCAAAAATATTGAGTTCATAACCCTAATAAACTACCATTAGATACTTGAGGTCTCATGCAATTTTTATGTATAGATATGAGCACTTTAGGATGGCCTCTCAAGATTTTTATTGCATTTTGGACACCCCTAAAATGAGTTTAGGTCAAAATCATAGACCTATGTTTTTATATGAAAGCTAATTGTTATAATCTGTTAGGTTATGGGGCTAAAAGCTTCATTGATGCAAACAGGGAAGGAGGTTGCTGAGAGCTTGTTGAGTGTCACAGTCACCAATGTCGGTTAGGCCAACCGACATCGGCTTGTGGTAGACAGGAATGCAACCGACGTCGGTAGGAGTAGGTCGATGTTGGTCACCTCTAGGCAGACAGGGACTGACGTTGGTCGCCTGTGCGGTTCCAGAACTGTTGGTTGCATGAACAATTTGTTAACGAACTGAGTGTTTGCATGTTAAGAGCCAATTTTAGACTTGAAGCTGTGGATCTAATTATTGTAATTAGATGTCTAATTATTGTAATTAGATGTCTAATTATTGTATGCATGGGATCTATATAATAGACTCATGGGCTGTATTGTAAAGTGTGCTAGTTTGAGTTGACAAAAGTTAGCTCTTTCTGTGTGTGAAGTGAGTAAGGGTGTTCCTCCTAGTTCCACAGCAGTGCCAAGTGTGGGTGCTAGTTTTGTAGAATCAGAAGGGTTATTTAGGTGTGTAGGATCTTGGTCGGTAGGTGTGCAAGGCCAAATTTGGAGATCTACATGGTAAGTAAGATCATTGATCTACAGGTGTATGTGTGTGTATGGTCTAGGTTTGCAGGTGTGCATAACTAGGTTGATCTGCAGGTGGTAGCAGAATCAAGGTGATAGCAACACAATAGGGAGCAAGATCAGGTGGGATCTACTTGGAGTATGGTGTGTACTTTGTTGGAGAGCAAAGAGGAAGGCAAGGAAGTTCCTTCCATAAGTAAGATCATTTGAGTTGCAGGTTGTTACAAGTTCATGGGAGATCTACTTGGAGTACGTTGAGTACTTGGAGTGCATGGAGCACTTGTGGAGTGCGTGGAGCACTTGTGTACTGGCAGTAATGGATACTGATTGGTTGGAGGTGAACACCAACTTTGTGTTTGAGTTGTGTGTTGGGACCGTAAGAGAGAGAGCTTTGAGGAAATAATTACTAGACACTTGAGGTGTGGGAAGCCTCTGAGAGGTGTGAAGAAGAAGTGGCATCTTCTTTATTGTATTCTTTTCTAGATGAGTATTAATACAATTGGGTATTGTCTCTCATATTCTGTGTTGTTTCTGATTTCTAGTTACTTGTTACTTGTGGTTAATTCTGCGTGTTTAGTTGCTTAGTAATCAATGGTGCTTCCTTGGGTTCCTAACAATTAGTATCAGAGCTAAGGTTGCAGGGAGCAGGGTTTGTGTTTGATTATAGGTCACTCTCAGGGGTTTTTGATTGAGTGGGAGTATAGCAATGATAGAATAAAGTAAGCTACGAATAGAGAAACTGAATAACACGAATGGTTAATTACGGTGTCATGGAAAGAAAGAGCAATTAAATAAAGATTTTTGGTTGGTAGTAGATCATCATGAAGAAGCAAATGTTGCAGGTGTTGTTGCACAGGATGCTCTAGATAAAGTTGAATCTTGGTTAATAGATTCTGTTGCCTCTTTCCATGTAGCCCCAAGTAGAGGGGTTGGTGTGCCTTGTTAGATTGTTGGCAAAGGGGAAGTGTGGCTGAAATTGCAGGCGGCCAACACATGGGTGTTGAAGGAGGTCATGCAGGTCCCAGTCTTGGAGATGCGGCTAATTTCTTCAAAAAAATTGGGTGATGAGAGATGCACAGTAACTCTCACAGTGGATTCTTGGAATGTTACCAAGGATGCACTTGAATTAGCATGTGGTAAGAAAGTAGGTACTCTTTATCTACTTGCTTGTATTACTGATTCTTCTTCAATTATGAAGACGTGGCTTTTTAGGCTTGGTCACATGAGTAAGAAGGAGATGCATGTTCTTAAGTGGAAGACAGATGTGTTTGACAAACTTAAGAACTGAAAAGCCTTGGTGTTCTTGGAGGAGATGACGGACAGAGTTCAGTGGATGGGGCTAGATACTTCTGAGTAGGGTAGTTTGGACATGGGATTGATTCAAAGGAGCTCATAGGTAAAAAGTTATCACTCACAAGTGAACACAGGTACCGTGTCATGTCCCCTTTTCAGTTGACATGTTCTAAGTTCATGGTTAGCCTATTATGTGACCCTTGTAGGCTGATAGGATGGTTAGAGGGTCTTGATGGAGATTGGCATGGCTTCGTTTAGTAGAAATTTTTGAGTTGGCTTTCGTTTGGGCTTGATTGGACATGTATTGAGGGAGATATTAATATTTGATTGATTTAATCAAATATTAATTATTTGGTCTAATTTTAATTTAGAAACCCTAATTCTAATTTAAGAAAAAAACCCTAATTAGGGCAAGCATATCTTTTGAGGGTATAAGGGTTTCTCATGGAGGCAATTATTGATTGGCCATTGATTATTGATTTTGAAGAATTCTTCTGTGAAGACTGAGCCAAGGGTTCCAGGATTCCATTGCAGTGGAGAATGTCAACTCTTCATTGTGTGCGATTTAGAGGCTGTGAGATATCAGCTGATTTATTGCCAAATTGAGAGATAGCTTCATACAGAAGTTATCACAGAGGTACAGATTTGAGAGATAAATTCACATAGAAGTTATCACATTATTTCAAGTATTTATTTATTTAGTTTTTAATTCAATAAATTATACAAATAGAGATCTTCTGTATTAGAGACAGATATTTTTAGATCAAGGGTTGAAAACAAGCAGGTTGTGCTTAATTGGTAGCCGTACGAAGTCCATACAGGTCCGTACAAATCCATGCAGACACTGACCTCGACAGACAGAGACCCCCAGTGACCGACATTAGCCGACTGAAGACTGACATTGGCAAAGAAGGACCTACAGTGACTGACATCGACATAATATCGATCGACGCTAGCGATTATGTGTTTGACACAGCAGGCCAAGACAGAATTTCTAGATTTAGGCTCAATTTCCAGATTTGTAAAAGCCCAGGGTTTTAAGATAGAATATTTCACATTATTTTATTTGTATGATAGAGACTCAATTGTGTAATCATCTAGAAGAACAAGTGATAAGATCTTTGATTTGCTATTGAGAGATTATATTATGATTTATTTATTCATATTTGTAATTATTTTGGCAAAAAGTGTATCTTTATTCAAAACTATTTGTGTTTCTATATTTCCTGTTTGAAGGGGATATTACAGTGGTATCAGAGCTAAATCTTGCTATCCTGAGGGTGTGACAATCTTATGCAGCCACAAGAGTTGGGACCACACAGGTATAACACACGCAGTAGAGCTGTGCTTGAAGGTACCCAGTTGTTAGAACAACAACGGATTATCATGAGTGACAGACGTGAGGGTAGCCCACCCAGGGGCCATAGGTATGATGTTGATCAGGACACCAGAGAATTTCACTGTGCTATGATGACAAGCCAACAAAAAATGAATCAGACACTACAGGCACTTATGACTATGATAAGGGGGATGAACGCACCCGATAGATAGAATGGGGAACAAGGAGATAACAGGAGTGCTACTATTAATCAGAGACCCCAACAGACCCATTATAGGACTGCTGATAGACCTACACAGCCTACGTTTGTATAGGATGGACCAGAGGTTCCAACAGAAGAGGCGGCAGGTGATTTCCTATTTACAGATACCCTCATGGCTGTAACTGATGAGTGGAAGTTATTAGATCCTCATGTTCAAGAGAAGATGTCCTTTGATCATTTTTTTACTTTGAGGAGAGAGCACTACATATTAGTTAGACAGGACAGGAGGCTTAGAGTTCAATTCAGTGAGCTGAAGAAGGCTACTGGTAAGCTTTCTTTGACTACTTTTGATGGCAGCGGCAAGATGACAACTCAAGATTGGGTTCATAAGCTTGACACCTTTTTGGAATTGAGACCAATGTCAGAGATAGAGGCCATCAAATACGCCACTTTGCACTTAGATGGAGTAGCACATGATTGGTGGTACCATGGTATGGTAACACTTCAACATAACCAGGTGACAGAGTACCAGGACTTTGTGGATAGATTGGTTGAGTGGTTTGATAGGAAGGATCCTGAGGTTTACTTTTGAGATCTGGCATAGTTGAGACAAATAGGTAACTTGGAGTCCTTCATTGGCGAGTTTTAGAGATTGGCAGTCATGGTGCCCAATATTTCTAAGCGTAGATTGGTAGTTCTCTTCATGGAGGGATTGACAGAGCCATTGAGAGGTTAGATCAAAGCCTTTGATCCTCCTTCATTATAGGTAGCTATGAAGAAGGTGCATAATATGGAGATGGCAACCCCATCCCATAAATTTAACTCCAAAGGTACTTCTTCATCTAGAGACCATAAGTGCTCCAACGTAGATACAGAGAGACCGAATTTTAACATAGATAAATCAGGTGTAAAGAATGATTCAAAGGCCAATCTAGCAGCACCACCTTTGGATTGTGAGGCACTTAATGATATACGTAGGAAGAAGCTTTGCTTCTACTACAAAGGTCCATATGATATCCATCACGATTTCCCTTTGAGGCCTAAGGGCAAGGCAAATCGTGTGATGTGGGCATATTATGAGGATTCGGATTCAGAGGATTCTGAACAGTAGAATAGTTCTGAGGGGGCAGAGGTAGAGGCTTCAAGGCCTAAGGTAGAGGCAGAGTTAGAGATTCACATACAGGAGGCATGCCTATCCAGCATTCAGTCAGATGAGTCATTCAGGCTCTGTGGAGTTTTGGCAGGGCAGAAGGTTATCACCCTTCTTGATACAAGAGCCACACATAATTTCATAGATGCTAGATTTTTGGAGAAGTGTGGACTCACTACCATAGATTTTGAGGGCATCAGAGTTAAGGTAGTTGATGGTCACACTCTTAGGTGTGAGCGTATGATTAGAGACCTCCCATTGCGCTTGAACAACTATGAGTTCAAGGCTGATTATTATGTGGTAGACATGGGGGACATAGACTTAGTCTTGGGTATGAAGTGGCTTCATTCATTTGAGGAAGTTACTCTTCATCTCAAGGACATGGAGGTTCTCTTTGATGTTGATGGGAAGACACATATTCTTAAGGCAATACGGGGCAACATCTTCAGATATATGTTTTTTCATCGAATGGAGATGCCTATACCACATGACATGATAGAGTGCGATGATGAGTGCACATTGGCACCAACATAGGAGAGATATGAGGATGAGCTTGGTCTCAAGGTGAGTTCAATTCAAGAGTTATCACATGTGGTAGGGACTCAGCCTTCTGTTATAGTGGGGTCACAGGTTGATGATGATATGACTCTTTCTAGCCTTCACAATCTAGATTTAGATATTATTCAGGTACGGAGTTTGCTTGAGTTACTTGCTAATTTTAATTTATGGATTGGATGTTGGGGTGCTTATCTTAGTACTAGGGATGGACATGGCATGGAGTTTGCATTGATTGACAGCAGGGCAGATCATGACTACATTTGGGATCCAGGTGGATTGATGGGTGTATAATTCATCGATTACTTGAGGGCAAGCAATTTCAAGAGGGGCGGATTGTCATGTCCCCTTTTCAGTTGACATGTTTTAAGTTCATGGTTAGCCTATTATGTGACCCTCGTAGGCTGATAGGATGGTTAGAGGGTCTTGATGGAGATTGGCGTGGAATCGTTTAGCAAAAATTTTTGAGTTAGCTTTCGTTTGGGCTTGATTGGACATGTATTGAGGGAGATATTAATATTTGATTGATTTAATAAAATATTAATTATTTGGTCTAATTTTAATTTAGAAACCCTAATTCTAATTTAAGAAAAAAACCCTAATTAGGGCAAGCATATCTTTTGAGGGTATAAGGGTTTCTCATGGAGGCCATTATTGATTAGCCATTGATTATTGATTATTAATTTTGAAGAATTCTTCTGTGAAGACTGAGCCAAGGGTTTCAAGATTCCATTGTAGTGGAGAATGTCAACTCTTCATTGTTTGTGATTTAGAGGCTATGAGATATCAGCTGATTTATTGCCAAATTGAGAGATAGCTTCATACAGAAGTTATCACAGAGGTACAGATTTGAGAGATAACTTCACACAAAAGTTATCACAGTATTTCAGGTATTTCTTTATTTAGTTTTTGATTCAATAAATTATACAGATAGAGATATTCTATATTAGAGATAGATATTTTCAGATCAGGGGTTGAAAATAGGTAGGTTGTGCTTAATTGGCGGTCGTACGAAGTCCATATAGGTCCGTACAAATCCACACAGACACCGACCTCGGTCCCCCAGTGACCGACATCGACTGACTGAAGACTGACGTTGGCAGAGAAGGACCTACAGTGATCGACGTCAGTAGAATATCGACCGAAGTCGGTGACTGTATGTTCGACACAGCAGGTCGAGACAGAATTTCCAGATTTAGGCTCAATTTCTAGATTTGCAAAAGCCCAGGGGTTCAAGATAGAATATTTCACATTATTTTATTTGTATGACAGAGACTCAATTATGTAATTGTCTAGAAGAACAAGTGATAAGATCTTTGATTTGCTATTGAGAGATTATATTGTGATTTATTTATTCATATTTGCAATTATTTTGGCAAAAAGTGTATCTTTGTTCAAAACTATTTGTGTTTCTATATTTCCTATTTGAAGGGGATATTACAACTGGCATCAGTCAAAGGTAACCAATGTCGAATAGATAGGTGCCGATGTCGGTCATGTGTAGACCAGAGGAGTTGGTGGTGTTGGGTAGGTGGAGACTGACGTCGACAGGATAACCAAAATCGGTGACTTGGACAGTCGCATAGAATCGACGTCGGTCAGATGCAGACTATGTGGTGACTAAGGTCGGTCATTGAGATAGATTTTGGGTAGACAACAAGCTATTAAGGAGTCTCAAACACCCATGGGGAGGACTAAAAGTGTAAGTAAGCCTCAAATTCTTTGTTCCTCTTCTTTATACTCATTGCTCACTGCAGAGCAGGAAGGATCTAGGAAACAGTGGGAGCATGGCATGAATAGGATGCAAAACCAAATGGGAGATTTGGTAGGGTTACCAGCCGATATGAAAGCATCGAGACGAATGGATACCTTAGTTAAAGAATAGAGAGAATGGACACGTGAGACAAAAGCCCAAGTCATATGGTCTTGAGGAAGCTGCAGGATAGTGGTACAAGTTTTGACAGGTGGATGACAAAGCAGGGCTTTAGTCAATGTCAGTGTAACCATTATGTTTGTCTTACCAAGTGGATGATGGTCATAACATTATCCTGTTATTGTATGTGGATGGTTTGCTAGCAGGTTTGGACATACAGGGTTTTACTGAGTTAAGGGTAAGATTAGTTCAGTGGTTTGCCATGAAGGATTTGGAGCAGTGAAATTCTTTGGCATGAGTAATCCTAGAGACAGGGAGATCACATGTTGATGTTGTCACAGGATGATTGTGTGAAGGTAGTACAGGATGCATAACAGGGCAGCACACCTATGGATGGACAGTTCACAAAATAGGGTCCCCAATCACATGATGAGGTTGAGTACGTGTTTACTCCCTGAGTTTGCCCAAGCAGTGGGTGCTGTCAAAATGTTTGGAGTTGATTCAGGAAAGAAGCACTGGAGGGTAGTTTAGTGGATTCTCAGGTATTTGAGAGGGACCAGCAGTAGGTCGACATGCTATGTAGGGTCAAGTTCTTTTCTACATGTGTTTGTAGATGCAAATGTGGTAGGTTAATTGGATGACAGGAGGTGCACCACAGGTTGTGTGGTGGGTGGCCTTCAAGGTTGAGCTTGAAGAGGGATACAACCCAAGATATAGATTAAATGGGGTATAGGTATAGGTATAGTGCAGCTATTTATCTCCAAGTAGGAGATTGTTAGGTTGTGGAGCTAAAAGCTTCACTGATGCAAATAGGGAAGGAGGTTGTTGAGTGTCATAGTCACTGGCATCGGTTAGGCTGACTGACGTCAGCCAATGGTGGACAGGAATGCAATTGACATCAGCAGGAGTAGTCTGACATGGATCACCTTCAGGCAGATAGGGACTGACATCGATCGCCTGTGCAATTTTAGAACTGTCAATTGCACGAACAGTTTGTTAACGAACTGAGTGTTTGCATGTTAAGAGCCAATTTTAGACTTGAAGATGTGGATCTAATTATTGTAATTAGATGTCTAATTATTGTATGCATGGGATCTATATAATAGACTCATGGGCTGTATTGTAAAGTGCGATAGTTTGAGTTGAGCAAAGTTAGCTCCTTCTATGTGTGAAGTGAGCAAGGGTGTTCCTCCTAGTTCCATAGTAGTGCCAAGTGTGGGTGCTGGTTTTGGAGAATCAAAAGGGTTCTTCAAGTGTATAGGATCTTGGTTGGCAGGTGTGCAAGGCCACATTTAGAGATCTACATGGTAAGTAAGATCATTGATCTATAGGTGTCTATGTGTGTATGGTCTAGGTTTGCAGGTGTGCAGAACCAGGTTGATCTGCAGGTGGCAACAGAATCAAGGTGACATCAACACAACAGGGAGCAAGATCAGGTGGGATCTACTTGGAGTACGATGTGTACTCTGTTGGAGAGCAAAGAGGAAGGCAAGGAAGTTCCTTCCATAAGTAAGATCATTTGAGTTATAGGTTTTTGTTGCAAGTTCATGGGAGATCTACTTGGAGTACGTTGAGTACTTGGAGTGTGTGGAGCACTTGTGGAGTGCGTGGATCACTTGTGTACTGGCAGTAGTGGATACTGATTGGTTGGAGGTGAACACCAACTCTGTGTTTGAGTTGTGTGTTGGGACCATAAGAGAGAGAGCTTTGAGGAAAGAATTAATATACACTTGAGGTGTGGGAAGCCTCTGAGAGGTGTGAAGAAGAAGTGGCATCTTCTTTATTGTATTCTTTTTTGGATGAGTATTAATACAATTGGGTATTGTCTCTCATATTCTGTGTTGTTTCTGATTTCTAGTTACTTGTTACTTTTAGTTAATTCCACATGTTTAGTTGCTTAGTAATCAATGGTGCTTCCTTGGGTTCCTAACATAATCCCTAATTAACTCTCCCATAAAGGTAATAAAATGTCATAGGGAGATCATGTGGTCATTTGGTTGAGTTTAGGCACTTGTAGGGTTTGGGTCTAGTTATAGGCCTAATAGGCTTCAATGTGTTTGATTGCCTATGACCACATATGAATGTTTATAGGAGATGCATATGATTCTTATCAATACATCATAAAATAAACCTATCAAATAATTATTAAGTGCCTATTTGTTTTCCCTTTCCTCCATTATTCATTCATGTGCTCTACTTACAGTTTTGTCTTGACTAGGAGTGGCCTTTGTCTGAGACAAAATAAAGGGTACTTCCCCTATTTTCCTAGCTAAACTAAGACCATAGAGGGATTAATTAGGTCTTGGTGATGATATGTAACAAATTTTATAGATATATCATACTCATACACCTATCTAAATCACAAATTATCCAAGACAAGCTTATATGATTGATGACTATGCACTTAATTTGTTGAGTATGAGGTTAGAGCTTGTTTGTTCAACCTTAATTTACCCTATTTAATTTCTTCATGAAGATCATATTATATTTAAATTATGACTATGGTATTGGTCTAAATCATGTTCAATCCATTATACATCTCTACTTACCTTCTCAAACCTTTACTCTCTATTTGCCTAGGCTCTTCCATAGACTATGTTGACTGTGTCACCTACAGGTGGAAATCAAGGAGAATTTAAAGGGCCTCTGTAGATGCTCATTTGTGTCTAAGTAATACCTTAGTTTATCTTGATCCTTTTGTTATCATTATATCATTTCCAACTTTAATTAACATCTGTGTCTACAAAGCTCCTAACTTTTATAGGTCACTGTAAGTTGTGTTGTTTTAGTCATTTTAACAGAGTGTTTACTGAGTGTTTCAGGTCAAAACTTGTATAAGTTAGAAACCATTAAAACATAAGTCTCTCTTGATTAAAAAACCTCCTTATCATGGTCAAATATAACCTATGAACTTGGAATATAGGAAATAAGGTATTTATATTAACATAGATCCTAAATTCTTCATCATAAGATGGCACTGAGTCTGGACAAAACCTTCATTCGGAGGAGTTAAGGTAAAAGTTCTCAATTACAACTTCCTCAATCTAGGAACAAGGACCTAAGTTTATCTACAATGTAATGGATTTAACATTGTCACCTTGATATTCTCTATGCTCTTATACTTAGTTTAAGGTCTCAAATGAGTTCAAACATATCCCATTCAACACTACTTTGCCTCTTTTGGGTTGAACTTAGGCCATTATTGGAGACTACCTGGAGGTCTATCAGATATATGACTATGTGCTAAGAATTGGTTCTCAAAAATAATATCTAACCTTTTGGGTAGCTCAATATTAATGATTCCACCTTGAGTGTCTTCTCACAGTATTTAAACCTTCATGTGTCATCAACATGACTGGCCATATTTTTGTTCTATTTGACTGTAGGTGATTGCTGTAGGGAGATTTGACTGTACTTATGTTTTATCCCTTTTCACTCCATCAATAATACTATTGAGACTAAAATTTCAAAATAAAAACTCATCAAAATGCTATGATAGGTTGGAAACAACATATATCCTTTGTTATGAAGACCAATGTAGGAAGATAAGCTTTGAAACTAATGGAACATTGTCTGCAGACTCCAATAGTGTCTTCTAGTAACATAATGAGATGTTTTTACCTATAAGTTCACACCCACATGTGAAAATAAGACTAAAAACCCTATAATAAGGATGGACATACCCTTCAAGATCATATATAACACTTGGCTTGCTCAGATCAATGCAAACAAAAAAGGAAAATTGAGGTATTGGGGATGTGCAGGAAGTTTTGAGAAGCTAAAAATCTTAGAGACTGTTCATAGAGAAAAGATAAATAATACTATGAATATTTACATGAAAAATAAGTAAAAAGAGAGTAATACCATGCACCAAGTGCACTTACTCTAAATCACCTCATCCTATCTGTACCAAGTGGAAACTAGTTGACCCTTTTGACTTGTTTAAGGGAAAGATGAGAGAGAGACAAAGAGGTTAGTTCTTGGTAATTTTAGACCTATCAAAACTAATTAATCAGGGAAGTGAGATATGAGGGTCTCAATATAAATTTTTTAAAGTATTACCATGTGCCATAATTTTTGTATAGGTTGTACAACTACCTAAAACTACTTGAAACTACTTGATGTTCTTAGATGAATGTTAAACCTGTTAAATTTAGTTTTAAAATTGCCATCTATGACATATTATAAAATGTGGGACATTATATTACCTCTTGAAACCTTTTTTTTTTCATGGGAAACCATATAAGATCATTTAATGACTCAAAAGGTGGCCTAGAATGATAAAAGACCAACTTAGACAAATATGACAAAGATAAAACACATTATATGACATAATTAAAGACCATGGGACCAATTTTCAACCTAAGAAACCATATGAAAATTTTTAACTTATATATGGGTTTAACTAATTTGACTTGGGGTCAAATTAGTCAACATTTTGGTGATTTATTTGGGGTAGCAATCTAGCTATGCTAAAAACTAGTAGCCTTATCCTATCCTTTGGGATATGGAGTCACCTATACACTATTCTTGACACTAAATTTCCTTTTAAAGGACACCAAAACACACCAAACAATAAGAAAAACACACACAAGACAATAAACTAATCAAACACACTTGTTTTCTCAAGTACACTTAGGGAAAACACACACAAGTAAAGCACACCTATCTTAATATGTACAAGACCTCAAAAAATGAGGTGAAGAACAATTCATCATTGCTTAAACCAGGATCAAATATAATGCTTCTTACATCATTTATGCTTCAATAAAACATACCTTCATGTGATGCATGTTTGTCAATCAATACTTGCTTATGTATATAGTCAAATGACTTACCATCTTTAGATATTCTACTAACTATAAGTGTGTCATTTGGAGCTCTCATGAATATTCCATCTTTGTGTCCAAGAGTCTTGTTTGGCTTTACAACTTTCTTGAACTATATCATGTTTAATTAATACCTCTCAAACTAAGTCTTGGGAGTCATCAAAGTTGTCTGAACTTTACCTTCTTCTATAACATGATGCACTTGATGTCTAAAACCATCAAGCTTGTCCTCTTGATGCTCCATCATGTCTGAAAGTGATTCAACATTAGACTAAGGTCTAGAATACTTCCTAATCACACATATTCTACGTTAACCTCATTGGATTCCTCCATGATTTCTGCCTTCATGATAGTAGTTTGGCAATCATCCTCATGTTCAATAGGACACTATCCTTCATGTTTTATAGGTTCATTAATAACCTTACTATCAGATTCATGTTTCTTAGGAAGGGGAGTTGACTTACTCAATTATTCAAATTCTTGAACTATAGCATGGGATTATTACCATATATCATCTTCTTCATGTCTATCACATTCATAGACTCCTTCATCTTGTGAAGGTAGAATGGCATTACCGTCCTCATTATCCTGATCTAACATACTTTGAAAACCATCATTATCATGCATATGAATAAGGTAATTACTCTCATCATCTTGTGGAAAATAATTATCAATGCTTACCTTAGATTGTCCATCACTTTCCTCATGGATGACGTATGTACCAAGATTAGTCTTCAATGAAAGTGTATGGATCATGTCCATAAGTGTTAACACCATAATCATCTAGGAAAAGGTTAGAGATACCCTCAAGATTGGAGGATGCTCCATCATCCATTACATACTCCTCTTGATCATTGATGATATAATTAAGATTAGAGCTTCCTTCCATATGTAGCTCAATATGAAATTTAGCCAATGGTTATGTCCTAATAGTGACCTTTACTCCATACCTTATTTTTAAGGCTAATAAGGACCAATAAAATGAGAGATATCCTCTTATCTTGGTGATGACATCCATTGAGAGGTAGATAGGAAAGTGAGTAGGTAGATCAACAACCACTATATCTTGAAGGATATAAAAGCTTGTAAAATCATGTAAGAAAACTCTCAAACCTTTGATAAGTCTCATTGACTTAGTTAGTGTCCCATAAAGTTGTATCACTCCATTGATATATGGTTCATATCTCAATCCTAATTTATCTAATAGAAGCTTGGACATAATTGAGATACTTGCCTCACTATCTACAATGTAATTACGAAGAATCTTGTCTCCCAAAATAAGAGTGAATTAGAATGGTAGAGGCTTCTTATATTTGGAAGAGGGTTAAAAAATGTGAGTAGGATCATTTGTGAGGGATACATCACCATGTATGTATTGATGGTTGAATACTAATTTGGATTTAGGAAAACTATTTTTGAAGAATCTCCTTTTGATTGGGCATGTGAAGAACTTCCCAAAGAGATATGGATGTTTTAGCACTCTTCAAAGAATCCATAATATTCAAAGAAGGAACACTCACCTTTTATTGCATTGTTGAATGTAAATAAGTGCCTTGATATTGAGGAAATGGAATGCTTGGAGTCACCTTTCCAACCTTCTAATTTTGAAAAGGTGTAGAAGTTGTAGGGACTATCACACTTGCACTCACACCTTGATGCCTTATAGGAAGATTACTTAGACTTGTGTCAATACCATGGATATCTCCCAAAGCCTTCCTCTTTGATCTTGTATTATATATAACAGAGGTTCCTTGGTTTAGGACAAATGTGTCTTCCACTTTATATTTTATCAAGTTTACTCTTTGGGGCTGACATCCTTCATTTTTTTTATTACATGTAATTCTCATCTTCTACTATTAGTTAAGGAGTAACTCCTCCTTGAGATACCAAGACTTGTTCCCCACCTTCATTTACATCCATATAATATCCTTGAGATTTCCATTCTTCCTTTTGAACCAAGTTACTATGGATGAGGACAATATCTCTTGTGTTATAACAGAGGTTGGATTATAAGCATTGGGTGGCTTATTGAAGTTAGGATGGACTTGCCTTCTCTACTGAATATATTGCTTAGGTTGGAGCCTACTTAATTGTGAAGGATAGGAATGGGAATTTTGGTAAACTCCATATTGTATATTTATATGCCTAACTTGAGCCTCTAAGGCCTTGCATGAGAAGTAATGGCATCTTCTAATATCTGTAGGGAAGTTTAGACTTGTTGTTTGCATTTGGAGTTGGAAAAAGACTTGGGGAAGTATAAGACATGTTGGGAAGAATATGGGTAGAAAGTTTTGTAGGGAGTTTACCAACTTGTATTAATCCATTCTAAGATCTAATGGCTATGTCATATGCTTCAAGAAAAGTGTATCTACCCATGGACTGTAACATAATGGTTATGTTAGTTCCAATAGCCCTTAGATATGTAGGGAAAAAAAAGATTGCTGGGGGTCTCATGGGAGGAGGTAGCCTATACAATTTCTTTGAATTATCTCATTGAAGTCATGCATAATCTCCTTAGGACCTCTTTAAATCACATTTAGATGATGAATGAATGATGTGTGATCACTTTTGTTCTCAAACCTTTGGGTTAATAACTCCCCAAACTCATCCTAAGTGGTGATACAAATGTCCTATACTAGTCAAAGGCTTTTACGCTAAGATACATAGTAAGTAATGTAATGGAAATGTTAACCTTAATTACATTATGAAAGTTACATAAGTTAGAGATGTTCCAATATGCTCACTTGGGGTGATTGGACCTTCCCCATTGAAAGAAGGAACACTCTTACTATCATTAGGAGGTATATCATCATATGTAATGAGGTGTATATGATTTTCAATGTTAAAAAATGGGGAGGCATGCTACCTAGCCATATTGTCCTCAAGTTCCACCTCACTTTCTTGATCTTATTAGATTTCAAAGTCTTCATATTATTCAAATGTCAAGATAGGTTGAGGGTGTTGAACTTTAAGAGTAATTTCAGGTTGAAAGAGTGGATCTATAGGATAGTTTCATCTACTAGTAGTTGAACTAGTAAGGACCATGAAGTATGAATAAAAGAAATGATAAAAATTGGTATACAACTAGATATTACCTTAGTGGAGTTTACAGGTGCTAAGTACAATGCCGTATGTAGGTGTGATGTTTTCAAGACCAACATTCACCTTGACAAGATGCACTTGAGACAATGGTCCCATCGGGCATGCAAGAACTATTGTCACTCAATATTGTACCCTAGAGTGGTTTTTTAAGCCTCCTCTAAATTGAGTGGAACATTGGATTACCTATAGGATTTTGGGTTGATTATATTAGAGGTAAACCTCTATGTTTAAGGGCTAACTCCCTAGATTGGTATTTAATAACTTATCACCTACACTACTTGCTTGCTTGGATGAAAAGGGATATAAAGAACATAAAAGTAAAATATGATAATGAGGTGATACAATAGATATATATCCACTATAATACCATAAACTTTTACTATGAAACATGACTCACAATATTAGTCTCAACATCGTAGATTGCTATAACATAAGTATTTCAAACATGGAGGTGATATGCATTACGCTACTCAAGGTGAGTGAATAAAATGTCATATTGTAGACACTAATGATACTATTTACACTTAGAAATATAAAAATACACTTGAATACACTTCATGTGACATGTTAAAGGGAAAAATACTTGCATCAAACATGGAAGGGTAAAGAGAAGACAAGGATAGATACTTATCACTAATCATTCCACTATGCACCACTTCACACACTTATACAAGAAAGTCATGAACTCAAAACTAGATTATAAATATTTATTTCAAAGGAGAATATTGTATTAAAACTAGAAAGGCTTCACCATGCCAGGTGTGGAATAGATTACAAAAGCCAAAAAGGTTTGCATTTATAAAGCATAGGAGAAGAGAGAGAAGGGAAGTGGAAAGGTCACAAAGCCAAGTGTCAAGACTTGGAAACTAGTGAAATTTAAATAGAATTAATTATAAAAAGAGGATAGGAGGTTTTCATGGACAAGTGTCCATAAAAATTTCATTCTTCTCCTAAAATTGGAGTAGATCCCTCAATTATCCTTCTTGAAACTGCCTCCATTATGAAACATCACTTAACTACTTGAAACTAAACAAGGAAGTATTTGAAACATGTTAACTATCATGGGAGGTTGGAAACAAGATTTAATAGCCATTAAATACCCATATAACTAATATCATTCCTATTAACACTTGTGTTCACTATCTATAGTCACTTATCATCCCTCTTGGCTTCAACCTTGACATTTGTTATCAAGGTGACTAAAAGTTGCTCAAGAAGATGAGTGTAAGAGGTTTTAGGAAACCTATTGAAGACATATTTTACTTGAAATATATTAGATATAATTAAAAATATTAAAATTCATCTCTTTCACTATCACACTAGGTAGTCACATTATCTTCTTCACTATCTGTTCAAGACTACATGTGATGAATGAACAAGCAGAGGGTTATCCATGCACAAACATGGTGATAAATGAGTTTTAAGAGTTAGGAAAAGTCTCTGAAGACCTCCCATGGTGATAAATGAGTTTTAAGAGTTAGGAAAAGTCTCTAAAGACCTCCCATGGTGATATTCACTTTTCCATTCTCTTCGATACCTAAAAAACATCTTAATTACTACAAAAAAATTAGTAGTAGACTTGTTCGTATAAGTGATAATATAGATAAAGTGGATGGAAAGAATATTGAGAGAGTTCCAGACATGTCCAAAGAACTTTCATGGAAAACTAACATCTTTTAGATGCATATTATTTCATTTATTTTCCATCTAGTTCTATTGATGCTTCTAATTACCTCACAAGTGCTCTTTAGTGTTGATGAACATTTCTCATTTTAGGATTAAAAGAATCCAAGGCATGAGTTGTAGTTTGTGACAATTTTATGATGTCTGTGGTGGAATAAAAGCAAATTATGGAAACTATCCATAATACTTATTTAATTTGGTGGTTGGGAGCCACCAGGGTCTAGATCTTTGAGATTATTCAAGTCCACAAGTTAATCTAAATGGATATTATCAACAATATTTAAACTAGGTGAGTTTTGTTAAAAAATATAAAAAGGAAGGGTAAGGCAGAAAAGAGAACATGATTGCAAATTCCCATCTCAACTATATGACAAAGTTCTAATTAATTTGAGCATACATGAACCAATTTGTGGTGTAAAATAGTATGAAATTATATTGCATCACAAACTAAGAAAGCTTCAAAGGAGATATATAAACCATAATTAAGAACCAAGTTTACTTTAAAAGTTTGCTATTGTAACTTGAATAGCATATGCACATCCAGATGTAGAACAAGTAAAATGAAGTATACCTAAGATATTTTTAGTTAATCTAGAATTAGCATAAATTAATATCCCTATGATATAAAATATAGCTCAAAATTTAGAGAACCATTCAAATTTAAGACAATAATATGAAATTGAGAGACAATATTGGCTTTCAATAAACTATTCAGACACTATTTTTAGAATTCTTTAGTTGTATTAAATGCTCTTTTGTATAAAAATTTCTTAGAGTCTCTCCCTTAACAAATGGAAACCTTTGCTTATTTATAGGAAATATAGGTGGTATACCAATAATATTTTCAAACATCCATAGTATGATAAGGATAATTTTCCTTAATACAAAGATATAATGTAAAAGGCTTTTTATGCCAACTTTGACAAAAGGTCTAATATATGCTAACATACTAGAATATATTACAAAAGAATATTCTTTTATGTTACATTGGTGGGTCCTTTGGATTATTTATTGAGGATGTTATTCATCTTAGTATATTATTCTATGATTAGCTCAAAATCTACTACAAGCTTCATTAAACAATCCTCTTCTTGAGCTGTCAATGTGTTAAATTCTTTGTCACTCTTGGCTTTAAGTTCCTAAATGCATTAGGCCTTTGTAATTTTATTCCTCAATGTAATGATGGTATCAAGTACCTTCTGATTATATTTGATAGGCTAGCCTTGGTTGTCCTTGATATTCTGGATGAAGGTACTAACCCTTTGCTTGAACTCTTCATCATCCATTAGGCCTATGACATTGGTCTTAGAAGGGTTTACTAACAGTGCCTTTAAGAGCTTCTCCATTCTTTCTATCAAGCCTTTATCCTTCTCCATGAAGCTATTAACATTATCACACATGTTATTCAAGTCTAGTATGTTATCTTTAATTATTCCTAAGAGGTCATGCAAATGCTTCAACTTGATGATCTTGAAACCTTGGACCGATTTGGTGTGACGGGCATTAATCAATTTAGTTTCCTAATCTATAGAGTTCTACCAATGAGTGATTGATGCCCATGATTTCCTAATTTTATGGGTCAAGGTATTTGATTTGAGCTTCAAGGCCTTCAACCCTTCAAATGTGTCAAAGGACTTATCTAATAGTTTTATTATATCCTCAGGGACTAAAAATGTAACTTATGATTTCAAGTCTTTCTTCTCCTTTTCTAGATTAGTGATCCTCCACTGTATGCCCTAGATTGTAGCCAAGGTCATTGTATATTGGGCCACTACCAAACATGCCACATCCTCTTGATGGATGGGATGCTCCCCTACTACTTGCCCTTGTATAGGAGTTAGGCCTAAAAAAGGTTCTACCTTTTGAATGGTGAACTTCTTGGTGCCAATAGTAGTTTTCTTGGTTGTCACCCTTTCAAAACTTTCTATATTTGGATTATACATGATAGTGGTCATTAGTTCAGAGGGTTTGGATGTCTTTGGGGTTTCAATCCTAGTTTTGCTTGATGCTCCTAGATCTTTCATTTTCTTACCACTTTATTTGGCTGCTTGAACAATTTTTATTTATTATTGCTCCTTCATGAGCTCCTTGATATAGGGTTTGACATTATCAAGGGGATCTTCACCTATAGAGCTAGTAATCACCAGTGAGTGTGATTAGGAAGGAACCTTTTGGATTTTCCCATATATGAACCAATCAGAAATGATAGGACCATGTATGGGTAACTCATTACTAAATAAATTTACTTCACTTGTAGGATGGGTCAATGTCACCTTTGGTCTTTTAGAGGACCTAGGGATAAGGGCCAACTTAGCTTCACTCTTCTTTTGTGTGATAGGGACCAATTCTAATGCCACTTCTTTTCCCTTTTCTTCCTTACTAGTTTGAGGTCCTTCAATTTGTGCTACCTCAGTTATGGTTCCCCCATCTTCTTGATCAGACCCATAGGTCTCCTTGAAGAATTCATCCACCATCTCATATGGTTCTATGGAAACCATATCAAAGTGTTCCATTGGAGAAGATGGTTTTTGAGGCTGGGCTGATGATGAAGGGTCTTCTCCTAGCCTTTCTTCTAGTTTATTGTCACCAGGTCCTTGAATTTGGAGTGCCTAATATTGTGGATGACTTGGAGGTGCATTAAAAGTGGAATACATAAGATGATACTACAATGGTTTCATTTTCCATCTCTCCCCATCTAGTTTCTCCTCTCTTTGTAGTCTTTTATCAAGCTTGAAACCATGCTGCTTGCACCTAGTAAGGACTTCCTCAAAGTCTATATATTTGGTGTAAAAATGGTCATATGGACCAACCCTATGCTCATGGGTTACTTTAGTTAGTTGATTTGACTACAAATGAAAGACAGCCTTGTTATTGGGGTCCTATTCCTTTAGGTTATCCTTATGAAAGTAGAAGGCATCTCTATGTCTGGACATGATGTCTAATTATTTCTAGTCTCAGATCAAAGTTATCCCAATCAAGAATGCGAAAGGATGTATAATTTCCTTAATCTTCTCCTTAAAAAAATATCAATTCCTTGGAAGATTTGGTGAGCAATTTCTTACTCAGTCAACTTGAGGGGAACATAGATTGGCAACCTAAATGGTTGGGTTATGATCCCTTCTATTTTGATAACATTGCAATATAGATAGTACCAAATATCTCCCATGAGTTCAACATACTTATTAATAAGTGGGTGTATCCTAGGCATGGGGTTAACTATGATATTCTTGACCAAAGTAGGTTATATACAATCATAATTGAACTGCATATGAACTTTATAATTGAAGATGCATAACTTTTCATAGTGATGGGAAATGGTAATTTTGCTGTGGGAGGACCAATTCTTGACACCAAGAATATGAGTAGATGTCATTAATGAGTCCAATAGATAGGACATCATGGTGAATTACTGGATTATGTTTTTTAAATGCCATAAAATTGTCTCCCTAAGTGGATGCTAATCAAATCTCCAATAGGTGGAGTTAACTTCTCTTCCATTATGAAATATATGTAGGAAACCCATTTGGGGTCGACATAGGTTGTGGTGGTTACTCCTAACGCTATGAACAATATGGTCATAATGATCCTAATCCCTTCTCTAAATTGAATGACAAGGATTTTACCATCATGGTTCTTGGCTACATTAGTTCCTTGGATTAACCATGGTCTCATGATAACATCCAAATTATGTTGGGTAGTCCATTCTTTGAGGGAGGGGAGGTCTATGTGAGATCTAGGGAGCTTGTAGTAGACTTCAAAAGTTACTCAGGCAATATAGGCAATTCAATTTGACCCTCCTTTGATGATATAGTCATTGTCTATTCTACAATCAACAAATAGGGGTGTAAGGATGTCAATGCAATGTAATACGTTAGGTTCAATAGTAGCTTGGTAAAGACCTATCATTTGGATTGAAACCAAGTCCTCAAAATTTCTCTTGGTGACTACCACCCTTTACTCCCTAGATGATAGAGGTTGCAACTCCTCAATTACGAATATCTCAAATGAATTCTTCATGCCATTGGCTGATGCTCTTGTATCCAACTTAGTATCTCCAAAGAGTCTCCCTTCATGGTCTATAGATAGATACATGTTTGTCTCTTCTTTCATTTGTTGCCTTGTTACTTCCATGATCTAAATTGCCTTAGAATATGACTAGTTTGGATGCTTAGGATGACATTTTGAACTTGTTTAATGCAGTTATGTCCTTAACAGTCAAGTTTTGAGGCTTTAAGTTGAGGTTTAGGGATTTAAGCTGGTCTGGTAGGGTGTCTAAGGATTTAATGTTGAAGGTGATAGCTTTCATAAATGTATTCATGTTTTAGATCTTATGGATGGAACCACTTATGTAAATCCTATCTTTTTGGGTGCACCAATATCTTAGGATTGTCCTTTAGTGCTTACATGGCATTTATGTGGACCTCTTTAAGCTTGTTTCTATGACACTCCTTTGGGAATCCCTTTGAAAATTAGCGATTGGCTTTTAAAATCCTTTTATGTCACTCTATTAGATTAATATTCTAAAATGAATGTGAGCCTTTGATCAAGATCTCAGGGATCCTCTCTAATTGGTCACTCAGATCTTGGATGACCTGGTTATGCCAAGTGGCACATTCTAGCTTCCTTAGGAAATAACTACATGTGGTTCATCCATGTGTCAAGCTATCAAGCTCTGGGGTCCTTTGTTAAAAAGTCCACCTTCACTTAATTCCATTGGATTAAGATCAATGATGGAATAAGAACCATCGATCATGATCTGTGAGGTTGAAGTTGATTGGTTGAGAGGTTGGCTATGGTTAAATTTGATGATCTCACTAATGTCAAAGATGGCCTCATGAACATCAAATGATGGGAGCATGACTATCAAATTTAAGCTTGAAAGGTTCTTTTGGCTAAATGATAGCATGCCATGCATCACATTCTTGGTGCTCTTGAGACTTTAGGGTCAATGTAGTCTATTAGATTAAGCTAGGCAATGAATGTGAACCATTGATTATGATTCAATAGGTCTTCTCTAATTGGAAAAGTTTTGAAGATCTTTGATTTCACACCATTAGATCAAGATCACTAGGTGAATGCAGATAGTCCGATCCTGTAAGATGAATTAACATTAAGTCTATGATACACATAGGCTTAAGCTAAGGGTTTAGTATTAAAAAACACTATGATCTAAGTTTTAATGTGATAAGCCTAAAGTTTAAATGCTTATAAGGTCACCTTTTGGACCAAGTATAAAAGTTTGGATAAGGTTTATTTTGAAGGCCTCGTTAACGTCAAATACGTCCTCATGAACATCAAATAAAGGGAGTGAGGTCATCAAAGTAAATGTTTTAGAAACTTTATAGTGAGTGGGGTTCAATACGTAGTTCATCCTAGGATGATCTTGTACTATTAGATTGAGGCTCTAAATAAGTGAAGACTATTAGATCTGTATCCATGTTAAAACATTAAATTAGAGCATGATACATGTAGTGATTCATACTAAATTTTAGGGTCCTCGAGGTGTCATTCATGTTGAACAAGCACCAAGACATTTCAAGATTAAAATTTAGGCTAAAAGTTGATAAGGTCTAAGTCTAGGATGAAAAGGGGCTTGTGGACATAACATTTAACGAGGTTCAGAGGGATTTAAAAGGGGGAAGGAAAATAAAAGGGGACTTAATTATAATTTTATGTCAAGGTTCGGGCTAATGTAAAATTAAACTTAGGGTCTTTTTAAAATGACTAATTCTTGCTAAATTTTCTCCCACAAAAATTTGAATTTGAACCCTTAGGGTTTTTACTCAGGAACCCTGCCTTCCTCCATGAAACCTACACTTAGCCATCCACAGGTAATCATTAGTAGGGTTAGCTCATAAAGAATAATTAAACATGTAAGGACCTATCCATTTTTAGGTGGATGATCTTCAAATTATAAAAAGAATAACCTCATGAAAGCTAGACAAGAATACAAATGTTTTGAAACATTTACAAGGGTCCCTATTTTGCAAAGAAAAAAAAAGGGGTATGTTCATCCCAACAACAATAGTGAATTACAGGGGAAACATAGCAATATTTTAGAACCTAGAAACTCTAGTTTAAACCAACACATAAGTCCTTTATCTCCTTTGATCCACATATCATCACTTAGGTCAATTTAATGTTGGAACAAACTTCAAATGTGCAAAATTTAAATCCTCATGTTAGAGCCTAAACATGCTATGTGTGTGCTGTTATTCCACTTACTATTCATCATGAGACTTTAGGGAACAACATCCAGGTTCATATCCTTTTGACTATTGCATTTGACTTTGAGTAATATTTACATATTATTTTAGGAATAGTTTCTCTTAGTTTAGGGGAGGCTTAGGTATTGCTCTATTGCTAGCCAACCATCCATATCTCTGATAAAGATACCTATGGATTCACTCATGGCCTTGGTCCACTGTTATCCATGAATCTATAGCCTTGGTGGAGGTTACCTGAATCACCTTTGACTTTACATATTTTGATTTAACATTAAGTCCCTTTTGTGTCTTTTTGCTTTTCAACAAATGTTGGGAGCCAGGATAGCCTAGTTTAAGGATTTGGTAAAATGTTTTGGTGTTAGGATAATCATATTTAATTGAAACTTTAATCTAAGACAAGGATGTGTTTTAAATGCAAGCATGCATATGCCTTAACTATTAAACTCTCCTTCCACATACATGATTCTTCTTATAACAGAGCTTTGGTCTTAGGTAATGTATTGGGTTCTTTGGGGGGGGGTAACTAACTTCCATGTGAGTCTTTTTAAAGTCTCTAAATTATAACACAATGATATATTACATCATTAGGTCCTCTTGTGCAGGATTCATGCCCTCACTTGAAATACTTAAACTTTGATTAATTCTAAGCAAGGATACTCTATGGGACTTTATTTAAAAAAAGGAGCACAACCAAGTAGAAAGGACAAAATGAAAAAAAAATAGACATAAAGACACAAGAAAACATAAGAAAATAAATATATACAAGATAGGTAGGAAAAAAAACAAAAAGAGAAAATAACTAGCCTACCTACTTTAACTCTAATTAGTCTTATATATGTTATTCCATGAAGACCCCTAGTGGATTAGAAATAAATTAATGTTTGAGGTATTTCTCATTGGTGGGAAATGCAAATTCTACTCTTTGAAGGTCTTTCAGCTTGAAGGTGTTGTTTCCCAAGGTCTCTACAATTTGGTATGGGCCAAACCACAATGGTGTAAAATTACCGTGCTTACCCTTAGGTTTTGATGCCTTATCCCAAAGGAGGACTAGGTCTCCCTGTCTGAATACCTTCACCTTGGACCTTTTGTCAAACCATCTTTTCATAGTTGCTTGATGTCTACTAAAGTCTACAAATGACTTCTTTTTTGGCATCTTCCATCTGAATGATGTCTAATAGCCTAAAATTAGCAAGCTCTTAGCTTTATTTCATGTATTTTTGCATGAATATGAACGTAGACAATTTGAGGGTGATGGGGAAGATAGGTTCCTGACCATACACCAACACAAATGGTGAAACATTGAACACTTGCTTGATCCTTATTCTATCAGCCCACAATGCATACTTAAGGAGCTTATGCCATGTTCTAGGCTTGTCTACAATAGACTTTTTGATGGCCTTCATAAGATTCTTATTGGTAGATTCTGAAACTCCATTTCCTTTAGGATAATGATTAGAGGAAAACTTCAAAGAGATGCCATTATCATAAGCCCATTCAGTCATTTTAATGGATATGAATACAGATCCTATCACAAGCTAAGGAAATTGGGGTTCCAAATCTGGTGCAAATATTTGCTTTCAAGAAGTTAATCACTTCCTCTGTCTTACATTATTTAGTGGCTATAGCTTCAGTCCACCTTATGCAATAATCTATAGTAGTTAGGACATACTTATGGGCTTTAGAGGAATTGAGACTAATAACTCCTACAAAGTCTAATCTCCATTATGTAAAAGGTTTGTCTAACATCATAGGTTGTAAAGGCATGGCTACCTTTGTCTCTTTTATGCTAAAAATCTAGCATAAATTGCACTCTCTCACATGTTTGTGAGCATCTTTGAAAATAACGGGCCAATAATACCCAGCCTTAAGAATCTTGTGGGCTATGGTTCTCCTTGAAATATGTCCACTACCTAACTTTTCATGAAAAGTAGACATGATTTGAGAATCCTCTTCTTTGGACACACATCTTAAGTAGATCCCTTCAAATTTCTTCCTATAAAGTACTCCATATTTGATGAGGTAATGGGATGATTTGAGCCTTTAGGCTCTCCTTTGTTCTCTGGTGAGTCCTAGGGGAAAACTACCTCTGATGAGAAGATATATTAAATATTGATACCATTCATTACGTTGGAAGTTTTATTGATCCACTTACATGACATGAAGTTTGGGATTAACACTGACAATCATTTGGACTAGGCCCATACATTTCACCAATTGACAATAATCATCTCTATATCATACTCTTGTAGGATTTCCATCCACTTGCCTCTTCTTTCCCCAAGCTCATTATAAATTAACATAAGCTTTATGGTTTTGTTTGGTAGGATGGCATGTACCTTATTTCTAAGGATGTAATGCCTAGATTTTCTCACTACCTTCACCAGTGCATAGGCCTGCTTATCAATCAAGGAATGATTTACCTCTACATTTTTGAAATTGGTGCTCGTATAAGCTATAGGTTGGTCATTTACATCCACCTTTTGAGTCAGGATTGGAGCCATGGTGTGGTTAGAAGAATATTAATACAAGTAAATGTCCTTTGAGAAGTTAGGACTTATTAAGACTAGGGCTTGACTGATTGCATTTTTGATGTCAGTAAAAGCTTTCTTGGATTCTTCATCTTAGGAAATTTTAGGATCCTTATTAAGCATATCATTTATAGGTTTGACAATATTAGCAAAGCTTGAGATGAACTTCCTCACAAAGTTAATTTTACCAAAGAATGACTTTGGTTTCTTTTGGCTGTTGGGTAGCTCTATCTTGGAAATGGCTTCCACTCTCTCAGGGTCTATGGAAATCACTTCTTTGGTGATGAAATGCCCCAATAATTTTCCTTCAGTGACATAAAAGATACTTTTCTTGGGGTTGAGATATATACCATAATTCTTTTACCTTTTAAACACTTGCTTTAGGTGCATGAAATGATCCTCTCTATTCTTGGAGAACACCATAAGATCATCCATACATATTATGTTGCATTTTCCCACTAAACCTTGGAAAGCATGGTCCATGGCCCTTTAAAATGTGGATCCTACATTAATCAATCCATATGGTATTCTTTTATAAGCATATGTTCCCCACTTGATAGTGAAAGTTGTCTTCATCCTATCTTCCTAAGAAACAAGCACTTGGTTGTATCTATAAAAACCATCCAAAAAGGACATCATGGCCAATCTTGAAACAACCTAGATAATTTGGTCAAGAGAAGGTAGGGGGTAATTATCCTTTTCAAATGCTCTATTCGAATTTCTAAAGTTTATGCACAATATTATTTCCCCATTCTTCTTTCTGACTGGGACCATATTGGCAACCCAAATGGAGTGCCTAATAGGAAACACAATCCTTGCATCCAACAAATTTTTGACCTCTTTAAAGATCATTTGTTATAAGACAGGGTTGAATAGCCTTTGTTTCTATTTGAAGGGTTTAAAACTCTCCTTGAGAGGTATAGTATTAACCCTTGGATCAGATATTTTCAAATCTTCATAAGATGAGGCAATTACATATTTATAATTTATAAGCAACTCCCCAACCTTTCTATTTTCCATTTCAGTGCAAGCCTTTCCTATGTTTACTTACTGGGGTTGATCAAGCGAGCCAAGATCTACTACATGATAGTCCTTACCATTTACCTTGGGCACCTTAGGTGTTTTAGGAATCTTATCATGATCAAATAACCTTTCTAATGAAATCATATTTTTAGGTATATTATTATCATTCAATTAGATGATTTCACTATTAAGCTCTCTTTCAGAAGAACTTTCATTAACTTCATTAATGATGTGAGCTTCCAAAGTACCAAAATTGGTCAAGTAATATAAAATTTATTGATCATCATTGAAGATTTGAAATGATTCACATTATCTAGGACTGAGGGGCATGACACTAGCTCAATAACGAGGTTAGGGGAATCATGATTGGGCATAAGGTTAGTTGCAGTAGAGGCCATCTCATTAGTAGATTTGTTTTCTTCCCTAGGGATAAACATGATGTTGAAATCATCAAAATATTCTATTAAGTCCCACACTCTAAACTTGTACCTTTTAAGGTAAGATATCTTACATTGGTACATACTCCTTACTTGATTGACCACCAATTAAAAATCCCCATAAACAAGAAGTTCCCTAATTTTATTCTTAATAACAAGTTGTAATCCTAGAATGAGAGATTCATACTCAACCAAATTGTTAGTTCATGGGAATTGTAACCTATAGGATGCATGATATTGCTTTTCTATATGGTTTATCAATATAATACCAGCCCTTGATCCTAATTTGTACCTGGCACCATCAACATACAACTTCCATAGGTCAAGTACAGGAGGAGGGTCTTTGGAACTAGGATCTTTTTTAGTCTCTAAATTGAAAAATCCTAGATCAGAGTCAAGGACGTTTACCTTTTCATTAACAACATTATATTCTATTATCATGTGCCTCATCCTTGGTTCTCTTTCTACCCTTATTTAATTTGGCACACCTTTCCAAGGCAACCATAAGTGGGAATAGTCAATAGACATGTATCCATTCAAGGCCTTAGTCCATTCTCTACTCAAGAGAAATCCATAAGCATTGGGAATATCCACCACTTGTATGCCAATGAATTGTTTAACCCTTATTTCATTAGTCAATTGCATATGTACATTCAATAACTCCCTAATGTCTTTGACTCTTGACTTGTCCAATTGTGTGACCACCCTATCAGACTTGATTGGGGTCAACCCAAGTTGTTCACATATCTTAATAGGCATGATGTTAGTTGAGGCTCTAGAATCTACAAGGCAATTATGGACATTCTTCCAAAATATCCTAACTATAAGCAAGAAGGGCGGGGACTCTGCTTTAGTTACTTGCATAGTCACGTTTGCATTATCACTCTTAGGAGGCTTCCCAAGTTTCTTGGATAAGGATTCTTGGAGTAAATATCTTTGTTCTGTAATCTAAGTTAGCTCATGTATAGTAATATTGACTTTGATCTTTTTCATATCTTCCATAATGTTATAACTGGTTTTGCATGAAGGTTCAATAGTAGGTTTGGAAGAAATGCCCTTAGGTGGTTCAGGATCATTCCTTGATGTAGTGTCTGGAGGAGTCCTATAATTATTAAGGGTAGTGGAAGTAGTAAATGGCTAATTTTATTCTCTATTTCTTAGAGGTAATGTCTTCAAGAATTTTTGGAATGCTTGAATCTCTTTAGGGATATTCTCTGGCTCATTATCCTCTTGTAAAGGGATTTGAAATGTCTATACCATGTGCACTTGGTCAGATGGCTAGGATCTAAAAGGACTTGCAGTAGTATCTTTGTTTGGGACTAGTTCAAATGTGTCAATCTCTTCTTGGAAAGCTCTAAAGGCTTTTCATAACTCAATGTAATCAATCTCACCATGTTTAGCGGTAGCATGCACCCTACAATAGTCTGAAAAGGCAATATCAGTGAGATTAATGTCCATGGTCTTCTTGCTAGAGGAAGGCTCATTATCTTTATTATTGTAGAAACTATCATTATAAAATCTATTTTCAGGCTTGTTTAACTTTTGGAATGTGAAGTTCCTCCCAGAGTTGTCATTAGCATTGCCAACTTGCTTTTGCAATTGCAAGAAATCTATGCTGAGCTTATAGACCATATTTAGTATAGATTCATTCTCATTCTTTGGGGTCTCATAATTTTGGATTGGTACTAAATCCTTTTGGTCATTAGTGTGAAATTCATTAGTAGCTTGATGACTCAAGAAACTTAAGCTCTAATTAGGAACAACATGTCTAGTAGGTAATACATTCAAAGTAGGAAGCTGGTTTAATGCTGGAGCATTTTGGTTATTATTTGGGAAAAGGTTTAATGTAGGTATGTAAGGATTAACATTTGGGATAAAATAAGCCATCTATCCTTGAGGTTGAATTTGGTCACTAATAACCACTACTTCAAAATAAGCTTGGGTCAATGTGGTGATAACTAGGAAAGCTCTTTTTAGAAACATAGAAGTCATGGGGTCTACTGCATCTTTGTAAACTTCCAGAGCTAAAGCCTCATTAGGTTTATATGGGTCCATGATCTGAATAAACATCTTTTGGAACCTGGGATTGAAGGATCTAATGAGCTCATTTTCATCTCTCTTAATAGTTGTAAATTGGTGATAAATGACATAGGGGCTTATGATCTTCCTAACTTGATCAATAAAGATAGTACCAAAATTATTCCATGAGGTAATACAATTGTTAGGAAAATTAAGGAACCATTCATATGTAGCATTTTTGAATGTAAAAGGAAATAATACACAAGCTACATCTTCATGGATGACATTCACTAACCCTAAGGTAGCCTTGAAAGACTTAACATGTTATTCTATAGTTGCAACACCAGTTGGGTTAAATATCGGCAAGTACTTTTTAGGATTATGAGGTAAGTCATGAAATACACCTGGTATATTGATGGGGGAACTTCCAAGCCATGCTATATCTAGATGAAAATTGAACATAGGAACCCCTTGTAAGGGTAAGGATGGTAGAGAATTGAAACACCTACGTCTTCCTCTATCTTTCCTGGTTCTTCTATTGGTTTCTAGCTCAAGCAAGGGTTCTCTTATCTCTGAATGTGATTTGGTACTGATCCTTGGAAATTCCAACTTTAAGGATCCTATTTATAATATGGTGTAATAAGTAAGAATTCATAAAGAAATATAATTAACCTACACACTAAGCCTATTTTGTTGAATATTTGGTTGTAAAGGGACAAAGGACACTGATCTTTGACTAAGTAAGCTCAAAGATGGACATTCTTTGCAACCTATGACTCAAATGAACCCAATATTCACCAAGAATTATCAATCTTCAACCAAAACAAACTGTTCTAATTTAAAATACTATGAATTCTTAAATCCTAAAGATATCTTTACCATAATTTAAATATTTCCTTGTAGAGAACTAAGATCTTTACCTGAAAAAGCACAAAGATATGTGAGAAACCACTTAGATCAAGGATCTTTGCACTTAGAGTGAAGAATCACTCATAAGGATTAAGAACACAATAATTATTTCAATTGATCAAGTGTGCCCTCCTTCTAGCACCAGTGGGATCTTCTATATTTATGCTTCTAATTAACTCACGGGTACTCTTCAATGTTGATGAACACTTCTCATTTTAGGATTCAAAGAATCCAAGGCATGAGTTGTAGTTTGTGACAATTCTGTGATGTTTGTGGTGGAATAGATACAGAGTATGGGAATTATCCAAAATATTTATTTAATTTGGTGGTTAGGAGCCACCAGGGTCTAGATCTTTGAGATAATTCAAGCCCATGAGTTAATCTAAATGGATATTAATAATGATCTTTAAACTAGGTGAGTTTTGATAAAAAATAGATAAAAAAAGGTAAATTAAAAAAGAGAACGTGATTGCAAATTCCCATCTCAACTATTATGAAAAAGTTCTAATTACTTTGAACATACATGAACCAATTTATGGTGTAAAATATTATAAACTTAGATTGCATCAAAAGCTAGGCAAGCTTCAAAGGAGATATACAAACCACAAGTAAGAACCAAGTTTACTTTAAAAGTTTGCTACTGTAACTTGAATAACATATGCACATCTAGATGTAGAGCAAATAAAATGAAGTATACCTAAGATATTTTTAGTTAATATAGTATTAGTAAAAATTAATATCCATCTAATAGAAAATTTATCTCAAAATGCAGAGAACCATTCAAATTTAAGACAATAATATGTAATTGAGAGACAACATTGGCTTTCAACAAACTATTTAGATAATACTTTTAGAATTCCTCGGTTGAATTAAATGCTATTTTGTATACAAATTACTCAGAGTCTCTCCCTTAAAAGATGGTAAACTTTTCTTATTTAAAGGAAATATAGTTGGTATACTTATTATCTTCTCAAACATCCATGGTATGATAAGGACAACTATCCTTAATACAAAGTTTATAATGCAAAAGGCTTTTTATACCAACTTTGAAAAAAGGACTAATGTATGCTAACAAAATAGAATATATATTATAAAAGAATATTATTTTATGTTACATTGGTGGATTCCTTGGGTTATTTCTTGAGGATGTTATTCAAATTAGTATATTTTTCTTTGATTAGCTCGAAATCTACTATAGGCTTCATCAAATAATCCTCTTCTTGACCTGCCAATGTGTTAAATTCTTTGTCACTCTTGACTTTAAGTTCCTAAATGTATTAGGCCTCTGAAATATACTTCCCTAATGTAATGATGGTATCAAGGACCTTCTAATTTTCTTTGATAGGCTGGTATTGGTTGTCCTTGATGTTCTAGAAGAAGGTATTGACCCTTTGATTGAACTCTTCATCATCCATTAGGCTTGTGGCATTAGTCTTAGAAGGGTTTACTAATAGTGCCTTTAAGAGATTTTCCATTCTTTTTATCAAGCCTTTGTCCTTGTCCATGAACCTATTGACACTATCACACCAGTTTTTCAGGTCTAGTATGTTATCTTCAATGACTCCTAGGAGGGCATGCAAATGCTTCAACTTGATGATCTTGACACCTTGGACTTGCTTGGTGTGATGGACATTAATCAATTTAGTTGCTTGATCTCTAGAGTTCTACCACTAAGTGATTAATGCCTGTGCTTTCCTAATTTTAAGGGTCAAGGTATTTAATCTAAGCTTCAGGGCCTTCAACCCTTAAAATGTGTTAAATAATGACTTATCTAGTATTTTTATTATATCCTCAGGGACTGAAAATGTAACCTGTGCTTCCAAGTCTTTCCTCTCCTTTTCTAGATTAGTGATCCTCTACTATATGCCTTAAATTCTAGCCAAGGTCATTGATGATTAGGCCACTACCAAACTTGTCACATCCTCTTGATGGATGGGATGCTCCCCTGCTATCTACCCTTGTATAGGAGTTAGGCCTACAAAAGGTTATACCATTTAAAAGGTGAACTCGTCAGTGCTAATGGTATTTTTTTGGTTGTCACCCTTTTAAACCCTACTGTATTTGGATTATACATAAAAGTGGTCATTGGTTCAGAGGGTTTGGGTGTCTCTAGGGTTTCAATCCCAGTTCCACTTGATGTTCTTGGATCATTCATTTTATTTCCACTTTATTTGGTTGATTGAATAATTTTTCTTTCTCCTTTATGAGCTCCTTGATCTAGGGTTTGACATTATAAAGGGGATATTCACCTATAGATCTGGTAATCACCAGTGATTGTGATTGGGAAGGAACCTTTTGGAGTTTCCCATATATGAACTAGTCAGGAATGATAGGTCCATGTATGGGGAACTCATCACTGAACAAATTTACTTCACTAGTGGGATGGGTCCATGTCACCTTTGGTCTTTTGGAGGACCTAGGTATAAGGGCCAACTCAACTTCCCTCTTCTTTTATGTGACAGGGACCAATTAAAATGACACTTCTTTTCCCTTTTCTTCTTCACTAAGTTGAGGTCCTTCAATTTGTGCCACCTCAGTTGTGGCTCCCCCATCTTATTGATCAGACCCATAGATCTCTAAAGTTTCTTTGAATAATTCATCCACCATATCATATAGTTGTAGGGCAACTATATCAAAGTGTTCCACTAAAGAAGATGGTTTTTGAGGCTAGGCTGATGATGAAGGGTCTTCTCCTAGCCTTTCTTCTATTTTCTTCTTGCCAGGTCCTTAAATTTAGAGTGATTGCTATTATGGTTGACTTGGAGGTGCATTAGAAGTGGAAGAAAATAGATGATACTACAATGGGTTCATTTTCCATCTCTCCCCAACTAGTTTCTCCTCTCTTTGCAATCTATGATCAAGCTTGAAACTGTACTGCCTGCACCTAGAAAGGACTTCCTTAAAGTCCATGGCTTTGGTGTAAAAATGGTCATATGGACCAACCCTATGATCATAGGTTACTTTGGTTAGTTTATTTTATTGTAAATGAGGGATAACCTTGTTATTAGGGTCCCATTCCTTTAGATCATCCTTGGAAAGTAGAAGGCATTTCTATGTCTAGACATGATGTCCAATATTTTCAATCCTAGATAAAAGTTCTCCCAATCAAGAATGGGAAAGGATGCATAATGCCCTTCCTCTTCTCCCTACAAACATTATCAATTCTTTATAAGATTTGGTGATAAATTTATTTCTCATCCAACTTGAGAAGAACATAGATAGGCAACTTGAATGGTTGGGTAATTATCCCTTCTATTCTGATAATGGTGCAGTTTGGATAGTACCAAATATCCCCCATGAATTCAACATGCTTCTAGACAAAAGGGTTCATCATGGGAATGGGGTTCCATGTGAGATTCTTGAGAAAAGTAGGGTATAGATAATCATAAATGAACTACATATGAACTCTATACTTGAAGATGTGCAACTTTGCACAGTGATGGGAAATGGTAATTTTGCTATGGGAGGACTAATTCTTGAAACCAAGAATATGAGTGGATGCCATTAATGAGTCCAATAGATATGACATCATGGTGAATTGTTGGATTGTCCTTTTTTTAATGCCATAAAATTGTCTCCCTAAATCCATGCTAATCATCTCTCCAATAGGTGGAGTTAGCTTCTCTTCCACCATGAAATATATGTAGGAAACCCATCTAGGGTCGACATAGGTTGTAGTGGATACCATTGAAGTTCTAAACAATAGGGTCATACTAATACTAATCCCTTCTCTAAATTAAATGAAATGGATTTTAGCATCATGGTTCTTGGCTACATTAGTTCTTTGGATTAACCATGATCTCAGGATAACATCTAGATTATGCTGGGTAGTCCATTCTTTGATGGAGGGGAGGTCTATGTGAGCTCTAGGGAGATTGTAGTAGTCTTCAAAATCTACTAGGGAAATATAAGAAATTATATTTGACCCTCTTTCTTTGATGATCTATTCATTGTCTATTCTACAATATATAAATAGGGGTGCACGGATGTCAATATAGTAACTTGATGAAGACCTGTCATTTGGATTGCAACCAAGTCCTCAAACTTTCTCTTGGTGACTACCACTCTTTTCTCATTGGATGATAGAGGTTGTAGCTCCTCAATTGCAAAGAAGATCTCAGACCAATCCTTCATGCCATTGGCCAATGCTCCTATATATAATTCAATATCTCCAAATCATCTCCCTTCATGGTTTGTAGATAGATACATGTATATCTCTTCTTTCATTTATTGCCTTGCCATTTTCGTGATCTCAATTGCCTTGGAATATTATTGGTCTTGATGCTCAAGATGAAACTTTGAGATTGCTTAATGCAGTTATGTCTTTAATAGTCAAGGTTTAGGGATTTAAGCTAGTTTGTTAGGGTTTCTAAGGCTTTAATGGTGAAGGTGACAAATTTCATAAATTTATTCATGTTTCAGATCTTATGGATGGCACCACTTATACAAATCCTATCTTTTTAGGCATGCCAATATCTTAGGATTGTACTTTAGTGCTTACATGGCATTTTTATGGACCTCCTTAAGCTTGTTCTTGTGGCACTCCCATAGGAATCCCTTTGAAAATTAGCCATTGGATTTTAAATAAAGCCTTTTATGTCACTCCATTGGATTAGGATTTTAAGATGAATGCAAGCCTTTGATTAAGATCTTAGGGGCCCTCTCTGATTGGTCATTTAGATCCTAGATGACCCGGTTATGCCAAGTGGCACATTTTAGCTTCCTTGGGAAATGATTAGATACGGTTCATCCACGTGTCAAGCTATCACACTCTAGGGTCCTTGGTTGAAAAGTCCACCTTCACTTTGTGTCATTGGATTAAGATTAATGATGGAGTGAGAATCATCGATCATGATTTATGAGGTTTAAGTTGATTGGTTGAGAGGTCGACTATGGTTCAATTTGACAGTCTCACTAATGTTAAAGACATCCTCATGAAAATCAAATAATGGGATTTTAACTATCAAATTTAATCTTGATAGGCTATTTTGGCTAAATGATAGCATGCCATGCATCATATTCTTGGTGCTCTCAAGACTTCAAGGTTGACACAATCCATTGGATCAAGCTAGGTGATGAATGTAAATCATTGATCATGATTTGAGAGATATTCTTTGATTGGACTGGCTTCAGGGATCTTTGATTTCACACTGTTAGATCAAGATCACTTGGTGAATGTGGATAGTTTGATCGTATAAGAAGCATAAACATTAAGTTAGTCCATGATGCACATAGGCTTAAGCTAAGGGTTTAACATTAAAAAACACTATGATCTAAGTTATAATGTGATAATCCTAAAGCTTAAATGTTTATAAGGTTCCCTTTTAGACTAAGGATAAACTTTTAAATGGGGTTTATTTTGAAGGCCTCGCTAACATCAAATATGTCCTTGTAAATGTCAAATGATGGGAGTGAGGTAGTCAAAGTAAATGCCATAGAAACTTTTATAGTGAGTGGGGTTCAATACATAGTTCATCCTAGGATGATCTTGTGTCATTGGATCGAGGCTCTAGAGAAGTGAGGACTGTTAGATCTACATCTAAGTTAAAACATTGAATTAGAACATGATACGTGTAGTGATTCAAACTAAAGTTTAGGATCCTTGAGGTGTCATTTGTGTTGAATAATCACCAAGACATTTCAGGATTAAAACTTAGGCTAAACATTGATAAGCTATAAGTCTAAGATGAAAAGGGGCTTGTGGACATAACATTTAACGAGGTTAGGATGGCTTTAAAATGGGGAAGGAACATAAAAAGGGACTTAAGTAAAATTTTATGTCAAAGTTTGAGCATGTTTAAAAACATAACCAAGCCTTAATGTAAAATTAAACTTAGGGTCTTTTTAAAAGGACTAATTCTCACTAAATTTTCTCACATGAAAATTTGAATTTTAACCCTTAGGGATTTTTCTCAGGAACCCTACTTTCCTCCATGAAACTTACACTTAGCCATCCAAGGGTAATCATTAGTAGGGTTATCTCATAAAGCATAATTAAACATGTAAAGACCTATTCCTTTTTAAGTGGATGATCTTCAAATTCTAGAAAGAATAACCTCATGAAAGCCAAACTAGAATACAAATGTTTTATAACATTTACAAGGGTCCCTATTTTATAAAATAGAAAAATGGGGTATGTTGGTCCAAACAATAGGTTCTAGTAAGGCTTTTAGGTCTCTTAGACTGTTAGCAATGGTTCATAAAAAATAGATGTTAAAACTCCAAATCAATTCCAAAAAGTTTGATTTCATGACCATCCTCAACTAACCCTTGATGATTGAGGTCTCATGTAATTTTGTCCATATAGATATGAGCACTTGAATATGGCCTCTCGATATTTTGACTACATTCTGGACACCCCTAAAGTGAGTTTAGGTCAAAATGACCAATATTATGTTGTTATATACAAATTTATGGTTTTTATCCATCCTTAACTCTCCCATTAAGGTCATAAAATGTCTTATGGAGATCATGTGGTCATATAGATGAGTTTAGGCACTTGTAGGGCTTAGGTCTAGTTTTAGGCCTAATAGGCTTCACTATGTTTGATTGCCTATGACCACCTATGATTGTTTCTAGTAGCTACATATTATTCCTAACACTCCTTCATCCTTAAATAAACTTATCAACTCATTATATGATGCATTTTTATTTTCCCTTTCATTCATTCTTCATTCATGTTCTCTACCTATGGTTTTGTCTTGACTGGGAGTACCCTCTGTCTGAGATAAAATAGAGGGCACTTCCCATATTTTCCTGACCAAAATAATACCATAAAGGGATTAATTAGGTCTTTTTGATTATATATACCAAATTTTAGAGCTATATCACACTCGTAGACCTCTCAACATAAAAAATTATCCAAGATAGGTTGATATAATTGATGACTGTGCACATAATTTTTGAGTATGAGGTTAGAGCTTGTTAACCTTCCTTTACCCTATTTCCTTGCTTAATGAAGATCATATTATATTGAAATTACCACCATGAGAGTGGTATCAATCATGTTCAATCCATTATACATATATATTTACCTTTTCAAACCTATACTCTCCATTTGCCTAGGGTAGTCCATAGACTGTGTCACCTATAGGTGTTAATTAGGGAGAATTTAAAGGGCCTCTATAGATGCTCATTTGTGTATAAGTACTACCTTATTTTATCTTGATAATTCTAAGATCATTAGATCATTTAAAACTTGAATAAACATATATGTATGAAAATCTCTCAACTTATATATGCCACTGCAAGTTGTGTTGGTTTTAGTCATCTTAACATAGTGTTTACTGAGTGTTTCAGCTCAAAACTTGTCTAAGTTAGAAACCATTCAAATATCATTCTCTCTTGATAAAGAAACTAACTTCTCATGTTCAAATGTAACCTCTAGAATTGGGATACAATAAATAATGTATTTAGACTAACACAGACCTCAAATTATTCATCATAAGATGGCATTGAGTATGGGAAAAACCTTCATTTAGAAAAGTTAAGGTAAAACTTCTCAATTATAACTTTCTCAATCTAAGAACAAGGACCTAGGTCTGTCTGTAATTTAATGGATTTTACATTATCACCTTGATAGTATCTATGCTATTAGACCTGATTGAAGGTCTTAAATAAGTTCAAACATATACCATTCAACACTACTCTACCTCTTTTAGGTTGAACTTAGGCCATTGCTGGAGACTACCTGTAAGTCTATCAGATATATGATTGTGTGCTAAGAATTAGTTCTCACAACAAATCTCTAAAATTTTGGATAGATTAAATCATTGCTTCCAATTTTAGAGTCTTCTCACAATCTTTAAACCTTCAAGTGTCATCAACATGACTAACCAATATTTAGTTCTATATGACTATAGGTGACTGCTATATGGAGATCTAACTACACTTATGTTTTAGTCCTTTTCACTCCATCAATATTACTCGTGAGACTAAAATTTAAAAATAAAAACTCATCATCATGATATTAGAGGTTGGAAATAACATATATCCTTTTTTTGAATACCAATATAGGAAGAAAAGCTTTGCAACTGATGGAACATTGTTTGCAGACTCAAATAGTGTCTTCTACTAGCATAATGAGATATTTTTGCCTATCATTTAAAACACACACATTAAAATAAATCCCTATAATAAGTATGGTAATACTGTTAAATGTTATGTACAACACTTGGCTTTCTCATATCAATACAAATAGAGAAGGAAAATTGAGGTGTTGGGGATGTGCAAGCAGTTTTGAGAAGCTAACAATATTAGAGATTATTTATATAGAAAATATCACCAATATTATGAATATTGATATGAAATATAATTTAAAATGGAGTAATACCACCCACTAAGTTCACTTTCTCTAACTCACCTCTTCTTGTTCATACCAAGTGGAATTCGGTTGACCTTTTTGACTTGTCTAACAGAGTGATAAGAGAGAGAGGTCAGGTTTTGGAAAATTTGGACCCATAAAAGCTAATTTAGCATGGAAGTGAACTATGGGGATATTAAGAGACACTTTTTAAAAGTCTTCCCATGTGCCATAACTATTTTACTAGCTGTATAACTATCTGAAACTACTTGATCTTCTTGGATGGATGTTGAACCTACAAAATTCACTTTCAAAAATACCATCTCTAACAAATTATAACATGTGGGATGTTATAGTACCTATATAAACCTTTATTTTTCATCTTAAACTATACAAGTTCATTTAATCACTCAAAAGGTGGCCTAAAATGACATAACACCAACTTAGACAAATATGACAAAGATAAAACACATTATATAACCTCATTAAAGACCATGGGACCAATTTTTAACCTAGGAGACCATATGAAAAATTTGAACTTATATAGGGGTTGACCTAATGTGACTTGAGGTTAAATTAGTCAATAAAGCCCTTATTTGACTTAGTCAAGTTTTATAAATCTTGTAAGAGCTCGATGAATGAGTAGTTATTGTGTGGAACCTTGTTGGATCTATTTTTCTCCTAGGGGTGTTGTAAATGTTAGAGCCCTAAGAAATCTTATCAAATTATTATATGTCATGAATAAATTTTTTAGATCTGTTAGTCTCCCAGGGTGCTATAAATGTTAGATCCCTGGGAGAAAGCCTTGATAAATGAGCATATGCCATGTGCAACCTTTTTAGATCTATTAGTTTCTTGGGGGTCCAACCAGATGCACAAAAGGGTCCAAATAGCAAAGAAAATGTGGTCTAAATAGAGGATGATCAAGGCACCATGGTGGTTAAAATAATTATGTGCCTACCACACCCTCACATTAATCATCTTCAGTAGTTAGAATCTGATTTGACAACTTACAAACATCCCTTAACCATCACTGAGTCTGAGCTAGACACAAATTTTCAAAATTTTCTAAGTAAATTACAAATCAAGAAATAATCAAGTGAATGGTGCCACCAAATTAGAATTGAAATCATGTAAGGGGAGCCTCAAATGTCATTAATGTAAGAGATATTTGTAGAGCCCTATAATTCATTTGAGTAATATGATTTAATGTTACCACTCACAACTTATAAATATCCTTAATTTTAGGGCCTTCTAGAGTTTTCAATTCTTCCCTCAATCCCATAATTTTATGCCAATTAACTCCCAACTCTTAGCCATGGTAGTTTCATCTTCAAATCTTAGGCCTAAGATTGAATATATATATATACATACACACACACCACCTTTTCATCAGACCTAAACCACTTTGAGTTCTACAACAAGGTATTCAAGGAAATTTAGGATGTGAAAAAACCCACCTTGAATGACAATGAGGATGAGACCCAATTCCTTGATGATCTTGTTACCTCGGGAAATTTAGGATTGTATAAGGTTTATACCAAACCATAGGTGTTCTCCTATGCCCATCTCTTTAGCAACATGCTATCTAAATATGTGCACATGTGTGATGTAACACATGGTTTATTATACTTTTTGGGGTCACACAAAAAAATAACAAACATATTCAGATCTAATTTTAAGTAGTATTAAATTTTTTTGGAGTATACTCTTGTTTACGACTAGAACATGGTGGACACATGGGTTGAGACACCTGAGATAGGTGGGGTTTTCCAAGATTAGGCCCTCAATTTAGATCAATGGAACAATAAGGAGGACATTAATGCTTACCCAATTCATCTCTTTCAGGAGGGAGTTCACCTAAGGATGATCTTGCTAAATCATCTATTCAACGTGAATGATGTCATACATTTGAACATTCTCTGTGTGCCCATGATATTCATCATCCTTGAAGGAAATAATGTCTTGGACCTTAGGAGCCTCATCAACTTCAATTTGTTAAAGGACATCAGTGAGGCTCAAGAGGTTGGTAATATATAAATGTTAAGCTATCTTATGGATGTGGTGTATGGTACCCTCACATTCAAACCTTCTGTATTATCACCATGGACCCCTACAAACTCAATTATTCATGTGGTATTAGAAAATATCTATGTACACTAATACATAACCCACATTTGGGACATCTATGAGTCTTTATACCTAGTGGTCTACATGGCCATAAATGAGAGGCCCATTTCATGACTCTCAGAGGAAATAAAGAATACACTCCTACCCATAAGAACTTACTAGTACTATAGAGACCATACAATCATTTGGGTGGAAGGTATCTAACAATCCCCTCTCTTTTTTGCCTACCAAGTCTCATAACACCTCACTAAATAAGAGATTACCTTTATTTAGATGAAGACATCCTACTCACTTGATCACTAATAGAAGGTGTGCCAAAATTTTCCAATCTTCATATGTCATCATGAGTATAAGAACCTACCTAACCTAAAGAAGATGTCACATAACATGAATTCATATGCCCTGGAAAGGGTTAAACATAGATAATGAGATCCATGAGGGGTCATCAACACCTATGTGGAAATATATGCAACCAAAATCAACATCATGTATCACCATGAGGCCCATGATAATGATAAGATTCATCTCAACATAAACAATGATATCTAGGTGCTGACATGGTATGAAGTAGCAAATAAGAAGAAAGGGAAGCGACCCCAAGATGGGTTAATCACTAAATAAATGCTAGTGCCACCCCAACATGTTCCTCCAACTTATCTCAAGGTAGATGTCCAAGTGAATGCACCACATATTTATAAAAGGATTATATATGGGGTCCCTACACAATCACCTCCATTAGATTCACCTCCCCTTGTCATGGCTTGAGTGTCATCACCTCCACTCCCATGGGTCATTGCGTCATCAACAAGATAGGTGTCACACTTTGAAATTGAGATCAGCCTTGAGACTAGCCTTAAGTGATAGAAATAAGAAATGCCCATGGTTATTCCTTCCCCCACTATCCCCATGCTTCCACAACATATATGGTCACTTCTTAGATTCCTTGCTCCCACCAAACCTATTCTAATGGGGCCATCCCTAGTTATCATCATGACAAAGATTAAATCCACCTAAATTCCTTTGGTATTGGCCATGTTCAACATCCTCACTTGCTAATTATCCCTACTTAGCCAATTTCCCATGTAATAATTCCCATGGGCCACTTAGGATCTCCATGAATCTTAGTTATTTGGACCTCACCTTTAGGAGTTTATCGTTTAGTTTAGGTAGCTTTTGTGATCCATAGAAGAGCTCAGATTCTAATGGATTCTAGGTTAAAAATTCTAGAATACACTATGGAGGCCTCATAAATTACCCCTTTAATTAATCATCTAGTACAAACACTTCCCAATGTCACCACTTCCACTACCTTAGTTTCCACCCAAGCAATGAGTGCACTTATGTGCATAACTCAAGTGATTTCTAGCCTTACAGTACTAGTGGTTACTCTTCCAATAGTTTAGTTTACTCTAGAAATAACTACCACTACAACTCCTTTGGTTACCATGGCACAAGTTACTTTGAGCATGATGCCATAAAAGAGGAAAAATGTAGCTTTTATCATTCCCTCTATTTAGGTTCCTACTACCACCACGTCTTTACAACTGTGACCACAAATATGTTAGGTTGTGTAGCTAAAAGCTTCAACTATGCAGACAAAGAGGAGGTTGCTGAAGTTTTAGAAGTACCGGCATCGGTAGTATGACTAACGTTGGTCATGATGAATGCAGAAGGCAACCAGCATTGGCAGGGAGTCAACCGATGTTGGTCAGCACCAGTTAGATAGGGACTGACGTCGGTCACCTGTGTGTTCCAGAACTGTTCGTTGCACGAACAGTTAGTTTGTTGAACTGAGTGTTTGCATGTAAAGGCTATTTCGAGTCTTGAGCTGTGTGTCTATTATTAGTAAACTAAGAGTCTAAGTTATTGTTTAAGTTTGGGATCTATTTATAGACCCATTGGGATGTATTGTAATTATGAGCTGAAAAGGAAGGCAAGGAAGATCCTTCCATTGTAAGATCATTGAGTTGCAGGTTGTTGCAAGCTCATAGGAGATCTACATGTGTAAGTATGGTCTGTTGAATTATAGGTTGTAGGTTCATGGGAGATCTACTTGAAGTACTTTAGAGTGCTTGGTGTACTGGCAGGGTTATTACTGACTGGTTGGAGAGGTGAACACCAATTCTATGTGTGAGTTGTATGTTGGGACCGTTTTTGGTAGGAGAGTGTTTTGAAGAAGAATTACTGTACACTTGAGAAGGTGGAAAATCATGGCATCTCTTTATTGTATTCTTTTTTGTACAAGTATTAATACAAGATTGTATATTGTCTCTCATATTCTGTGTTATTGGGGAATTCTAGTTACTTATACTTCTAGTTATTTCCACATGTTTAATTGCTTGTATTTGGTAATCATACTGTGCTCTTTCTGAGGATCAAGATCCTAACAAGTGGGATCAGAACAAGGTGTGTCTGTTCTAGGATTCCCTGACAACTGGTATCAAAGCTTTTAGGTTGGGATACTAACAGGTTGGTTTAGATCTAGTTAGTGTGTGTTGATTACAAGTTACTCACAGGGGTTTCTATTTGAGTGGGAGTAGAGCAATGGCAGAAGATAGTAAGCTACGAATGGAGAAGTTTAATGGCAAGAACTACCAACTATGGAGGATGTAGATTGAAGATTATCTGTATCAAAAAGATTTGTACTTACCATTGGGTGGGGTTGATTGCAAGCCCCAGGATATGAAGGATGAAGACTGGGAGGTTCTTGATCGAAAGGCTCTAGGATCTATAAGGTTGAGTCTTGCATCGTCTGTGATTTCTAACTTATCACACGCAAAGACAATGGTAGAGTTGATGGAATCTTTGGCAAATTTATATGAAAAACCCTCAGCTTCGAATAAGGTATTTCTTATGAAGCAATTATTTAATTTGCAAATGTTGGAAGGTGGATCTGTACATAGTCATCTTAGTGATTTCCATGGTTTGGTAAACCAGTTAAATTTAGTCAATATTGTTTTTGATGATGAAATTAAGGCTCTCTTAATCTTATGTTCATTACCTGAAAGTTGGGAGAGTTTGGTAATGGCAGTTTCTAATACTGCGTCTGCTTCTAAGATCTTAAAAGTGGATGATATTGTGAGTGTAATCTTGAATGAAGAGATACATAAGAAAAGCATAGGTGAATCATCAGGGAATGCTTTTAGTGTTGAAGGCAGAGGAAGGCAAAGAGAGAAGATAGAGCATGGGAGATCAAGGTCAAAGATAGGCAGGAGATCCAAGTCTAGGTATGGCAGAATAACCTGTTGGAAATGTGGAAAGCAAGGGAACTTAAAGAGAGATTGTAGGTCAGGTAAAGATCAGCATGAAGGACATGAAGAAGAAGCAGATGTTGCGTATTTCGTTGCATAGGATGCTCTAGTATATTTTTTGGATAAAGTAGAATTTGGGTTTTAGATTCTGGTGCCTCTTTTCATGCATCCCCCAATAGGGAATTTTTTCATGAGTATGTCTAGGGTGACTTTGGAGAAATTTGTTTAGGGGATGGTAAGCCTTGTCAGATGGTTGGCAAAGGGAAAGTGAAGCTAAAATTGCAGACAGGTAACACATGGGTGTTAAAGGAGGTCATGCATGTCCCAGTTCTGGAGTAGAATTTGATTTTTATAAGAAGTTTGGGTGATGAGGGTTGCACAGTAATTCTCACAATGGACTCTTGGAAGGTTACCAAGGGTGCACTTGTTGTAGCAAGAGGTAAGAAAGTAGGTACGCTTTATCTATCTACTTGTATTACTGATTCTCTTTTTGGGTTATCTACTTCAACTGTAGATTCGAAGATGTGGCTTAATAGGCTTGGTCACATGAATAAGAAGGAGATGCATGTTCTTGAGTCAAAGGGTATACTTTCAGATTTGAAGAGCATAGATCGATATTTATGTATGCAGAAGAAGAAGGTGATGTTTCTTGAGGAATCCAATGTTCGTGACAAGAGCAAGAAAGCCTTGGTTTTCAAGGAGAAGGTGATAGATAGAGTTCAACACAAGGGGTAAAAGAATTTTGAGCAGAGCAAAGGTGATTTGGATAAGGGTTTGATCCAAAAGGAGCTCACGGGTAAAAGTCAATTCTCACAAGCAAAACACAGAGACCGACGTCAGCTAGAAAATCAGTGTCGACATCTAGACAGGGACCGATGTCGGCTATGTGTAGCGTGAAGTCAGTGACTCAGGGTAGATAAACACTGATGTCGACAAGGGGGAACTGATGTCAGCGATGAGACAGTCATAGGAAACTGACATTGGTCAGGTGCAAACTGAGATGTGACTGGCAGCGATCACTGAGACAAATTTTGGGTGGACAACAAGCTGTCAAAGAGTCTCAAGTGCCCATATGGAGCACTTAAAGGGTAAGTAAGCCTCAAATTCATCATTTCCCTTCTTTACACTACTTGTTACTCACTTATGGTAAAGAACCAGGAAACAGTGGCAGCTTGGCATGGATGAAGGATGTGATTCCTTAGAGGAGAACCAAACAGGAGTTTTTGGTGGAGTTGCCAGCTGGAAGTAAGCACTGAGAGATGAATGGATGTTTAGGATGAAGAAGAGCAAAAATGGACATGTGAGACGGAAGGCCAGGGTATATGGTCTTGAGTAAGCTACAGGGCAATGGAGGTTTGATCATTGTGTTTCTCTTTTCCAGATTGGACAATATTAGCTACATTATCCTATTACTATATGATGTGCTTGTTGCAAGGTTACATATATAGGGAGTTGCTGAACTAATGGTAAAGCTAGTTCAGAGGAGTGTCATGAGGAATCTGGGAGCAGCTAGATTCTTTGGCACGAGTGTTTTCTAGAGACATGGAAGGTCACAGGTTGACTTTATTTCAGGATGATTGTGTGAGACCAGTTAGCATGCCGATAGTTGGACAGTTCACAGAACAGTGTCTTGATTCACATAATGAGGTTAAGTGCATGGTATGTACTAAACCTAAGTTTTTCCAAGTAGTGGGAGTTGTCACAAGTTTGGAGCCAATCCAAAAAAGAAGCATTGGAGGGCAGTTCAGTGGATTCTTAGAGGGACTAGCAGTAGGTGCACATGCTATACAGGGTCAAGTTATATTCTACATGGTTTGTAGATGTGGATGTGGCAGGTGATTTGGATGACAGGTGTTGCACCATAGGATTTGTGGTGGTTGGTCTTCAAGAGTGATCTTGAAGAGGGATACAAAGCCAAGGGAACAAACTAGACAAAGTACAGGTACAAGTACAGTTGTAGCTATTTATCTCCAAGTGGGAGATTGTTAGGTTGTGTAGCTAAAAGCTTCAATTATGCAGATGAAGAGGAGGTTGCTAAAGTTCTAGAAGTACCGGCGTCGGCACCCCCCTCCTTCTCCCTCTCTATATAGATGGGGATGGGGATGGGGAGTTTCTTTGGCCCTATATAGATCTGATCTACTCTATATTGGGAGGGGCTCCCCATATATATAGAGAGAGAGAGGGAGTCACTATGATAGATAGAGCCCCATAGATAAATTCTAGAGAGGGGGTGCTCTCCCATTCTATATCTAGAGAGAGGGGTTGAGCCATTAACATAATTGGAATGACCCACTGGTCGATATAGAAGATACAATAGAGAGATAGGGAGGAATGCGTATGACCGATGTCGGTCATGATGAATGCAGAAGGCAATCGACGTCGACAGGGAGTCGGCCGATGTTGGTCAGCACCATTTAGACAGGGACCGACATCGGTCGCCTGTGTGTTCCAGAACTGTTCATTGCACAAATAGTTAATCTATTGAACTGAGTGTTTGCATGTAAAGGCTATTTTGAGTCTTGAGCTGTATGTCTATTATTAGTAAACTAAGAGTATAAGTTATTTTTTAAGTCTGGGATCTATTTATAGACCCATTGGCATGTATTGTAATTATGAGCTGAAAAGGAAGGCAAGGAAGATCCTTCCATTGTAAGATCATTGAGTTACAGGTTGTTGCAAGCTCATAGGATATCTACATGTGTAAGTATGGTCTATTGAATTACAGGTTGTAGGTTCATTGGAGATCTACTTGAAGTACTTTAGAGTGCTTGGTGTACTGGCAGGGTTATTACTGACTGGTTGGAGAGGTGAACACCAATTCTGTGTGAGTTGTATGTTGGGACCATTTTTGGTAGGAGAGTGTTTTGAAGAATAATTAATATACACTTGAGGTATGTCAAGCCTCTGTAAGGTGGAAGAGCATGGTGTCTCTTTATTGTATTCTTTTCTATACAAGTATTAATACAAGATTGTATAGTGTCTCTCATATTCTGTGCTATTGGTGAATTCTAGTTACTTGTACTTCTGGTTATTTCTGCATGTTTAATTGCTTGTATTTTGTAATCATACTATGCTCTTTTTGAGGAGTAAGATCCTAACAAGTGGGATCAGAACAAGGTGTGTCTATTCTTGGATTCCCCGACAAAATATAGTCAATATAGGTAAGAGGTATAAAAAGAGACAAAAGGTAAAATCCTCTAGGTATTCTATTAAAATTGATCCTCTCATTTTTCCCTAGTTCAATTAATATATCACCCTAGGCCTCTAAGGATTTAACATAACTAACTAATTTCCTTGTTCTTATTGAACACTGCACTTCTGGTGCCATTGGCCCATAGGTCAACTTGAACTTGACCAATGTCATGTCAATTGTTCCTTTGGGGATCCCCATTTGTATTGCCTCCTTTCAATCCATTTCCACCTCCTCCAATCCTTTCCTCATCTCTTCCTTCTGATTCATCTATTCCTCCACCATCAAGACCTCCACCATCTACCTCTACCTTTGCTATCCTAGCTTCACCCTCTTCAAACACCTTGGGAGTTACTATAAGCCTAAGCTGGGTCTATCCCTTAACACCAAACGAAACACAAAGACAAAAAATGGTATATTAGGGTGACCTAAAGGAATAATGGGAGTTTAATAGAGTGATTAGGATCATGAAGAGTGTTCTCACACATATATTTACTCAAGAAGGAGACCCAGTGGTGTGAAAGACTAAGCAATATCTCCTTTCCCTTAGAAAAGTAATAAATACAAGTGGAGAAGAGAGGGTAGTAGAGGATCCAATTTTAGTTCTCCATATCACGAATTTACTCATAGAGGAAATGTTGGATTATCTTAGGGTGTAGGTGAAAACTTTGGAGTCTCAAGTAAGGAACACCCTTCCCATAGGCTTAGTTAGCAAAGTAAAGAAAACTTTGACCCAATTGTTCATCATCCTTAGGGAAAACCATAAACCTTTATAAAATCAAAGGTCTCCTCTAAAGGATATAGATGTATTATCAAAGTAATATCTAGGTGGATAATAAGTTCAAGAAGTTGGTTGCTGTCATTAATAAGGGGATATTCCCAGAATTGAAGTTGATGCCTCTTATACAATAGAACATATACTAGACCTTTGTAAGATCTATGAAAATGTACATTGAGGAATGGTGGGTAAAAAAAAAGTGACCATTGATCCACTAGACAAAAGTAAGGACTAGATCCTTACTTATTTCAAGAATGCCAACATTTGTATGCTCTTCAACCTGATGGTACCCTACTGGGAAGGGATAATTTTAGGGTCCACTTGGTACACCTCAATGAGATCATGAAGAAAAAAGTGGCCAAATTCAAAATGGTAGGAGATAAAAATATCTTGGATTTAGCCACACATTCCATGATAAGTGTGATCTAGGAATTTGACTCAAGAGAGGATGGGTAGTATGGTGTTAGTTTCAAAATGAAATAAATTGAAAGAAACACACTAACTAGCATACCATATCTAGGCCTATACACTAGGGAGAGATTAGTTAATAAACATGAATAAAACACACAAATAAAATGTAAAATAAATCCTCTTTTACCTTCCTTGGATGCTCCAAAATTTTTTTTGTAGTGGCTTGCTCGGTTTGTGCTCATGAAGTCCTCATCAATGGAAGCTTAGCTACCTCAATCTCTCTTTGGCACCTTTGGCTTGTGGCTTGGCTTGGCTTGGAACCAATTTGGCATGGTAACACTAATTTCAATAGATTTTGGAATCATTTATGCATTATAAATTTGCAATATCAAGACTTAGAAATGATGTTCATGGCCTCTCTATTTATAGATTTTTGAGAATATCTAAAATCAACCTGAACCATCCATCTTGAGATTGAGATTTGTGGTTGAGGATTAATTAAATTTTGGAATTAAGTTTATAATTATCCTCATCATGAAATTGGAATAAGGGGCAATTAAGAGGCATGGAGGGCATCATGGAAGGCATTGATGAGGCATGGAGGGCATGAACTCTATTATATGTGGCATTTATGGTCTAGAGATGTCTTCCCAAGAAATGAGGTCACCTAGTGATGTAGATATTCAATATTCATTTTCAAAAATGAGATATTCAAAAGTATCTATGGAATTATTGATTAGGCTCTAATTTGGTTTAATTGTCTCTTAAGCATGTTTAAGCACTTTATGCAAAATTACTCAAATTGATCAGAATGCCTTGTTATTAGTCCAAAATTTGACTAGATTAGAATTGGAAGGTGATGTTAGATGCATTGTATCTATTATCTCATTTAAGATGTTACCAATACCAAATAAGAAAGGCACACATTTTGTGTAAGATATTTGATAGGAAAGATCAATCTAGAGCACCTAGGTGCAAAATTGGCATTTTGAATTGAAATGATCTGATCAAAGCTAGTTAGCCCATAAATTACATTACCCCATTTAGTGATACCCTGGCCAAAATTATCACTTGAATATGTCAATTGAAACTCATTTAATGCATTTTAAGTGGAAATTGTCCAAAATCCTAGTTGGAGGTTATTGGTGGCCAATTTTAGGTGTTTACACTAAGAATTAGCCAAGATTAAGAGGTGAAGGTCTCCTTAGAGGCCCCACTCAAAGTTCAAAAATTGCTGACTCAGGTAGAGATCATTTCTTGAGATCCACCTGTTAACCTGTAGAAGCTCTAACATGAGGCCAACTTCATTGATCAATCATCGATGTCTCAACAAGGCCTACCAAAGTAGTTTGGAAGTGTTTGACCTCCAAAATTATCTTGATTATCTCTTAATGGGATCTAGAGAATCTTTAATTATTTTATAATAAGGTATCTTTTATATAATTTATTTGTAACTATTGTCACCAAATCTTGTGCCCTAGAGGAGGGTGTTCAAGCCTCCTCTAGATTTAGGCAACATGGGAATACTTTTAGGTATGTGGGTTTACCTAAAATAGAAGTAGAGCTCTATACCTTAAAATGTTTATCACCTACTTAATTAGTTGCTTATGGGAAAAGACATATAAGTTTGCATGAAAATAAAATAATATAAGGGGGTGATATGCAAGGATTATTTCCACATGACCATCATACTTATTTCACTAATAAACAAGACCTACAAACTAGCTTTAAAGTCTTAAAAGTTTCTAACATAAGTATTTCAACATAGAGATGATATGCATGAGACGACATAAGGGAAGTGAAAAAGAGGGTATATTTCAATCTCCATAAACAATTTTACACTTTAAATGATCCTAACACATTATATACACTCTATATGACTAGTTATAATAGGAACTCTTGTATGAACATGAGAGGATAAGAAGCAAGGATAGAATATTATCACTTAACATCACCATACATCACTTGGCACACTTAGAAAAATGTTTATGAAATAAAAAATAGAATTTAATTTATTTTTCAAAGGCAAAATATAATTTCAATCTAATGGGGATTCACCATACATGGTGTGTTATTAGTCTACAAGAGCCAAAATGGCTACTACTTGTAAATTTTGAGAGAGAAGATAAGAGAATGAAGTCCAAGAGTCACTAGACCATGTGTCAAACTAAGAAAGGGAGTTAAACATGCAGGATAGAGGAATGTGGAATATAAAATGCAAGGTATACTTGGAAACATGTCTCTCAAAGAATGAAACTTCTGAAATGTGGTGTAGGACTCTTCAATTACTTGCTCAAAAGACTGCTTTCATCATTTGTTCTTCTTGGAACATCCCACAAAAAAATAGGGATAAATGTGATGATTTAAATGAAAGGGAATGGTTGTATAAATTCTCCAACATGTATTAGATGTGTCCCTAATCATTAGGAACCTTTTTTATAGGATTTAACACTACCTATAGTCCAAATAACTCCTATTTCACTCACCTTACACACTTGGCACAAAAATTGCATTCAATTTTCCAAACCATTCCATACATAGGAGTATATGTCACTTTCAAAGATCCCTCATGGCCTTATATTCCTCATGAATACCTTAAAAGTCTCCCACTAGGAGTTTTCATCTTCTCACTTGATTGTTCACTATTCCAGTTTGGACTAGCTGAGATGAAGGCACTTGAAGAGGCACTTATGAGATAATTTTAAGCATGAAATGAACATGGTGGGTTAGTTCATGTCCTAAACTATCTCCCAAAGTTACTTTCATCCTTTTAATCTCCTTTAAACCTATAAAACACCAAAAACTATCAAAGAAACTAGTTCTATGCTCTATCCATATAAGTAAGGTAGGACTCAAGATGATGGGAAGGTGCCCTGGAGAGTCATCTACAAGCTAAAAGTCATTTCCTAGTCAAATTATCCCCTTTAGGTGCATTTCCTACTTCATCTTCCCAATTGGGTCTTTAGTAAGGGGTTTGGAGGGTCTAAAGTAATTTTTTCCCTCTAAGGATTGTTCATATAGGTTTGGCATTCAATTTGTGAATAAATGTTAGGAATAAATATAGAAATTGATGCTGAACAATTTCATAGAATCACAATAATAGATATAAAAAGAGATGCATAAAGAACAAAAATAAACATACATAATAAGAAGACTAGATTTAACATGATTCACCCAATGTGGGCTATATCCATGAAGAAAATTTTTCTCAAATTTTATTACAAGCCACGAGAGTATAAACCATTCTCAGATCAGTCTTCTCACAATTACAATGCACATATATTGTTTGGAGATATGCTCAACAAACCCTCCTAAATTTGCACCTGAATTCACACACACTATTCTTCCTTCTCAAAAACCTAGTTCTCATTATGTATTACCTATGAAATATCCATCAATACATAATACATCAAAAAAGTGGCATTAAAAATCAATGGGTACCAAAAACATGGGAAAAATCAACCCAAAATGGTTTCCCATTAAAAGGGGTCTAGAAAAACATATAGAGTGTATAGTACATTAAAATGTATAGTATTTGAAAAATACATTGTAATTTATAAATAGGATCCAAAACACAATAATATCCCACCTGGAGATTGATTTCCTTTGAGAAAGCATCTCAACCCTTCACTATCAACTATAAAGGCCAATTGAAACTGAACATAGCCTTAGTTTCTCCGTTGTGACCACCTTGGTCATCATGTCTGTAGGATTCTGATTGGTATAAATCTTGTCTAGCTTCAACTTATCTTCCTCCAAAGCTATCTTAATGAAATTGTACCTTAACTATATATGCTTCATCCTAGAGTGGAAAGTGGAGTTCTTTTCTAGATGTATAACACTATGACTATCACTATATAGCTTCCCTTATTCTTTCTTATGCCCCAACTCTTCAATCAACTTCTATAACTAAATCATTTCTTTGCTTACCTCTATGAAAGCAACATACTTAGCCTCTATGGTTGACAAAACCACAAGTTTTTGTAGTTGTGAAATCCAACTCACCGATGTGTCACCCATAATAAATACATATCTTATTGTACTCTTCTTACTATCTAAATATCCATCCATGTCTGAATCGACATAACCATGCAAAGTGGTGTCCAATCCACCATAGCTTAAAACTATCCCCATGGTCCCTCTTAAATATCGAAGGATCCACTTCACTACCTTCTAGTGTTCTCTATTTGGATCACTCATGTACCTCCTTACTACTCCCACTACATGGGTAATATCTATCCTAGTGCATACCATGGCATGCATCAAGCTACCAATAGCTGATGAGTATGGTACATGTGACATTTAGATTCTCTCCTCTTCTATCTTAGGACACTGCTCCTTTGATAACTTGAAATGACTTGCTAAAGGAGTCCCAACTAGTTTAACATCTTACATAATAAACATCTCTAAGACTTTTTTGATGTACTCTTCTTGGGATAAATTAAAATTTTACTCCTTCCTATCTTGAGTTATTCTCATACCAAGGATTTGTTTTACTACTCCCAAATCTTTCATAGCAAAGGAATTACTAAGGTGTTCTTTGAGTAACTTTATTTCCTGCATGTTCTTGCAACCAACATATCATCCACATAAAAACAAAGGATAATGTAAACCCTATCATCAAATTTATTGATATATATGAAATGGTCTAAATGACACCTAGAGTATCATTGTTCCATCATAAAACTATCAAATTTCATGTACCATTATCATGGAACTTGTTTCAGGCCATACAAGCTCTTCTTCAATTTTCACACCATGTTCGTCTTCCCTATGACCTCATATCCCTATGGCTACTCCATATACAAGTCCTCCTTCAAATCACCATGAAGGAATGTAGTCTTCACATCTAGCTACTTTAAGTGCAAGTCTTCTGCTGTCACTATCCCAAGAACAATCCTAATAGAATTCATCTTTACCACTGGGGAAAAAATCTCATAGAAATCAATTCCCTTCTTCTATGCAAATCCCTTTACCACCAATTGGGCCTTGTAATTTTTTTTGCCTCCATCATCTTCTTTAACTCTATACACCCACTTGTTCTACAATTCTCTCTTACCTTCAGGTGGGGTTACCAAATCCCAAGTATGATTTTCCATGAGAGACTGATGCTCCTCATCCATAACTTGATCCCACTTCTTCCTGACATCTACTTGCATTACTTCTTCAAAGAACTCTAGCTCTCCATTATCAGTGAATAATAAATAATTAAGAGATGGAGAAAAATGTTCAGGTTCCCTTCTTACCCTAGAAGACCTTCTCACCATAGGAGTTTGGGGTTCTTGTGAAGTAAGTACGTGACCTAGTTGCTTGGACATTTTATCATCTATAATGTCCTCTAGTACTATGTACTCTTTTTTATAACCTTCATTCTGATCTTGCAACTACTGTTTATACATGACTTCTTCATTAAAGACAACATCCTTAAAACTAAAGATTTTTTTGTCCTTAAGACTCCAAATCTAGAAACCAGAGTCATCCTCACCATAACCAATAAAGGTGTACCTTTTATAATTAGACTCTAACTTGGTCCTATTACCCTTGTCAATATGAATAAAGGATTCACAACCAAATATTCTAAGAAATGAATAATCAACCTTCTTACCAGACCAAGCTTCCTTAGGTATGCCTCCATCTAAAGTAGATGAATGATCTCTATTTATTAGATATATAGTTGTGTTTAATGCTTTTTCCCAAAATTGAAGAGGAAGTCCCACATGCAACCTCATGCTCCTAACATGCTCCATGATAGTCTTTTTCATCCTTTATGACACTCCATTCTACTGTGGAGTTCTTAGAACCATCCTCTATCTATGAATTCCATTCCTTGAACAATAATAAAAAAATGCATTGCTACAATATTCCCCACCATTATCTAACCTGAGACATTTTAACTTTAGACCTATTTCATTCTCAACTAAGGATTTCCATCTTTTAAACATTTCAAACACATTAGATTTTCTCCTAATTCTATACACCCAAAGTTTCCTAGTTGCATCATCAATAAAAGTGACACAATAAGATGTCCCACCAATAGAAGATACCTGAGTTGGCCCCCATACATTTGAATGAACCAAATCCAACTTATTCTCCTTCCTCTTAGGTCTAACCTTGAAAATCTTTACCCTTTTCTATTTTACATACACAGTCTTCACAAAAATCTAAATGAGATCCTTTCAATCTAGGTAACCGATCCTTTAAAATTTACATACCCTTTGGTTCATGTGACTGAGCTTATAATGCCATAAATTTGCATCTACATCTACAGTAGCTAAATTATAATAATCAACACTACTTGATAAATACAAGGTACCAACCTTCTTACCTCTTACTACCAGAAGAGCACCCTTGGTCACCTTCCAATAATCTGCTATGAATGCCACCATATAACCTTCACTACCTAGCTATCCTATGGATACCAAATTCTATCTCAACTTAGGTACATGCCTAACATCTTTTAGTATCCAAGTGTTCCCATTTTGAATCTTGATCTGATCACTTCCTTTTATTACTATGCTAGAGGGCTCATCATCACCAAGGTAAACATGTCCAAAATCCCCTTGAACATAATCAATCAAATAATGCCTATATGGTGTAGCATGAAAAGAAAATTTGAATCTAAAACCCAAGACTCAACACTATTATTAACAAAGAGAATTAATGCATCTTGACAAACATTACCTATTACCACATTCACCTCCTTGGTGTCTTCCTAATTTTTGTTCTTGTTCTTAAGAGACTAACAATCCTTCTTTGCATACCTAGTCTTTCCATAATGCCAACATACCATCCTGGCCCTTGATTTTGACCTTCTAGGAACATTTGAATTTACATGCTTTCCTTTTCCTCTAAACTTTTATCTTCCTCTGATCTCCATATACAAAGCATCACATAAATTTAAAGTCTCCCTATAGCTTTTTTGTTGCATTTCTTACTAAGGATTACTCTTATGACATCCTCAAACTTCAAATTAGCATTATTAGAGACTGAGTTGCTCACATATATTACTAGGATATTCCAACTCTCTGGTAAGGAACATAAAACAAACAAAGCCATAACTTCATCATTAAAATCTATTTTTAAAAATTCAACATACTCACAATTGTATTGAATTCATTCAGATGATCAGCAACTGAACCATTTTCAGAAATATTCATATTAAATAACTTTTTCATTAAAATTTTTTTATTATAAGTAGAGGGTTTCTCATATAACTTCCCTAATACATCCATGAGACCTTATGTTGTCTTCTCTTGTGATATATTAAATGCAAGCAAAGATGCAAGGCATAACCTAATGGCCCCAAGTGATTTTCTGTCAAGCAGCTCCCAAGCCTCATCTATCATACTCATTGATTACTTTACTTTTCCTCCCAGTGGAGCATGGAGGTCCTTTTTATATAGGTAATCCTTCATATGCATCTTTTATAGACCAAAGTTATATCCCTTTAATTTTTTAACCTTTGATCTGTGATCATCAACCATAGCTCCCACTTGAATTAATAACCCTTCCTACAATTCAATACTTTATTAAATACAACCTGAAGCTTTGATACCAGTTGTTAGGAATAAATACAAAAATTTATGTGGAATAATTTCATAGAATCATAATAATAGATATAAACAGAGATGCATAAAGAACAAAAATAAACATGCACAATAAGAAGACTAGATTTAATGTGGTTCACTTGATGTGGGTTACATACACCAAGAAACACTTGCTCAGATTTTATTACAAGTCAAGAGAGTAAAAATCACTCTCAGATAAATCTTTTCATAATTACAATGCACATATATTTTTTGTAGCTACGCTTAATAAACCCTCCTAAATTCACACACACTGTTCTTCCTTCTCAAAAACCTAGTTCTCATGATGTATTACCTAAGAAATATCCATCAGTACATAAGACATCAAAAAAGTGGTATTACAAATCAATGGGTACCAAAACCATGGTCATAATCAACCCAAAATGGTTTCCAATTAAAAGGGGTCCAGAAAAACATAGGGACATTAAAAATATATAGAGTGTACAGTACATTAAAATGTAGACTATTTGAAAATACATTGTAATTTAGAAATAGGCTCCAAAACAGAACAATACAAAATACTTATTCAATACCTCCTTCAATATTCCCTAACTCCTCAGAAGCCCATGTAAAGTGTCCATGTAGGTGTGCACATCTCAAATTAGCCTCCCAAGATTTTCTTCTTTATTCTACATAAGCTTGATTTGGTCTGAACCAATAAATGGTTTTCATATAGTTTATCTACAAACCAAATGTCATTTACCACTTCATATCTCCTTATAAAGGTGCTTTAATACCCTGGAGTGTTCACTTGGGGTTAGAATTGTTGATTACACCTCTTTAGGATCTTAGGCCTAGTTGTGTCTTGACTGCATAAAATTGACTTGTGCATTTAATGATGGTTTCAAGGACTTTTATAGATATGCCTATGCTTGTATAAACCTCCCAAAATTTCCTCTTAATGATTTAACACTTCTATCTCACCATTTACACCTATATACTTCTACCTATAGACTTCTTGTTCTCTTCGAATACCTTCTATCTGAGATAGAATAAATGGTATGTCTCCTATTTTCCTGGTCTAATTGAAGGTATGTGAGTCTTAAGTAGGATATTAAGGTAATATACACCAATTTTTAGAGTTATATCACACTTATAAACCTTCTAACTCTTCAAAACATCAAAATAGACTCCTAGATTGGTTGATTGTACATAAACATGAACATAGATGCAGGTTAGGTCTTAGAGATTGGTCCTTATTTTATTTACTTAGTCTAAGGACAAAATGAGATTTTAAATATCATTTATCAAGACACTCTAAGCATATTAATCATTTCAACCCTTGCTAAACTCCTCAAATTATGCCTTTCACTTGATAGGGTTAATCAGGCAGTCAACTGTGATTGTGTATTACCTCAAGAAAGGTATGATTATAGGGTGTCATCTATATTTAGACATCAAGTTTTATTCCTTAAAACATATTCAAAGCCACCAATGACTTTTATTTACCTTTTGGATTTATCTCTGCCCCTAGGTCTAATTCATATTCAAGTTACATAACTTCGTTTATAGTCAGCATGTAGTAAAGTTGTAGGTGGTCATTTTGTAGACCAAGAGAATTCTATAGATTATCATGCATAATTTACTCCATGTTGAGGATTTATTATAATTATTTAGGTTCACCCTCATCTAAATTTATGAACACAATATGTTCAAACTTTGAACTACCACCCTAAGTTTTCATGTTTTGATATGTCACTTTTATTTGGACAACCTGTAGGTGTACCTTATTAACTAAAAGAGATCTCTTTAGGGGATAATCTAGATCAAACCTTACACTTCAACTAATTTGGATGTTCCTTTGGGATCTTAGTATCAACTTCATGCAAAAGGAACCATTTTAATGTAGACTATTCTTCCACTGGATATCATAGTTTGTAAGTCTCTTTGAGTTTAACCACTATAGAGAACAATGACATTCTATAGTGACATAACACTCAACATGGAGACCTACTAACACCTTTTAATTAAAAACATTAAACCTAGGCTAAGGATCCACCATGAAAACATTTGGACTAGTTAAGACCGTAAGATAATCTATCTAGGAAATGTCAAAAATATTGTAGGGTCTCTATTTGTAAACTTTAAGGTAACTATTCCCTAAACCTATTTTATCCCATCATAAACCATGACTCAGCTCTACCTACTTATCTATGAATTCAAACATGGATCTCAAGACATTTCTCAATTCTTGAAAATTTATGAGGATCTCCACCATGTTTATATACATCTATGCACATTTTCAAGTCTCTATTAATGTCACCTATAGGTGGACATTTTAGCACATAGGGAAGTGGAGGTAGGTTATCAAGAATGAGCATGGTTATGTCCTTACCAATAGTCTTATACCTCTTCAAGGTCTCAAACTAAGCCCTCTAACCTATGAAAAATTCAAAAAAGATCAAAATTCTTCATTCCAATGTGGCTATCTCCAATGAAACACTTGTAGATGCACTTGCAGGTATAACATAGAATAATTAAGGTGTATATCAAGTCATGTGCATAGTTTATGGGATCATAACCCTTCCTAGACCTTCTCAAAGTTTCCAAATGTATTATTTTTACCTTTATTTACTTTAAAATAGTTCAATTGCTTCCACTCCAATGTGATAATCTCTTGAATGGTGCTTGTAGGTGCACATCATGGTTACAAACAATGTAGTAGAGATAAATCATAAAAAATATGCATGGTGGATGACCTTTTGATCAATATTATACCTATTCAAGGGATTAAACTAATATTTCAACCTTGGGACACTCCAAACAAGCTACAATGCCTCCATTCAACATGACTATTTTTATATAAGGTTACTATAGATACACACTAATGTTGCAGACATGAGTATGTTGGAGAACTAGCTATCACATGCAAACGTATGTTCTTCAAGTGATTTATCTTGACTTATACTATGCAATATTATTTTCACCACATTAAAATTCCTCATTAATCCTTCATGGACATGTTCATGACCTTACACAACTCACTCAGTTGACTGTGTGTGACAATGATGGAATAAGCTGATTGTATTGTATATTTATTAACTCCAACTCCATGTGAGGACCTTTAGAACTAAGTTTTGAAGATATGAGGTGATTTTCAAGATGTATGAAACATGAAATTTAACTTATCACCTTCATCTAAATCCCCTACAAGGAAATGAAACCTCTACAAATGGTGAAAACCTATCTTCAACTCCGTGTGATGCCAACTTGAAAACTTGAGATGTTGTACTCATAAAATCAACTATAATAATTAAACCAAAGTTTTAAACCATGTTAAAAATATTTCCATGTTCTCTATAAGTAATTTCATCATTTATATTGTACGGACCTATTCATACAAGAACAAAACCTACAGGGTATAGGGTTTAACATGCAAAATGAGATAGTTAAATTCTAAAGGATGGATCATAAATAAAAATAAACCAATCCTTGAAATATTTATATTAATATGAAGTGAAATTAGTTTAATACCACTCCATAAAGGCATTTGACCTGGAACCTCTTCTACTGGTCATACCAAGAAGAAACCTGTTAACCAGTTCTGCATGTTTAGAGGGGTCATGAAGGAGTGAAAAGGTTTTTGACCATTTTAAAGACTTAAATATAATATAAAATGTCATTATGAGTACCTATAATTTTAATATTCATTGGATAATATTTATACATGTGCTACCTTCCTCTAGAGGCTGTATAACCTCCAAAACTACCTAAACTACCACTTTTCTTCTTGTTTCAATAGAGTACCTACAATTTTCAGTAAGGGAATGATATTAATAACATATATCTAAAAAATTAACATTTATAAAGACTTTTTAACACCTATCCTACTTGGAAAACTTTACCATTCTCATTTATGGCTTTAAAATGACCCTTTGAGTGACATAAAATGACTTAGGAAGGAAAATGACTATGACCAAGGTGATGACACATTAAATGACATAAAATAATACCATGAAACACCCTATATGACACTAATATACCCATGTATAAGTTTTTGACTATAGGGGGTTGACCTATTTTGACTTGTGGTCAAAATAGTCAATATTCTTGGTGATTTCTAAGGGTGGTATGCTTGCTATGCCCAAGACCAGTAGCCTTTTTATATCCATTGGGATATGGAGTCACATTTATATATATATGACACTAAAATTTAATTTTAAATAAACCAAAACATAAAAAACAACAAGAAAATGACACAAAATAACATACCACACATATGTGTTTCTTGAGCACTTATGAAACACACACACACACAAACCAAACTAACTAACTCAAAAACTAACTATCTTGAAAGAAAAACCCCATCTAAAATAAAAGGGGAAATTTGAAGCCTTTTTTCTCAATTAAATAAAGGAATAAGGCATGTTTATTATTGATCCTTGGTATTTATGTCTCCATCTTCTTCATGGTGTTTGCTAACTTCATTGGCATGATGTTTAATGAAAGCATATCAACTACAACTAGGTCAGATATGGAAATGAAATACTCTTACATAAAAATATCCTCAATTTTCTCATATGACTCTTCAAATTTAACATTCAATGGTGGTTTAACAAGGCATAACTTCTTGGTTTCCATTGTGCTCTCAATAAGGTTGGGTTTTTTTCAGCTGCAAGTTCTTCAAGCTCATCAAGGAGCTCTACATAGTCCACCCAATCTTGGTAATTTTATTCCATGGAAAATATTTATCCACCTTATCATATAATTTACACTCAACTTGGAAAATCCCTTGAAAGAGTTCCATTTGCTATTGCAAATCATTCTTGTCCTCCTTGTTCTTTAGAACCATTGCATCTTCAATCTTATCTTCTTGATGTATGAGGTCATCAAGCTGATCTTCTTTATGTTCTAATGAATTTAAGTGCGATTCAATATTAGGTTGATATATAGATTACTCTTTAAGGATTACATCTTATCAATTGGTCTCATGAGACTCTTCTAGGACTACAACTTCTTGAATAATGACTTGAAGTTCACCTCTATCCTTGATAACACACTCAACTTTAGGTTTGTTAGGGTCATCAACAACCTCATTATTAGATATGGATTGTTCCTAAAATAATTATCTCTTCAACTCTTGTCCACATTCCTGATGGATAGTTATAAAATAATCTTTAATATGTTTTTCTTCATTCAATAAGGTAGAGTTGCACTTGTGTTCACTAAGGAGGAGTCCCTATGGTTATTTATTCTTCATAGTTACTTATGACATCTTCCTGATCAACAATGACTTAGGGTTTCTCTTCTCCACTTGCTTCCCTCAAAATGGGTTCCTTTTCAAAAAGGGGTGAGATGGGAGGTTGATGGATAGGCTCTTGAGTTGAAGATGAGGAATGAGGTGTGAGAGAGGGATTATGAACTATAGATGTAGTATGAAATGTAGTAGAAAGATTGTGAATGGATTTAGGAAAGAGTAATTCAATAGTAAGCTCATGGGGAAGTGATAATTTGGGTTGGTTAGAATGAAAACCACTTACATCAGTATAAGTTGCACCTTTCCAATAGCCTCCTTGACTCTCTCTAATAGTATCATGTTCATTCTTAAGTTCTTTTTCCTCCAAAATCTTTAGCATATCTATTGAGTATTGGGAACATTTATTTTCCAAGTGTATCTACTATTTTATCTCCCATTGAGTTCTTTATATCTCTTAAAACATATCCAAAACCTGCATACAACTTTGGGCAATACCTCTTAACCATTCCATGACATGATTAGGGAACAGATCATACTAATCATCCCATGTTCCCATATTATATTCATTATCTATCAACTATGGTATGAGTGCCAATAAAAGATTTGATATAAGATGGGGTTGATAGAGGAGGGGGAGGGTTATGATGGGGATTGAGGCCAACTTTAACTTGTATTATATATTACAATAATTCAAATCTTACCTTATAATATATTTGTTAAAATCCATATAATCATCTAATTCCTCATGACAAGAATCATAAAAAACCTCTTGAGTTTGATAGGTGTCTTACTATGGTTGGTAGGACTCATATTGGGGTTGATAGGAAAGCACTTCTTGATAATTTTTTGATAAATTTCCTCATAGGGCTACCCAACAAGATGATGTCCATATGGAGAGGGAAATGGAGAACCATAGGGCTGCCATGGCTTATAGGATTTATAGCCATTGTAATAAGACTGTTGAGGGGTATAATATAGTTTATAACAAGGTTGATAGGGATATTCATAGTAGGGATATTCATAATAGCTGTTCATATCAACCTCATAGGTCAAATGAGATGTAAAAAATTGATAAAAAACTTTAACAAAATATGCCCAGGCTACTTACAATGAGAATATTTCATTCAGAGTCACCATTGGTGTTATCTTTCTTACTTCTAAAAGTTGATTAGAGGAAAGACACACCAACAAACTTTCCACTCTCTTAGACCTTGGTCCCACTAGGTGTGCTAAAATTATTGCCACCAAATATTTCACCCTAGAGGAGGGTGTTAAATCCTCCTCTAGATTTGGGAAATATGGTAATACTTATAGGTATGTGGGTTTACCTATAGCAAAAGTATACCTCTAGGTTTAAGGGCTAGCTCCTTGAATATACCTTGAAATGATTATCACCTAGTTAACTAGTTGTTTATGGGAAAATTAATAGAATTTTACATGAAAATAAAATACTCTAAGGGGGTGACACACTAAGATTATTTCCACATAACCATCATACTTTTTTCACTAAGAAACAACACCTTCAAACTAGCTTTAAAGTCTTAAAAGGTTCTAACATAAGTGTTTCAACATAGAGGTAACATGTATGAGACAACACAAGGTAAGTGAACTAGAGGGTATACTTCACACTCCAAGAAAAGTTATACACTTGAAAAGATCCTAACACATTAGCTACACTCTATATGACCTATTATAATAGGAACTCTTGCATAAACATGATAGGATAAGGAGAAGCAAGGATATAATATTATCACTTAACATCACCACAAATTACTTTTCACACTTAGTAAAATGTTCATGAACTCAAAAATGGGCTTTAATTTATTTTTAAAAGGAAAAATACAATGTAAATATAGTTTGGATTTTCCATACATAGTGTGGTATTAGTTTATAAGAGCCAAATTGGCTACTACTTGTAGAATTTGAGAGAGAAGAGAAGAGAATGAAGTCTAAGAGTTAGTAGACCATGTGTCAAGCTGATAAATGGAGTTAAAAATGTAGGAGAGAGGAATGTGTAATATACCATGCAAGGTCTACTTGGAAAAATTCCCCTCAAATAATGAAACTCCTGAGATGTGGTATAAGACTCTTCAATTGCTTGCTCAATAAACTGCCTTCATCATTTGGCCTTCTTAGAAGATCCCACAATAGACTAGGGATAGATGTGATGATTAAACTAAGAGGGAGGGGTTGTATACATGATAAAACATGAATTAGAGGTGTACATACTAATCAAAATTATTTTGGACATGAGTTATCACTACCTACAGTCTAAATAACTCCTCTTTCACTCACTTTGCACACTTGGCACCAAATTTGCCTTTAGTTTTCAAAACCATTCCATATAGAGGAGTGTATGACAATTTTAAAGATACTTTATTGCCTTACATTCCCCATGCAAACCTTAAAATTCCTCCCACTTATATTTTTCATCTTCTCACTTGCTTGTTCACTATGCTAGTTTAGACTAGCTGAGATGAAGGCACTTGCAAAGGCACTTCTGAGATTATCTAAAGCATGAAATGAACATGGTGGGTTATTTAAAGTCCAAACCTATCTCCCAAATTTACTTTCATTCTTTGACTATCCTTTGAAACTACAAAACACCAAAAACTATCAAAGAAACTAGCTCTTCACCTTGTGCATTTAAGTAAGGTAGGACTCAAGTTGATGGGAAGGTTCCCTGGAGAGTCCTATACAAGATAAAAGTAATTTACCAATAAAATTATCCCACTTAGGTGCCTTTCCTACTTCATATTCCCAATCAGATCTTTGGTAAGGGTTTTGGAGGGTTTAAGGTAATTTTTCCCTCTAAAGATTGTTCATATAGGTTTGACATTTAATTTGTGAAAAAATTACACAAAATCCTTGTTCAAGACCTAATTAAACATTACCCAACTCCTTAGACTCCCATGCAAAGGTTACATTTAGGTGTGAACATCTCAAATTAGCCTCCCAAGCTTCTCCTCTTCATTTTGCATAAGTCTAAGTTGGTCTCAACTAAGAAATGGATTTCCTATGGTTTATCTATAAACCAAAGGTTGTTTCCCACTTCATATCTGTTAGGGTGTGGAGCTAAAAGCCTCAACTATTGTAGACACGAACAAGGGAGGTTACTGAAGATCTAGAAGTACTAGCATCGGTAGCATGACCGACATTGGTCATGACTAGTGCAGAAGGCAACCGACATCAGTAGGGAGTCGGCTGACGTCGGTCATCACCAAACAGACAAGGACCGATGTCGGTCGCCTGTGGCAGTTCCAGAACTACTATTGACGAACAGTCAGTTAAGTGAAGCGAGTGTTTGCATGTTAAATGACTAATTATAGTCATGAGCTGCATGTCTAATTATTGTAATTAGAGTTCTATTTTTGTATGCACAAAATCCTATTTAAAGACCCATGAGGCATGTATTGTAAATCAAGCAGGCAAGTAAAAGCATTGAAGCAAGGAGCAAGGTCAAGGAGATCTATAGGTGTAAGGTCAAGGAGATCAGCTAAAGCATTCAAGGAGGGGATAACAACTCATGTTGTTGAGTTGGTTGTGGTTGAGCAAGAGAGAGAGGGAAGAAGGTCTTGAGGTGTGGCAAGCCTTTGAGGTGGAGGAAGAAGTGGCATCTTCCTTATTGTATTTTCTTCTAGTAGTATTTAATACAAGAGTGTGTATTGTCTCTCAAATTCTTTGCTATCTCAAGTTTCTAGTTACTTAATCATTCTGGTATAATTCCGTGTTTAATTGCTTATAAGAAAGTAATCAATTGTGCTTCCATTGGATAAGGGGTTCCTAACAATTGGTATCAGAGCTACGATTTGCAGGAAGTAGGTTATTGTTTGTTGATTACAGGTCATTCACAGGATTTTTTGATTGAGTGGGAGTTTAGCAATGGCAGAAGAAAGTAAGCTATGAATGGAGAAGTTCAACGGCAAGAATTATCAACATTGGAGGATGCAGATAGAGGATTATCTATATAAGAAGGATTTGTACTTACCATTGGGTGGGGTTGCATGCAAGCCCACATATATGAAGGATGAAGAATGGAGTGTTCTTGATCGAAAGGCTCTGGGTTCCATAAGGTTGAGCCTTGCATCGTCTGTGATTTCCAACTTGTCATAGTGCAAGACAATGGAAGAGTTGATAAAATCCTTGGCAAATTTATATGAAAAGCCCACGGCTTCTAATAAGGTATTTCTTATGAAGCAGCTATTTACTTTGCAAATGCAGGAATGTGGATCAATACATACTCATCTTAGTGATTTCCATGGTTTGGTAAACCAGTTAGCTTCAGTCAATATTGTTTTTGATGATGAAGTAAAGGCTCTCTTGATTTTATGTTCTTTACCTGAAAGTTGGGATAGTTTGGTTATGGCAGTAAGTAATTCTGCATCTACTTCTACAATCTTAAAAGTTGATGATGTTGTGAGTGTGATCTTGAATGAAGAAATACGCAGGAGAAGCACAAGTGAATCATCTGGAAATGCTCTAAGTGTAGAAAGTAGGGGAAGGCAAAGAGAGAAGATTGAGCAAGGGAAATCAAGGTTGAAGGTGGGAAGGAGATCCGAGTCTAGAGGTGTTGCCTTCTGGTTTTGTGGAAAGAGAGGACACACAAAGGAGTGTTGGTTGAGGGATAAAGAGAATCAACATGTAGGTAATGAAGAAGCAAAGGATGTAAATATTGTGGTGCAGGACACTCTCATACTTTCTTTGGATAGTCAGGTAGGATCATGGGTTTTAGATTCTGGTTCTTCTTTTCATGCATCCCCAAACAGAGATTTGTTCCATGAGTATGTCCAGGGAGACTTTGGAGTGCTTTATTTAGGGGATGGTACGCCTTGTCAAATAGTTGGAAAAGGGAAAGTGTAGTTGAGATTGCAGATTGACAACACATGGGTGTTGAAGGAGGTCATGCATGTCCTAATTTTGAAGTAGAGTTTGGTTTCTGTAGGAAGGTTGGGTGATGAGGGATGCACAATAACCGTCACAGTAGATTCTTAGAAGGTTACCAAGGGTGCACTTGTTTTAGCAAGAGGTAAGAAATTAGGTACTCTTTATCTATCTACTTGTATTACTGATTCTACTTCTGGTTTATCTACTTCAGCTGTAGATTCGAAGATGTGGCTTAATAGGCTTGGTCACATGAATAAGAAGGGAATGGACGTTCTTGATTCAAAAGGTATGTGTTCATATTCGAAAAGCATAGATAGAGTTCATTGCAGGAAAAGGAAATTTGATGCTTTTGATAAGAAGAAAGAAGCCTTGGTGTTTATGGAGAAGATGAAGGGCAGAGATCAGTCACAGGGGTTGAACAATTCTGAGCAGGGCAGTATGGATAGGGGTTTGATCCAAGATGAGCTCACGGATGAAGAATTCATCACTTATAGGAACACACAGACACTGATGTCAGTTACTTGGAACCGATGTCAGTCAGGCAGATACTGACATCAGTCATGTGCAGACCAATAGGGTTAGTAGAGTCAGGCAGAGAAGTCCAACGTCGATCAGGTAGGGATCGATGTCGGCAGAGGGGACACCGGCGTCGGCTAGGGAAATGATGTTAGTAGTCAGGGTCAGTGTAGGGAATCGACATCGGTTAGTAGCAGACTGGGAGATGGCTGAGATCGATCACTGGAACAGATGTTGGGTAGACAACAAGCTGTCAAGGAGTCTCAAATGCCCATATGGAAGTCAGAAAGGGTAAGTGAACCTCATATTCATTGTTCACCTTCTTTATATTGCTTACTTATGGTTAAGAACTAGGAAGATGGAAGAAGCAATGTAGGTAGAATCCAGAAACAGTGGGAGCTTGGCATGGATGAGGAGTGTGAGTCCTTGGAGAAGAACCAAACAGGTATTTGTTGGTGGAGTTGTCAGCTGGAAGAAAGCACTGGATGAGGGATAGATTCCCATGTTAGAGAAGAGAGTAGATGGACACGTGAGACAGAAGGCTATGGGATATGGTCTTGATTAGGCTGCAGGATAATGGAGGTTTGACCATTGTATTTTTCTTTACCAGGTTGGATAATATTAGCTACATTATCCTGTTACTGTATTGTGTTGCTTGTTGCAGGGTTTCATATACAGGTAGTTTTCTGAACTAAGGGTAAAGTTGGTTCAAAAGTATGTCATGGAGAATTTGGGAGCATCAAAATTCTTTTGGCATAAGTGACAGGTTTGTGGTGGTTGGTCTTCAAGAGTGACATTGAAGAGGGATAAAGAGCCAAGGGAACAAAGTAGATGGTGTATAGGTACAGGTATAGTTGCATCTATTTATCTCCAAGTGGGAGATTATTAGGGTGTGGAGCTAAAAGCTTCAACTATTGCAGACACTAAGAAGGGAGGTTACTGAAGATCCAAAAGTACCAGCATCAATAGCATGACTGACTTTGGTCATAACCAATGCAGAAGGCAACCGGCATCGGTAGGGAGTTGGCCGACATCGGTTAGCACCAGACAGACAGGGACCAATGTCGATCACCTATGGTGGTTCCAGAACTGTTGTTGATGAATAGTCAGTTAAGAGAAGCGAGTGTTTACATGTTAAATGACTAATTATAGTCATGAGCTATGTGTCTAATTATTGTAATTAGAGTTCTATTTTTGTATGCATGGAATCCTATTTAATGACCCATGAGGCATGTATTGTAAATCAAGCAAGCAAGTAAAAGCATTAAAGCAAGGAGCAAGGTCAAGGAGATCTATAGGTGTAAGGTCAAGGAGATCAGCTGAAGCATTCAAGGAGGGGATAACAACTCAGGTTGTTGAGTTGGTTGTGGTTGAGCAAGAGAGAGAGGGAAGAAGGTCTTGAGGTGTGGCAAGCTTTTGAGGTGGAGGAAGAAGTGGCATCTTCCTTATTGTATTTTCTTCTAGTAGTATTTAATACAAGAGTGTGTATTGCCTCTCAAATTCTTTATTGTCTCAAGTTTCTAGTTACTTAATCATTCTGGTATAATTTTGTGTTTAATTGCTTATAAGAAAGTAATCAATTGTGCTTCCATTGGATAAGGGGTTCCTAACAGTTGGTATCAGAGCTACAGTTTGCAGGAAGCAGGTTATTGTTTGTTGATTGTAGGTCATTCATAGGGTTTTCTGATTGAGTGGGAGTTCAGCAATGGCAGAAGAAAGTAAGCTATGAATGGAGAAGTTCAACGGCAAGAATTATCAACATTGGAGGATGCAGATAGAGGATTATCTATATCAGAAGGATTTGTACTTATCGTTGGGTGGGGTTGCATGCAAGCCCATAAATATGAAGGATGAAAAATGGAGTGTTCTTGATCAAAAGGCTCTGGGTTCCATAAGGTTGAGCCTTGCATCGTCTGTGATTTCCAACTTGTTACAGTGCAAGATAATGGAAGAGTTGATAAAATCCTTGGTGAATTTATATGAAAAGCCCTCGGCTTCTAATAAGGTATTTCTTATGAAGCAGCTATTTTCTTTGCAAATGTAGGAATGTGGATCAGTACATACTCATCTTAGTGATTTCCATGGTTTGGTAAACTAGTTAGCTTCAGTCAATATTGTTTTTGATGATGAAGTAAAGGCTCTCTTGATTTTATGTTCTTTAGCTGAAAGTTGGGATAGTTTGGTTATGGCAGTAAGTAATTCTACATCTGCTTCTAAAATCTTAAAAGTTGATGATGTTGTGAGTGTGATCTTGAATGAAGAAATATGCAAGAGAAGCACAGGTGAATCATCAAGGAATTCTCTAAGTGCAAAAAGTAGGGGAAGGTAAAGAGAGAAGATTGAGTAAGGAAAATCAAGGTCGAAGGTGGGAAGGAGATCCGAGTCCAGAGGTGTTACCTTTTGGTTTTGTGGAAAGAGAGGACACACAAAGGAGTGTTGGTTGAGGGATAAAGAGAATCAACATGTAGGTAATTAAGAAGTAAAGGATGCAAATATTGTGGTGCAGGACGCTCTCATACTTTCTTTGGATAGTCAGGTAGGATCATGGGTTTTAGATTCTGGTTCTTCTTTTCATGCATCTCCAAATAGAGATTTGTTCCATGAGTATGTCCAGGGAGACTTTGGAGTGCTTTATTTAGGGGATGGTACGCCTTGTCAAATAGTTGGCAAAGGAAAAGTGCAGCTGAGATTGTAGATTGACAACACATGGGTGTTGAAGGAGGTCATGCATGTCCCAGTTCTAAAGCAGAGTTTGGTTTCTGTAGGAAGGTTGGGTGATGAGGGATGCACAATAACTCTCACAGTGGATTCTTGGAAGGTTACCAAGGGTGCACTTGTTTTAGCAAGAGGTAAGAAAGTAGGTACTCTTTATCTATCTACTTGTATTACTAATTCTACTTTTGGTTTATCTACTTCAGCTGTAGATTCAAAGATGTGGCTTAATAGGCTTGGTCACATGAATAAGAAGGGAATGGATGTTCTTGATTCAAAAGGTATGTGCTCATATTCAGAAAGCATAGATAGAGTTCATTGCAGGAAAAGGAAATTTGATGCTTTTGACAAGAACAAAGAAGCCTTGGTGTTTATGGAGGAGATGAAGGGCAGAGATTAGTCACAGGGGCTGAACAATTTTGAGCAAGGCAGTATGGACAGGGGTTTGATCCAAGATGAGCTCATGGATGAAGAATTCATCACTTACAAGAACACACAGACACTGATGTCAGTCACTTAGAACTGACGTCGGTCAGGCAGATACCGACATCGATCATGTGCAGACCAGCAGGGTCAGTAGAGTTAGGCAGAGAAGTCTGACGTCAATCAGGCAGGGACTGATGTTGATAGAGGGGACACCGATGTCAGCTTGGGAAATGATGTCGGTAGTTAGTGTCAGTGTAGGGAACTGACATCAGTCGGTAGCAGACTGGGAGATGGCTGAGATCGGTCACTGAAATGGATGTTGGGCGGACAACAAGCTGTCAAGGAGTCTCAAACGCCCATATGGAGGTCAGAAAGGGTAAGTGAACCTCATATTCATTGTTCACCTTCTTTATATTGCTTACTAATGGTCAAGAACTAGGAAGATGGAAGAAGCAATGTAGTTAGAATCCAGAAACAGTGGGAGCTTGGCATGGATGAGGAGTGTGAGTCCTTGGAGAAGAACCAAACAGGTATTTGTTGGTGGAGTTGTCAGCTGGAAGAAAGCACTGGATGAGGGATGTATTCCCATGTTAGAGAAGAGAGTGGATGGACACGTGAGATAGAAGACTATGGTATATTGTCTTGATTAGGCTGCAAGACAATGGAGGTTTGACCATTGTATTTTTATTTACCAGGTTGGATAATATTAGCTACATTATCTTGTTACTGTATTGTGTTTCTTGTTGTAGGGTTTCATATACAGGGAGTTTTCTGAGCTAAGGGTAAAGTTGGTTCAGAAGTATGTCATGGAGAATTTGGGAGCATCAAAATTCTTTTGGCATAAGTGACAGGTATTGCATCACAGGTTTTGTGGTGGTTGGTCTTCAAGAGTGACGTTGAAGAGGGATACAGAGCCAAGGAAACAAAGTAGATGGTGTATAGGTATAGGTACAGTTGTATCTATTTATCTCCAAGTGGGAGATTGTTAGGGTGTGGAGATAAAAGCTTCAACTATTGCATACACGAAGAAGGGAGGTTGCTGAAGATCCAGAAGTACTGGCGTCGACATCATGACCGACGTTGGTCATGACCAGTGCAGAAGGCAACCGGCGTCGGCAGGGAGTCGGCTGACGTCAGTCAACACCAGATAGACAGGGACCAACATCGATCGCCTATGGTGGTTCCAAAACTGCTATTGATGAACAGTTAGTTAGGTGAAGTGAGTGTTTGCATGTTAAATTACTAATTATAGTCACGAGCTGTATGTCTAATTATTATAATTAGAGTTCTATTTTTGTATGCATGGAATCCTATTTAAAGACCCATGAGGCATGTATTGTAAATCAAGCAGGCAAGTAAAAGCATTGAAGCAAGGAGCAAGGTCAAGGAGATCTATAGGTGTAAGGTCAAGGAGATCAGCTGAAGCATTCAAGGAGGGGATAACAACTCAGGTTGTTGAGTTGGTTATGGTTGAGCAAGAGAGAGAGGGAAGAAGGTCTTGAGGTGTGGCAAGCCTTTGAGGTGGAGGAAGAAGTGGCATCTTCCTTATTGTATTTTCTTCTAGTAGTATTTAATACAAGAGTGTGTATTGTCTCTCAAATTCTTTGCTATCTCAAGTTTCTAGTTACTTAATCATTCTGGTATAATTCCGTGTTTAATTGCTTATAAGAAAGTAATCAATTGTGCTTCCGTTGGATAAGGGGTTCCTAACAATATCTTCTTATAAATGTGCTTCAATACCCTAGAGTGTTCACTTGGGGTTATAAATGTTGATTACACCTCTTTAGGATCTTAGGCCTTGTTAAGGTCTAAATGCTTGACTGTGTCCTTTCTACCTAAACTTAAATTGTGCATTTATTTATGGTTTAAAAGCCTTTTATATAATTTTATATGCTTTTATCAACATACCACACTTTCCTCTTTATTCCTTAACACTTATATCTCACCATTTACACCTATATACCTTTGTATGTAGACTTCTTATTCTCTTGGAGTACCCTCTATTTGAGATAGAATAGAGGGTATATCGCCTATATTCCCACAGTGGCATTGAGCTGTGCCTAACATGGTAGCTTGGTGCCATGATAGGCTTTAAGGCTTCAGCTAATTGAAGGTATGGGAGGATTAGGGAGGTTATGAAGGTAATATACACTAATTTTTATAGTTATATCACACTCAAGTATCTTTTAACTCTTCAAAACCTCAAAATAGACTCCTAGATTGGCTGATTGTGCATTAACATGGACATAACTATAGGTTAGGTATTAGATATTGATCCTTGTTTTGTTTCATTATTATGAGGAAATCATGATATGTTAATTTTCATTTATCAATACACTCTAAGAATATTCATCATTACAACCCTTTCTAATTGAAGGTATGGGAGGATTAGGGAGGTTATGAAGGTAATATACACTAATTTTTATAGTTATATCACACTCAAATATCTTTTAATGGTGATATTACTATTAAAATATATTTTAATGTGATATAACTATAATAGGTAGGGGAAATGAAGTAAAATATCATAAACCAAGGGACAAAATAGTCTTGTCAAGATAGTCTTTCACTTTATGGGCCTATTGCACTAGCATTCAAACCTCTATGGGTGCTACCCATTTCTCTTTCATCTTTGGAGCCAAGATAGTCTTGCCTCTCAAAGTCCAAATTCTATTCCTTTTCATATATTTAAATGAAATAATTTTTTAGAGTGACTATCATAAATAATACCATATACATTTTGAACTCCTTGATGAACATCACCTTGCACCCCTTAATTATCTTCATGTCGGTCAATAATGAATCAAGTGTGCATACAAAAAACACATGAAAGAGAGAGAGTTCAACATTAGAGACCTCATCCTTAAGTAAAACCAACATGTAACTAATATAGAGAAGATAAAAAAAGGCAATTTTGCTTTCAATAATCCTAGACCTTACATCATAACTCATAATTATAGACTAGGAGCTTATCATTTTTATTCTCTCAAAGGTAAACTAGAACCTGAGCCTCTCAATGCTTCTCATTTATGCCCTTTCTATTATTGAAACAAGGATAAAACTTACCTTTGTGTCTAACTTAAGCTTGCCCCTTGGTTTATGATATTTTTACTTCCTTTCCCCTACCTATTATAGTTATATCACACTCAAATATCTTTTAATAGTTATATCACCATTAAAAGATATTTAAGTGTGATATAACTATAAAAATTAGTGTATATTACCTTCATAACCTCCCTAATCCTCTCATACACTAAAAATTAGTATAATTGAAGGTATGGGAGGATTAGGGAGGTTATGAAGGTAATATACACTAATTTTTATAGTTATATCACACTCAAATATCTTTTAACTCTTCAAAACCTCAAAATAGACTCTTAGATTGGCTGACTGTGCATTAACATGAACATAACTATAGGTTAGGTATTGGATATTGATCCTTGTTTTGTTTCATTATTATGAGGAAATAATGATATTTTAATTTTTATTTATCAATACACTCTAATAATATTCATCATTACAACCCTTTCTAATCTCCTCAAAGTATGCTTTTTACTTGACATGCCTAATCAGACAGTTAACTGTGATTGTGTATTGCCTCAAGAAATTTATGAATGAAGGGTGTCATCTATATTTAGACCTCAAATTTTTTCCTTAAAACATATTTAAATCCACCAATTCCTTATCTTACCTTTTGGACATATCTCTTCCCCTAGGTCTAGTTCATATTCAAGTTGCATAACTTAGTATACAGTCAGCATGTAGTACATCTGTAGGTGGTGATTTTGATGACCAAGAGAACCCTGTAGATTATCATGCATAATTTAATACATATTGAGGATTTCTTGGAATTATTTAGGTTCACCCTAATTTTAATTCATGAACACAATATGTCTATACTTTTAACTACCACCCAAAGTTTTCATGTTCTGATATGTCACTTTTCTTTGGCCAACCTGTAGGTGTACCTTTTTGACTAAAAGAGATCTCTATACGTGATAGTTTGGACCAATCCTTTAAATTAAAATGTTTTGGATATTCATTTGGTATTTTATTATTAACTTCATGAAAAAGGAACCATTTGTATGTATAATATGCTTCCACTAGATATCATAGTTTGTAAGGCTATTTGAGTTCAACCACGTGGAGAACAATGGCATTATACAATGAAATAACACTCAACATTGAGGCCTAATAACAGATTTTGATATGATTAAATCATCAAAATTTTCATTCCAATCATTAAGCCTAGGCTGAGGCTCCACCATGAAAACATTTGGACTAGTTAAAACTTCAAGATAATCTATCAAGGAAGTGTCAAAAGGATTACAGGGTCTCTGTTTGTAAACTTTAAGGTAACTAGTCCATAAACCTATTTTCTCCCATCATAAACCATGACTCAACTCTGCCTAATTTTCTATGAATTCAAACATTGATCTTAAGATATTTCTCAACTCTTCATCCTTTATGAGGATATTCATCATGTTTATATGAATCTATGCACTTTTTCAAGTCTCTGTTAATGTCACCTATAGGTGGACATTATAGCACACAGGGCAATGGAGGTAGGTTATCAAGAATGAGCATGGTTATGGAATTAACACAAGTCTTAGACATATTAAATGTCATAAATATACCCATTAAACCTATGAAAACTTCAAATAATATCAAAAATCTTAAGTCCAATGTGGCTATCTCTTATGAAACACCTGCCTATACACTTGCATGTATGACATAAAATAGTGAAGGTGTATACCAAGTCATGTGCATAGTGCATGGGATCATAACCCATCATAGACCTTCTCAAAGTTCCCAAATGAATTATTTTAACCTTTATTTACTTTAAAGTAGTTCAATGGCTTCCACTCCAACATGATCATCTCTTGAATGGTGCTTGTAGGTGCACATCATGGTTACAAAAAATGTAGTAGAGATAAAACATGAAAAATATGTATAGTGGATGACATTTTGATCAATATTAGACATATAATATGTATTAAAATGATATTTAAAGAGTGTGTTAATGAACACTAATGTTACAATGCCTCCATTTAACATGACTATTCTACTATAAGGTGCTTGTAGATGCACACTAATGTTATGAACCTGTGTATGTTGGAGAACTAGCTGTCACATGAAAACCTATGTTTTTGGAGTGGTTTATCTTTATTTATCCTATGAAAGAGTGTGTTAATCACCTTTAAATCCCTAATTAATCCTTCATGGACATGTTTAAGACCTGACATAGACCACTCAATTGACTATGTGTGACAGTCATGGAGAAAGTTAATTGTATTGTATATTTATTAACTGCAACTCCATGTGAGGACCTTTAGAAAATATTTTGGAATATAGGAGGTGATTTTAAAGATGTGGGATACATGAAATTCAACTTATCACCTTCATTTTAATCCCCTATAAGGAAATAAAACCTCTGTAAATGGTGAAAACCTATCTGTAACTCCATGTGATGCCAACTTGCAAACTTGAGATGTTGTAGTCATGAACCCAACTCAAATAATGAAACCAAAGATGGAAACCATGTGGGAAATATGTGCATGTCCTCTGGAAGTAATTTCATAAGTTTGACTATTTGAACATGCTCATACAAGAGGAAAACTTGCATGGTATAGGGTTTAACATGTAAAATGAGATAATTAACTTATAAAGGATGGTTCATAAAGCAAAATTGACCAATCCTTGAAATCATAATATGAAAATAAAGTGAAATGAGTTTAATATTAGCCCACAAAGGCCTTTAACCTAGAACTTCTTCTACTAGTCATACCAACAAGAAACCTGTTAACTAGTTCTACATGTCTAGAAGGGTGATGAAGGAACAACATGGTTTTTGACCATTTTAAAGAATTAAAAAGGAAATAAAATTTTATTATGAGTCTATAAAAGTTGAAGAGTCATTGAAGAATATTTACACATGTGCCACCTTCTTTTAGAGGTCGTACAACCTCCAAAACTACCCAAACTACCACTTTACTTCTTGTTTCAATAGAGTACATACAAGTTTTAGTTAAGGACTGATAATCCTAACATATATCTAACACATACACATTTAGAAAGACTTTAGACCATCTTTCCTACTTGGAAAACCATACCATTCTCATTTATGGCTCTAAAATGACCCTTTAAGTGACATAAAATGACTTAGGAAGGAAAATGACTATGACCAAGGTGATGACACATTAAATGACATGAAATAACCTCATGACACACCTTATAAGACCCAAATAGGCCCCGGTATAAGTTTTGGAATATAAGGTGTTGACCTATTTTGACTTGTGGTCAAAATAGTTAATAACTATTTTAGGCCATAATGGCCCAACATGGGACTCATTCTACTAGGAGACAAACACCATTCTTATTTTATACATATTATGTTGTAGTATTTTGAAAGGGTTGACTCTATTGTAAAAAAATTATATCATATTAATGTGAAATTTATTTTTCTATGCAAATGCATCTTGTTCATGGAGGTCTTTCCTTTCCTTTCTATTTTAATGGATTGACACTAATGCTAGGAATGTTAATTATGATTTTTTACAATATCCATGCATTATTTATAATGAGTATTATTTATTATAATTTGAGTTATTTGATTCTTTCATGTCGTTTAGAATTTGTTAGGAACTGTGTGTGATTTACAACATGCTTATTCATGTTTCCCATTAAGATAATATCTGAATCAAGCATTTCCCCTTTCACTATGTGACTAAAGCCCAAGCCATCATGAAACTTGGACTATAATGGTATAACTATATATAATCACATTCTTAGCCCTTGAAGCATAGGTGTGTCCATTCAGACATAGAAATTTCTTTTTTTTGTTACCCTCTCTCTTTTAATGTTTATTTTTGAACAAGTGACCTATGCCCATATTTTAGAAACTATGAAATGAAGTAAAGTATAACCCAAGATTCAATATATTACAATCAGTTTGGCTATAAATGTAAAAATTTTGTGGCTCAATGAGAAAATTATGTTGAGTCTTTGGTGTTAGTGTTGCATCTTTTGGATACCTATTCCAAGCATGTTATTTAATGGAGCCCAATACATTCAACTCATGCCCTAGATTATCTCAACAACAATCCTAAAACAAGAGGATGAAAGTCACCCAATTACCACCCAAATATCTTATGGAAACCTAATCTCATAGGTACTTTCAAGAACCATATCTTGGGTTGAACAATGTATCCCATGAATAATTAGACTAAAAATGTATACACACAAAGAGGATATGTGTCTGTTGATATTTTATATTATATTTGGTCTTATCAATGAATTGTAGTAACGGAGATAAAATTGATATATCAAACTAAGAATGATATAGACATATATACTTGAATTACTTCAATGATGTATTAATGATAATTGAATTATATGCCATTATTATGAAATTCATGGGATATCATAGAGAATTAGACTAGAAATGTATACACATGAGGACAAGATGTGTTTGTTAATATTAAGTTTATATTATTGTATTTGGTCTTGACAATGAATTGTAATAATGGAGATGATATTTTACATATTTTTCAAAATTTTCATGTTCCTAAATTTACACAAAACATTAATAATTTTATCAATTAATCCCATTCTACACAAGATAAATATATTTGGCTATCAATAATATTCTAATCTTGTATAGAATGGGTACATACCAATAATAAACAAGATAAACATAATATGAAGATCCACATTCTAACCAATATTCAATAAATATATTAAGAATATTCTACATAAGATAAAGATAAAGAATATTATTAATTGATCCCATTTTAAACAAGATAAAAATATTTAACAATTGATAATATTCCTACCTTGTGTAGAATGGTCACATGCCCATTCTGAATAAGATAAAGAATAATATGAACATCCACATTTTGACAGTTTATAATATTCCCAACAGACTTGTGTAAAATATTCAACATGACATCAAGGTAAGAATATTGGCCTCTTATAAAGAAGCCAATATTCTTACCTTGTGTAAAATGGGCACATGTCCATTCTTCTCAAAATATTAAGAATTTTATCAATTATACCCATTTTATGACACAAGATTGGAGGGATTCTTAAATGGATTATTGAACATAAAAGTATACCATGAAACCTTACGATATCACTATGACATAAGACAATAAATGTACATCATGAGGATGAGATGTGTCTGTTGATATTTTATATTGTATTTGGTCTTATAAATGAATTGTAAAAATGGAGATGAAATTGAAATATCAAACTGAGCATGATATAGACATATATACTTGAATTTTTTCAATGATATATTAATGATAATTGAATGATGCATCATTATTATGTAATCCATGGGATCTTAGAGAGAATTAGACTATAAATGTAGACACATGAGGATGCGATGTGTATGTTGATGTTTTATATTGTATTTGGTATTATAAATGAATTGTAATAATGGAGATGAAACTGATATATCAAATTGAGAATAATATAGACATATATACTTGAATTTATTCAATGACGTATTATTAATAATTGAATTATGTGTCATTATTTTGTAATTTGTGAGATCTCACAAAGAATTAGACCAAAAATGTATATGTATGAGGACAAGATGTGTCTGTTGATATGATATTAAAGTTCTATTATTGTATTTTGTCTTAACAATGAATTTTAATAATGGAGATGATATTTTATATATTTTTTAAAATGGGAATGTGCCTAATTTTATAAAAGACATTAAGAATCTTATCAATTAATCCCATTCTACACAAAAAGATATTTGACAGTTGATAATATTCTAATCTTGTGAAGAATGGGCACATGCCTATTATGAATAAGATATAATATGAACATACACATTGTAACCAATATTCAACTGATTAAATAAAGAATATTCTATAGAATATAAATAATATTATCAATTAATTCCATTCTATATAAGATAAAGATATTTGATATTTGATAATATTCTATTTTGTGTAGAATGGACACATGCCCATTTTGAATAAGATAAATAATAACATGAACATCCAAATTATGACAATATATAATATTCTTATCAAAATTGTGTTGAATATTCTACATGACATCAAGATAAGAATACTAACCTCTTATAAAGAATCTAATATTCTTGCCTCGTGTAAAGCAGGCACATGCCCATTCTTTTCAAGATATTAAAAATTTTATCAATTATGTCCATTTTGTAACATACTCTTGGGGAATTCTTCAGTGGAGTATTGAACATAAAAGTATATCACATAACTTTACAGTAGTACCGTGGCATTAGACAAATACATATGACATTCATAATATCAATTGTACCTAGTGACATCCCACAAAGAATTATACCAAAATTGTATATGTATGAGGATGAGATGTGTCTGTTGATATTTTGTATTGTAATTGGTATTATCAATGAATTGTAATAATAGAAATGAAACTGATATAATAAACTAAGCATGATATAGACATATATACTTAAATTGATTTAATGATGTATTAATGATAATTTAATTACATATCATTATTATGTAATTGTTAGGATCTCATAGATAATTAGACTAAAATGTTTACACATGAGGACAAGATGTGAATTTTGATATTAAATTTGTATTATTGTATTTGGTTTTAACAATGAATTATAATAATGGATATGATATTGATAAATTGAACTGAGCATGATAAAGGAATATATAATAGACTTACTTCAATGGTATATTAATGAGAATTAAATTGCACATCATTATTCTGTAACATAAGATAGGATCATTATTCTTGTCTTGTTTAGAAAGGATAGTCTCCATTCATCATTTTCTTAAAATCTTATATTATCATCTGGTTAGAATGTATAATGTTTGCATTCTTATTCCCACTCTAAACTATAAATTATACCCATTATACACAATCAATTAAACCCATTCCACACAATATATGATCAATATTTTAATAATAATGTTATATAATGGGCTACTTATTAAGCCTTTTCTGAATAAGATAGGTTGAATATTCTTATCTTATTCTTACTTAATTGCAACACAAATAAAAGTGACAATTTTATATGTATATAATGGTAAAAGACTATTTATTTTAATCCTATTTAAATGTAAGATTAATTGTGAGGTTTATGTGGTTATATTAATTGTAATTAATAGGTAATTTTAAATAATATCTAAACTTTAATCGATTCTAAGATGTATTACAAAAAAATATTTTCCACCTTACTTTTATTAAATAATAATAATTAAATTTTATAATTGTTTAAAAAAAATTATCCAAAGGAAAATAATGCTTGTCAAATGTTAAAATGTTCCCATAATCAAGGATAAAGATAGTTAATTGGTATCACCAATTATTTAAATTATTGCATTATTTAAAGAAAATCAAGCTCACTTTCTTTAGAACTTTCAAATCAGGATGAGATTTGAAACCTATTTTCCTTAATCATTTAATTTTGATTATTATACTTTATAATATTTCATCTTAGCATATTTTCTTGAAATTTCACAAATTAAGTTTAATTTCTAGTAATATTTTACACACATGAAGAGTATTACTATTTAACTTCAACATTAATAAATGTGGAAATTTTACTAGAATATAATGGTTAAATAATAACAAACTTATTCCTATTTAATTGTTTAATTAATATATTAAATATTTGTTAAGATAATTTCTAAAGTTAGTTTCATTTATAGTTATATCCTTTTTATTATTACTAACAATGCCCCTGAGTAAATTATGGAATTTGTGGAAATTTCAACAATATTTTATATAGGTACTAACGAGATATTCAAATAATTTATAACACATATCAAATAAGTAGAATTGTCAAATCATGCTGTATTGATAAGCCCTCTTGAACTGACAAATAAAGTGTAAATATAAAATAAACCATGCTAGATTTCATAAGCTTAATAATTTTCAAATCAAGACATCTCATAAAATTATGGTGGGGTATTTTTCAAATTTTAAAATCAGCATGATAGTTAATACAACAAGTATTTTTAATTTTTTTAAATTTATACACTTAGCTTTTGGGTGGCATTTATTCATAATTAGATGTATTATAATTTTTAAGTATCAAAATAATCAAGTTTATTTAGTTTATTTTTAGGTAAGCAAGGAAACCATACAATAGACAAAAAGGGAGGTGAAACTATTCAAAGGTTGGTGATGCTACCACATGGAATGAGAACATACTAACATCAACACTATAAACAAATAGATATAGTTAGGTTTCAAAGATACCAACATCCATTTAGGAACCTATCGACACTACAAACATCCTAGAACCTATCGATAATAAAGATAGACAAATATAGTTGTGTTTTAGGGATAACAACATCCATCTTGGTCGCTATCAGTACTGCAAACACATATAAATAGTCAAGTTTTAGGGATACCAATATCCATCTGAGAGTCTAATGAAACTACATTGAATAACATAGGAATAATATAATAGGAAAACAACATAGATAGGAAGAAATATAATATCAAAGTTATTTATCCCATTTTCAAGAAAAAGAATAAATACAACATCATGTTGTGTTTGCACATAGAGCAAAAACTACAACATCTACAACTAGGTTTTAATTTTTTTAAATATATACTATTCCTTATTCTTTAAAAGTTATTTATATATTTCTCATTATATCTACAACATGTAAATTGCATTCAATTTTTGAATTAAGATTCCAATTGCAATTAGACTCACTTCAACATTGGTTTCCATTTCAAAAGTTAAATCAAGTACAACAATGACATAAAAAATGAAAATGAAAAATACTCATGTAAATTCCTTGTGTAATTTCCTTGTAGATGTATTCTTACTAAGCTATCTAAAAATGTAGTTTCTTGTAAAAAAAAATCAGAAATTGAGTCCTTTTGTAATCATATTGTTGATCTCTTCCTCACTTTCAGCTTTATTTTCGAAGTCTGGCTTGACTCTTATTTGTCTACTGATGTAGTTTTCACATATAAATAATTAATATCAAATAGTACTAAGTCCTTGTGTAATCTCCTTATATATTGATTACCGAGATTTAGTTTTATTTCCATTAACTCAAATTTATCTATATGCAATTGTCGTATTGTAAAAAAATAATTTTTAGAAAGTAACTCCTTTTCTACTTATTAACGACTTTTTCCTCCTCTAAAAAATGAATATAAAATTTTAAAATAATCACTCTAAAATATATGAAATATCCTCCTTGTGATAATTTTAACTTTCTTTCAACTCTAGCTTCATGTTAATAAGTAAAAGTAATTTTTTATGAAAAATAATTATAGCAAACTAATTTAATTTTAAAAATAACACTTATTCCTCTCTAAATGTGCATTAATAGCATATAATGAGTGGTTGATATTTATTTCTAACATAACTAATATTTATTAATAAGTATATGCCTATATTGTACACAAGATAAGAAGCTTTTATTATTAATTGATAAAATTATTTTTAACCTATTTAGAATGAACATAATTCCCTATTATACATAAGTCTTATAATATATTTTGAATATTATCGATTAAGAATCCAATGGGATTTGCATGTGTGCAATGGGAATGTGCCCATAACTCCACATTATTAAATTAAGACTATTAAAAAGAGTCCAATATGCCCATTCTACACAATATATTAACTATATTATGAGCATAGAGCAAGAAGTGATCATGTTATACCCCATTATACTAATGTATTAATAGTATTTTAATAATATTGATAATTAATAATCCAATATTTGTATCTTATGTGAAATGGTCATATGCCCATTTCACACAAACCAAGATGATTGGATTCTTAAGTGATAATGATAGAATTACCTTTATAGTAAAAAGGGCAGATGACCAAAAATTTGAAAAATATAAGCACATCATCAATTAAAAATCCAATAGTCTTCAAATTTTTAGACTATGAGAATCTTAATTGATGATGACATTCTTCTATTTTTCAAAATGGGCATGTGCCCATTCTACACAAGCCAAAATAATTATGAGCATTAAGCAAGAGGTGCTCATATTATGCTCCTTTCTACATAATTTTTGAATATTAAAAATAGTATCAATTAAGAATCCAATTTTTTTATTTTGTGTAAAATGGGCACATGCAAATTATACACAAGTGAATATTCTTGGATTTATTAATTGATAACATTCTTACCTAAAATTGTGTAGAATGGACATGTTCCCATTCTACACAAATTAAGACTACTGTATTCTTAATTAATGATGACATTATTATCTTTTTTAAATGTGTATGTGCCTATTCTACACAAGCCAATAAAATTATGAGCATTGAGCAAGAGTTGCTCATATTATGCCCCTTTTTACATAGGTATATTATACTAAAAACATTATCAATTAAAAATCCAAAATTTGTATTGTGTGTAGAATGGGCACATGCAAATTCTACACAAGTAAATACTATTAAGATATAAACATGTAAAATACCTATAGTAAAATTACACATAAAGCTTCCACAATAATCTATAGATTTTGCACACATAGAGGTGTTATTTTCCCAAGACATATATCTATTCACCTTTATCATATCTATGAACAATTGTGCAAGGTCTTTTGTAACTTAACCAATCAACCTCTCTGTGAAAGTACTCCCCAATTATGGCCCAAGTATTTTATATTGCTCTTTCATATCTTCCATGAGCTTCTTAGTGACGTCATTTGTGGCTCAGAGAACTAAAACTAGGTCCCCTACTACTTTCTATTCTCCACTTGTGGTCTTCATTTTGGTGAGGGATAAGAGATATTGTTCAGTCCTCCATTCCATAGGGTTCCCTTCTTGAGTGAAAGTTTGCATGAGCACCCTCCTCATTCTCCTAGATTCTCTCTCAAATTACCATTGGACATTTGGGTCCCCATTATAGACCATATCTGGTCTTTGTGTACTTAAAGGCTCAATGGGCCTAACCAAAATTGGTCTAGTTAATGTCCCCAAATTAGAATAAGGTAGAAAATGAGGGGTGAAAGAGATAAAAGTAGAAGATGGAAGCTTGGGGGAAGGAGGAACATGTGAAGCAAAGGGAAATAAGTAAAAAGGAGTGGAGGAAGAGGATGGATGGGAGTGAAATGAGGAAGGACAAATGGGGATGACCACAAGAACAATTAGGAACACCATTGGTCATGGGTCATGTTAACTTGTGGACCAATGGCACTTGGGAGTGGGGTGTTTAATAATAATGAGGAAATCAGCTAAATAAAGATGAATCTCTAGGCCCCTAGGGTGATAGAAAAAGAGGGATAAGAAGAAATTATGGGATAAATTGAAATTTGAATAGAGGGATATCAAGGAGTCACCTTTTGATTTTTATTGAGCCTTATTCTCAAACAAGTTTGATAGGTTTTACATGACATTTTCTCATTTGTTAGGATCTCCTGAGGCTCTGACAAATCTAACACCCCTAAGAGACTGACAAGTATGATAGGTCCTATGTGGCACTTTATCATTCTTTAGGATATACCATCTGCAAAAAAATCTCCATGAAATTCCAAGTAGGACTCTGGGGTGATGTCATCTAGGGAAAACCTGCATAACCTTAACTTTTAAAAACAACACAATTAACACAAAATATTATAGGTATGGGAAAAATTACACATTGAAACAAAGGAGGGATACATTCATGTGACTATATGGATCTTTGTGATGAGCATTCACACTTTTATAATGTTGTGAATAATACTCAGTTGATCAAGGTGAAATAGGGGTTCAATGTTTTTTATGATTTGGGACAAGGTGAAAGAAGATTAGGGATAAGGTGAAATAAGGTGGAACAATTGATTAGAGATGATGAAGGATGATTATGGAGTGACTATCGATGATAAGGGATGATGAGGGATGATGAGGGGGTGATTAGGGATAATGAGGAATGAGTATAAAATAATTAGGGATGATGATGGATGATTAAGGAGTGACTGTGGATCATGAGGGATGATGAGAGATTGATTAGTGATAATTAGTGATGATGAGGGTCGATAAGGAAAAGACTAAAGACTATGAGAGATGATGAGAATTATTAACAGAGTGATTATAATTGATGAGGGATGATAAGGGTCAATGAAGGAATGGTTATGGATGATAAGGGATGATGGATAGTAAGGGTTGATGGAGTGATTAGGAATGATGAGGGATGATGGAATGACTAAGAATGGTGAAGGTCGATGAGGGATTATGAGGGTCAATGAGGGAGTGATTAGGGATGATGTAAGATAATGAGGATTGATGAGGGAGTGACTAAGGATGATGAGGGACTGATTAGAAATGATGATGGAGGATGAGGGAGTGAGTAAGGATGATGAGGGATAATAAGGGAATGATGGTGGATCTCCAAGGACCATATCACATAATAGTGAAGTGTCTAGTTGTTAAAGTACACTTATGAGGATATACCAAAATTTTTCTAAATGGAGGGAATTTTGAATTTCATTTTCTATAAGTACCTTATTCACTTGATACTTGGTAGTTGAAAGGCCTAGGAATTGCGTGGAATTTGAGATCTTAATATCCTAGGAAGGGCCTAGGATATACTCAGTATAGGCCTAGGATTTGAGTTGAGTTTGTGATCTTGATGCATAGTAGTGAAATTTCCTAAGATTTTGAAAAATCCTTGTGAGATGATGTTATTTTGAATTCCAATGTTTGGTACTAAGCTCAAGAGGGAGTCAATAGGTAATAAGGTACTATTGATTATTGACTTAAGATATAATTAATGATATATATAGATATGCTTGAGCACTAAATTTAGGAATTTATGTACATAACCCCCCTCTCTCCATATGGTTTGGGGAGAGAGAGATAAAAATATGAGTCATTATGATATGAGATAGAAAATAAGGTTTGAAATAAATCTTCTCCACCCCAAATGATAGATGTAGTGATAGTGTTAGAATCTTATGCAAGTTTGGAAAGATACAAGATGACTTTGTTGTATAGGAGTCTAGAATAAAGTGGCCAGGTCATGCATGCATGATATTGGAATTGATGGATTGATGGAATGACCCATTTGTTTGATATTTATTTATAAGTGAATGGTATCTTTTTTATATGACTCTTGAATGATGTTTCAATTCCTTCTATTCTTAATAGTGTGTACTGGGGTGATTATCCCCATTCATGTCTGGTAGATTAGGTAGGGACATCATGGATTACTCTGGGAATATTTTCATATGATTTCCACTATGGAAATAAGATAATATTGAGTCAATCATGTTATTTAAGTAATAAAAATTGGAGTGATGGATATGGATCAATTGATTATCAAGTAAACATTATCAATTGATGATATTCATGTCCATATAGGATCATATAGTTATGAATGTCAACATAGGATACCCTATTAGATCAAACCATTATATTTAAAGAGGGGGTGAATAAGTGGATAGTCTTACTACTGAGAGATTGAATTGAATTGATTTTGATTTATAGACCTAAAATTACAATATCTGAACTATGACCATGTAAATGTTATTTCCCAATCCTGCCATGATGCATATGTTATATAAATTTCATGTTACGTATTTAATATATAGATTATGATTCTATCCATTTTCATTGATGAATTGGTGTGACCAGTTTTCATGAGATCTATGAGATCATTTCATAACTACAAGTATCTATTTAACCCACCATGAATAACATGATTATGAGATGGGAATGTCACTGCCTATAATAATAGGGTTATGATATGGGAATAACACTACATAAAATGGAATTAACATTACTTCTTAGACCATAAATAGAATATGGGGATAGCGGTTTGGGAAAGAAAACCCTATAATATACATATAAAATTTAAGGTCAATTTAAAATGATCTAATCACTAGTACATTAATGATGTCATTTCCAAATTGACTTGATAGATCCAGATCCAAATCAATGGTTCATTGAGAAGATACAGATAGGTATGAGAGGCCATTTATGGAATAAAGTTCATGTTATTTACTAAATGGTCATTTATTGACCTAATTATATATAGAGAGATAGAGTATATAGGAAATGAGGGTCAAGTAAATGCACAAACATAATGAGTTAGTGAGTGAATGAAAATATTGAAAAAATGGGAAAAATAGATTATGATATAATAGTCAATGGGGAAATTGAGACTTATAATCAATACTGGGTGGGGGTTGATGGGTGCACAATCATAGATAGTAGCATGTATGTCAGACCTTGCCTATCTAGATTAACACCTATGCATTTTGAGGTTCATTGATGAGGGAATACAAATTGGGTCTATTTGATTTCATGATCTAGGTTGTTTTTATTCTTCAGTGAAAGGAACGATCAACAGATCATTGGTATCATTGTTGTCTTTAAATTATGGCATTATTCAAATAAAATCAAGCTCACTTTATTTAGAAATTTTAAATAAATATGGGATTTGAATAATTCTTTCCTTATTGGTTCAAAGAAGCATGGGATTTGAAGTGCACTTTATAATATTTCATAAACTTGGTGTATTTTATTAAAAGACATTAAATTAATTTTAATGCCAATAATATTGTACACACATAAAGGGTATGCCTATTTAGGGTAATAATGTGGCACTTTTACCAAAATACAATGCTTAAATACCAATAATATTATTCATTTTTAATTAATATATTAAAGGTATGTGTTAAAATAATTTGTACAATTAGTTTCATTTATAGTCATATCATTTTATTAGTACTAACTATGCTCTTGAATAGATTTATGGACATTTTGAAAAGATTTCATGTAGTTACTACACAAGATATTCAAATAATGTATATCACATCTCAAATAAGTACAATTGCCAAATCATGTCATATTGAAAAGTCCTCCTACACTAACAATCAAAGCATAAATTGAACAAATGCCATGCTAAATTTTATACACTTGACAATTATCAAATTGATATGTATCTCAAAGGTTTATGGTAGGGTGTTTTTCAAATTTGAAATTAGGCATGGCATTTAATGCAACATGTATTTTTTAGATTTTGTAATTTTTCCACTTGCATATTGAGTGGTATTTGTCTGTAGTCAGATGCATTATAAATTTTTAAGTATTAAAAGAATCGAGTTTCACTCCTTAGTTTATTCTTGGCCAATAAATCAAACTACAAAACATATAGAAAGATATGTTAATGAGAGCATACTAGAATCAACATTATCAATATATATATATATATATATATATATATATATATATATATATATATATATATATATATATATATATATATATATTCAAATTTTAGGAATACCAACATCCATCCAAGAGCCTATCAACACTACAAATAGATAGATATAGTCAGGTTTCAGGGATACCAACAACCATCCTAGACCCTATCGATAATATATAAAGAAAGAGATAGTCATTTTTAGGGAATCCAACATCCATTCAAAAACCTATCAATAGTACAAAGAGATAGAGATAGTTAGGTTTCAAAGATAGCAGTAACCATTGTGGAGCCTATCGACATTACAAAGAGATAAAGATAGTTAGATTTTAGGGATACCATCATCCATTTGAGAGCTAGATAAATTGTACTGAATGACATAGGAGCAATATAATAATGAAATGACATAGATAGGAATAAATATAACATCAAAGTTTTCTCTTTAATAACTTGACAAAAAGAAGATGAAATATAACATCAAGTTTTGTAACTAGCATAGAGAGTAAAATCTACAACATCTACTACCAGGTTTTAATTCCTTATTTTTTGAAAATTATTTATCTCTTCTTCCTTATATCTACAACATGTAAATGGTATTCAATTTTTAAATTAAAAATTTGTCAATTGTAATCAAACTCTGTTAAACATTGGTTTCCTTTTTATAATTTTATTTTAAGAACATCATTGACATACAAAAATAAAAATTATAAATACACGTGTAAAATATTTGTAATCTCTTTATGTAATTTTACTAAGCTATCTAAAAATGTAGTTTTGAGCAAAAAATAAAAAATTAGGTCTCTAAATAACCACCTTGTCCATCCATTCCTCACTTTAAACTTTATTTTCCAATTCTGGATTGACTCTTATTTATATGTAGATGTATTTTTTGCATAAAAATAATTAATATCAGATGCCACTGAGTCCTTATCTAATATCCACTAGCTTCACTTAATCTGTTTGTAATTTTCGTACTATAAAAACAAAATTATTAGAGAGTAACTCCTTTTGTACTTTGTAACAAATTTTTTCTCCTTTAAAATAATGAATATAAAATTTTAAAATCATTGATAAGAAATATTATGTGATATCTATTTCATGATAATTTAAAATTTCATTTGACTACCAATTCACATTTATATGTAAAAATATTTTTTAATGAAAAAATAAGTATAGTTACAAGAGATTTGATTTTAACAATAACACTTATTCCTCTCTAAATGTGTACTACTAATTTATAACAAGCAATTGATATTTATCAACTTTCAAAATCAAAATTTATTAATAATTAGAGGCTTATGCTTGACACAAGATAAGAAGATTTAATTCTTAATTGATTAAATTATTTTAAACCTATTTAGAATGAGTACAATTGCCTATACGACAAAGGTCTTGTAATATATTATGAATATAATTGAATAAGAATCTGATGGGATTTGCATGTGTGTATTGGGCATGTGCCCATGACTCCATATTATTAAATTAAGACTAATTTTAATAAGAGTCTGATATGTCCTTTGTACACAAATTATATATTAATTGTATTATGAGCATATAACAAGAATTGATCATGTTATTTAATATAATAATAATATATTAATAGTATTTTAAGAATATTATTAATTAAGAATCCAATATTTATATCTTGTGTAAAATGGGCATGTTCCCCTTTCACACAAGCCAGGGTTATTGGATTCTTAAGTTATAATGTTAGACTTACCTTGATAGTGTGGAATGGGCACACACCTAAATATATGGAAAAGATAATCACATAATCAATTAAAAATCCAATATTATTCTAATTTTTATGCTATTGGATTCATAATTGAAGTTGTGAAAATTATATTTTTCAAAATGGGCATGTGCCTATTTTATACAAGCCATCTAAATTATGAGCATGGGTTTGAGTATACTATGGAACCTTGAGATGTTACTATTGTCACTCTGAGTTTCACCCTTTGAGGATGTGTTTCAAGACTCCTCACACAATTGACACAATGGAAACACTCCTAAGCTATCATAGACTTAAAATATGGAGTGAATCTCAAGAGAGGGATAGTTACCTTGATGCTACACCTAAGAATAACAATACACCTACTCAAATTCAAAGAAAAAGGAGAGAAAAAATTAAATGAAATAAAAAAAGGTGATGCACCAAATGTATTCAAAACTACCACTCATTTTAAAGTGAAAAATTGAACAATAAAACTAACTTAACACTACACAACTCCTAATCTAATCCTCTTGCATTAGTATTTTGTAGAGGTTAGAGATTCAATGCATAACTAAGAGGGAGGAAGATATACACTAGTAATCAATATATGAATTAGGTATGACAATAAATAAAACCTAAAATAATGAATTAAAACTATATATATGTGAGTAAATAGGACATCAAATCAAGGAGAACTATTTCATCATTTGATAAGATCAATTATTAATATGTATACACTAAATATAGTCATAGAATAAGGCAAAAATTAGTCATTTATTTATTAAAAAGGATTAAAAATGATCAAGGATTCACCATACTCATATGTATTATCCTTTAAAATACATTCAAGGATATATATATGTGTGTGTGTGTGTGTGTGTGTGTGTGTGTGTGTGTGTGTGTGTGTGTGTGTGTGTGTGTGTGTGTGTGTGTGTGTGTGTGTGTGTGTGTGTGTGTGTGTGTGTGTGTGTGTGTGTGTGTGTGTGTGTGTGTGTGTGTGTATGTGTGTATATATATATATGTGTATATATATATATATATGTATATATATATGTATATATATATATATATATATATATAGATATATATATACATATATATATATATACACACACATACACACACACACACACACACACACACACACACACACACACACACACACACACACACACACACACACACACACATATAGAGAGAGAGAGAGAGGAAATAATCATATTATTCATCTTCAACATGTGTTGTCTTGGATTAATGATGAAATCATGATAAGTGGTGTAAAAGTGACTCTTCATCTCCTATGACTCATCCTTCACTTAAAATTGCCCTTTTTTGATTGAGGAGGTATAAGTTGACAACTTGACACATGGTTTATTTGACCTCCTTGGAATATTGATACACCATTCTTGGATCTTGAAATTCATCTTCCCTCTTGGTGATAATTAAACTTAGGACTTATAATTCTTTATACTATGCTCTGTATCATTAGAACCTGTAACTTGCATGTCTAAGTCTGTTTGAACCAAAAGAGTGCAATGATGACAAGTTTATCCTTCTTCTAAGGTCTAGCTATTTTTTGAAGATTTCCACTATATATTTTCAAATTCATTTAGGTATTTTAGAATATAATGAAACTTATGTCCAATCTCATAGAATTTATTCAATGGATTAACCATCATAGCCTACTAGCAAGAAATTTATAGGGAATATAGGTGTTCTTGAGAACATGTTCAATTTATCATAAGGTCTCAAGATTGGTACTTGTATGAATGGAATTTTTTGAGACTCTTCTCCACGAAATATTCTTCCTTATTACCTAAAAAAACTTAGTATACAATGCAAATACCTTGAAATAGGCTTGAAGGACTACCAAAGGATTGTGTTCATCCTTGTAGTCTCTTAACATCATGAAACGGATAAACTACCTATGCATTGGAGCTTCAAACCTAATTTTAGTCCTCAAAATAGGATTATGTATCACCTTTATAGTTTCCCAAGGGTGACATAATATATTTATAGTTGTGTCATGAAGTCTCTTATTACCATTTATGACCTTGAGAAGGTCTACAACCTCACTTTTCTATCGAACCAAGAAGACAATCTTCACATATCTTGATTTAGAGACTTAAAACCTATCTTAACATCATAGGGATCTCTTGGATGGATGGTTGGGGATAATTATACCTTTTCCTAGGTTTGGGAATCCTCTCCAACTGATTGAGGTGTTTCCATATAACAAAAAACTTGTAAATAGGCCTGAAAGTTTAGCTTCTATGTCATTTTCATGCATTTATCCTTCACACATGCCATGATTATGGATCTAATAGATGATGATGAGACACACACACACACACACATATATATGTATATATGTATATATATATATATATGTATATATATATATATATGTATATATATATATATGTATATATATATATGCATATGTATATGTATATGTATATATATATGTATATGTATATATTTATGTATATATATATATATACATACACACACACACACACACACACACACACACACACACACACACACACACACACACACACACACACACACACACACACACACACACACACACATATATATATATAATTATAGTATTTTATAGGCCCTTTAAGTGCATTATATTCCATTATAGATCCATTTATAGTCATTGAGTTCTTTCTATGGTCTTTTAGTAAATTTTTGGTCTCTACATTTTAAATGAGTGTTCATAGAGAATAAGGCCTTGATTGATAAATAAATTCCAATAAATTGGAGTGTAAAAACCTTATTAACATACCATAAGGCAATTCTACCCCATGCATCTTTTCATTTGACTTCCCATGTAAGAAAGTTGACCTTCTTAACTGTGCAGGCCTGTGTGTGAAGGTTGAGATGAGTGTTTTAACCATAAAAGACTTAAAATTTATTATCCTTTATTATAAATGTATTATTAATACCATAAATTTTCTCTAAACACTTATCTAAAAATCTAACTCCATCAAAATCCTAAAACATGTTTTGACCTATAACTGGGGTTTACAAGTAGTTTAGCAATCTTGACCTTAATGGTATCTTTTTGATGATTTCACCTCATGGAAAGTGTTACAATAATTTTATAAAGCTTATAAAATGTCATTCACACTTAGATATGAACATTAAACTTCAATATCCATTCAAAACCTACCATGTCGCTTTAAACTTGAGACCTTGTTCAAAAATCCTAACTCAATGGTCTTCATAGCCTATTTCTTGCAACTACTTATGAAGAATGATTGTAGAGAGATTTTAAACTTGATATATGTTTCTAATATGTTTTATATTACTATTAATGATAATAAATCAATCCCTTTTATTGGTTTCTTCAAGATTGAATTCCAAAGGCAATTTTGCCCTTTTAGGTCTCCATGGGCCTAATAGACATTCTTTAGAAGATTTTGGCTCAAACTAGTAATCCAACTAACTTGGATGATTATAAAAGTGTTTTATAATGATAAAAAAAATAATAAATATTATTATGAATCTTATACCCTAAAATCCAAGAAAACACAGTCAACTTTCTCTTTTTAGGCCTTTCTTGTTGACTGCCTATATGCAAATTACACAGTCAATTATAACTAGAAATACAAGGTGAGTTTAAGTGAAAAAATAGTTTTAAAAATTAAATATACCCATATATAAAATTTAAATTAAGTTTAAAATGATTTATTAGGTTAATATTCCATTTATAAGTCTTTGGTGAAGTGCTTAAGTTTTGTAGGTAGCTTGACATTTTTAGCCTTAATAGCTCTTTTCTGGTGGTTTATTCTCATAAAAAGGAGTCTTGAGGACTCTAATAAATTTATATACCTTCATAAATGTTATTAATATAATTATTTAACATTAAAACCTCAAAATCAAAACAAAACTTGTATCTTCTTGTTCATTCTATTGTGCAGGCTTGTAGGTGCACATTCCAAGTTTAAACCCCATTGAAACCTTATTTTTGGGGTGGGTATTATAAAAAAAGATGGGTATAACTATTATATGTTCACTTGGAATATATTTTTATAGTTTATACACTCATCACATCCTTTTCACCTCATGTGATTCCTATAAAATTTATACTCTCTCTTCATGCTTATACTTGCACACTTAACACAATCAACTTTTGGCCTACATGTTTAGACTACAACATGGAAAATCTGACCATTTTAATGCCTTGGAAAATTTTGAGATAGTTTTAAAATATTTATTTCAATATGAACAACTAACATTAAATCACCTTATTGTTGGAAACACCTCACAACTCTAACAACCTTTCCTGTACAATCATGATCATTGAGAGTTTGAGTTGGATTTGATGTTGCATAGGCTATTGAACCTTTAAGAGATAATTTTAAACCATTTACATGAATTCACCAAGAAAAAACCTACCATTTCATATATAAAACTATGATAATGGGGTTTAGGAGGGTTTTAGAGGCACTAAATTTCTTAATGATGATTCATAAATATATACCTCTTAATCCCAAAACTATTGCCATGAATTTGAAGGGCATAGGGGTGGTCAACATATCCTAATGTATTTTTTTTAAAAAAAATCCTCCTCCATGAAAAAATATGATGAAAATGACTTATTTGTGCCTTCCAATGACTTGATGGAGAAGTTGAATGGTTTTCTACATTGAAGAGGTATGAAACTTCTTTTTGAACATGATTTTGGCTTGATGAAGGCTATAATAAGTTTTATTGTGCCCTATCACCTTGTGCCAATGTTATCACATACAAAATAATGTTATTATACCTTGAAAGTCTATGTAAGACTCTTTTAACTACCACTTTCATGTTTAAACTAACTTAAAAGACTTAGATAAGTGTATGAAAATGTACTAACCACATTTTAACCTTGGGTTGACTCTACCACACATGAATCTTAATATACTAATACAAAAGAATGAACTCTTTTGGGATATTTTACTTTAGTGTAACATATATTTTCCTTAGTTTTACACCGAAGGAAACAGTATTTCCAATGAGATAGCACATCGATATATAATGCAAGAAAAAGGTTCTCATGTGCTCACTTGAAGCATGCAACTTAAGATTAGTTGAAGTTGGTTTTATCACATGAAGGTGTATTCATTTACATTCATAAAAAGAGGTACTCATAATATCACTTAGTCCTAAACTCATACTTAGTTCCATGTCAAAATATTAACTATTCAATCATTACTTAAATAACCAAGTAAAAATAAGCTAGTCACAAACTGATAACAACATATTAATAACTCCATTATAATCATTTATAGATTACACAAGTATTTATTTAACATATAAACTTCCTTTCATTAAAATTTATAAGTCATATTTAATATTACAATGACTTAGAGATTATAATGATCAACAACAATACTAAATAACCCAAGGGGGTATTTATTTATGGTTTACCTCAACCATTTAGTTATATAAGTAATTACAAAACAATGACTCATCGATGATCATTAATAGTAACGATTCATAGCAAGCCATTTATAATGTATCCCTAATGACCCAAGCCTAACTACCCCTATATGCTCTCTTTATGCCATATCCTTGATTTTGTCCACCTATCTTCTCAGAGGTTGGTTCTAAATTTGTGTTTGACTATTCTTCTTCGACATTCATGTGAACCATTCCTTAATTATCTCTACTTTACACACATTTCAAAATTATTTAGATAATATCTAAGTCCTACATTCTTGGGTTCTCCATGTTTCATGCTTCTTTGTTCCACATTAGTTGCCTCTTCCTTGCTATGGTCTTCCTCACCATGGTATTTTGTGCCAATGTATTTTACACAGTGTCTCTCCTATGCCTATGATTCCTTCTATGCTACTTTTCTTCAAAAAGTACTTAACTAAAATATCTTAAAAATTGAAGGCCCAACATCAGCCCACACTATGTCAATAGTCCATCCCAGACTATGCATTTTGTTCATATCCCTTTGTTAGCAAAAACTCAGGTCCCATCTATTCTACCTTTTACTTCACTTTATCCCTATGATTCAATGAATTCTATGGCTTAAAAGTGATTTATTTGACTTCTTCCTTAAGATTCTTAGTCTCCTTGGGTTACTTTATAAAGTCACCTTCTTAAATGGTTAAACTCTTAAGTGGTGCATAAACATCCTTATGAACATCTTACACTAAAGTAACCCCTATCAAAACCTATCCTTAGAGCACTTAAAAAATAGAATTTAAATCTTGATGATGAGCACTTATTTTATTTTCCAAGGCCTCCATATCTTGAAATGATTTGGCACACTTAGATGTATCTTTTACTTTTAATGCACTCTTAGCCAATATTAACATTAAAGTTCTTCTTCTTGAAGTTATGCTTCCAAAATTTTATTAAGCCATGCTATTTTAACAAAAAACCCATCAAGGATGTGAACCATATCACTAACTCTATTTGAAAATATCTTACATACTTTGATGGCCTTAGAGAACTGATCTGTTGTTCATGTTTTCTATTACTAGGGATTATGTTGGTCTTTACATTTTTTCAATAATAGTTCTACTAGGGTTCCTAATTTAGTAATAACCTCTCTATAAATAGGAACTCCATATGCAAAATTTTACTCCTAATCCAAAATATAATTGTAGAGTGTTAGAGTCTTCACTTTAGCCATCATAACTATTTTCAATTAATGCTTGAGCTCTTCTAACTCCTCTTCAAGATTTATCTTTTTTGTGTAATTTTTGTCATAGACAACAATGATATCTTGATGTTTCCTCTTGATCTATTTTACATCAAATTATTGTAATCATTCTACCTTGCCACCACATGATAAAATTTCAAAAGAGTCATGCTTGCCTAAGATGTTGTGCACATTTGGGGATCCAACCAAATTGTATTAGGAATTTATACCTTTCTTAGTTCCAAAATAATGTTTCCTGAAGGTAGTTCACAATGTAACTCTTTATTATATATCATTTAAAAAAAATATTGTTCTCATCGAGTTTTCTAGGTCAAGTCCTCCTTGGGGAAATATTTCCACATATACAAGTGTTTTTTCAACACACTCTACTGATATTGGGTATGAAGGGAAGGGTTTACACTAGTAATCACTAGCCTTTACTTCATAGATTCATTAATAGGTTAATTCCCTTTAGAGGGATCACAATCAAGTATTTATACATTATGCTCCTCTTCTTGGTGACTCTGACTAGCATGGAGGAATCCCATGCCCAAATTTATGTTTATGCCTCCCTCCTCTTCACTAGTGGGACTACTAACATCCACTTGTGTGTCATCAAGGGAAATTTCTTCATGTTATGCTAGTGATGGATCCTTCTCTAAATCTGACATGGCCTTTTAAACCTCTTGTTCCTTAAGGGAAGGCCCCATATCTAGTGTTTCTTCTAGAGTCACCACTTTCTATTAAGGTTTCCCATCCTTAGGCACTAAAGTATCTTATTTTGGAGGAATAGATGTATGTGTGGTAGAATCAGGGCCTTCTGGTTAAATTGTAAACATGTTATCTCTTGATGGTGAAGGGGTAATACTTTGTCATTTAGGTTGTTCTAGTTTTGCACTCATGCTAACATTGTGCCTCAACCTCATATGCTTCTGGTGCCTTTCAATAATTGGTTAGGGTGGAATGGTTTCTTTCTTATCATTGGCAATCCTCTATGTGCTCTTCCATGTATTTAACACATAAAACAACAAATGAATAGAGTCCTTGACTAAAATTTGTTGACCTTGATGCTAGTATTATCTAATTATAGTTTCTCTCTATATGCCTTCTTCCATGGATACACATACATTTGATGAAGAGTATGAATATTAATGTTAATATTTTTAACATCAATCTTCATGGGGTATGCATCATATATTTTATTGATGAAATTCATAAAATACCTAATAATCAAAGCATATGGTATCTTGAACCACCTAGACAAGTCATTTGAAGGGCTCATCTGAATGTGTGTTAAAGAAAAATGTTGCTTTACTAAAACTAGGTTTGGTATCCTATCTATGTAGATAATTCATTTGGAACGTGTCACTCATTCCCAAAAACTTCCTTTATTCTATCCTACTAGCCCTTCATCTTTAATTTATAAGTAAGGTGATAGTGTTAAGGCATGTGAATTCTTTAAGCCTTTCAACCATAGACTTATTTTTTGGAGGGTAATATCACTTCAATTCATTTCTAGTGTACTCTAGCACACCAATTTCATTAAATACCAATAATAAAATAATTACACCCTAAGCAAATTTCTGAATAGGTAGGTAGTGGGCCTTCTCTATAGCTACAACAATTTTCTTTGCAAAATATTATGAATAATTATAATTGACCCCGAAGGTTATCTGGTGGGATACATACAAGTGCACCATGTTTACCTCTTTCCATCTATATACACCTCTAAAATTGGTCATAATCAAATGCATAACCACTCAAAAGGTAGGACCCTAAAGAATAGCTATATACATTACGTGGCCTTGCTTCTTGTATTCAAATGTTATTGTAGTATTCTTAATTTCCTCTTGATCTTCCAAATCACCATTGAAGTCAACACTTGAGCATTGTAGAACTATAACTTTGATAATTCTCTAGGTTATGATCTTCATCCTATGCACTATACAATAGAATTAACCTTCATGTACACATGAGATAAAGAACCTCATGATCTCCATAGGTTTCCCAAAGTAAGGTAGATTGGACAACTAAAAAACTCTAACATCATTGAGGTTTTTAAAAATAGTAAGATCATAGACAAGCTCATTATAAGTATTTTTCCACTCAACCCTATATTCACATTGTAACTCCACTTCATTCCTTGGTTGGTGGTGATTATAGTCAAATATTTGGCAAGTTAGCACATTAGACTCCCACTTCTTTGCATGCAACACTACTTCAGGATACTACATTTATTCAATCAATACTGAGGGTGAGGGTGGTGCTGCTACTTTATTATTCATGTTTTACACCATCTTAGATTATTTTTCATTTGTTCTCTCAGTCTACTATGGAAAGCTTTCCTCTTTCACATTGGATTAACCATGTACTTATTCTCTTATTAAAACTAGTTATGATCATATTCCCTCAAACTATTCTTCCTAATGTATCACAAGTAAGGGATCAATTTGATGTGCCTTCTTCTTTAGCTACATCACCCTTTGAGGATCTCAAAAATTTAGGTGAGCTAGTCTAACCCTCCTAAAAAAATACATGATTACTTATTTATCTCCCTTAAATCTCCCACTTCAACATCCTCCAATGGAAGACATTAACACCTAAAACCTACAATTAATTCAACTATGATTATCCAATCAGTATTACACCAATTTATTTGTTCAATATGATCTCCTTCATAATATTTTATTTGGTCACTAAAAATTGACAAATGCTCCTCTAGTAGCTTGAAAACACTCTTCTTGACTCTATAAATTCATGAATTTACAATAATAAAGTGTTAAAATGATAATTGGTTAACCTTTTATAACTTTGATGGGTAACCCAAATTTAATTCTCCATGAACTCATCCATAATTTCACTCATTTAATGCCTCTAATAGTATTACCATGATTTCTATTTGGCACACTTACCATTACACACATGATTTTATCACATTTAACACATCTATGCCATCCCATGCTTTTCTCAAAGTGCATGAAAGTTGTAAAGAATTTAAAATTTTTTATTTTCAAGGTGAGAACCTAATTTATTTATCTTGACTCCTCATAGTAGTTACATGCCACATCTTGCATATCCACTTATCCTTATGTGTTTCCACTTACGTGCACATTCCATTCCATCATTTCCTTGGCATTTTGTATTTTTACTTCATTCACACTTCTTACTGCACACTAAAATTTATTCATGGTCCTCTAAGACATGATAAATAAAAATATAAATAACTAAGTATTAACCTACACCTAAGCAAGGGCACGCAACCAATGCCATGCCTTTTTGAAAAAAAACCAAAATCCTAAAGTAAAATAATGGCATATGCCTTATTAAAAAAAGGGAGAAATGGGGTAGTGATTAGCTTATCCTTTCTCAACTTGATGAGTAAAAGCTAATCACTACCCTCATCAAGTTAAACAAGGATATCACCCATTGACATATGCACATGAAAGGGCTTTGTCTAGTCCAAAAATTGGAAAATGGGGGTAGTGATTAGCTTATCCTTGAGTGTGACAAATACCTGTTGGTGAGGATCTATCCATAAGAATTGACCATTATATTTAAGTAGTTCCTCCAATGGCACTACAATCTTAACATATCCTTGAAATAATTTTTTATAATACCCCATGTGTCCTAAGAAAGTGTGGACCTTGCACTGGGTGGTTGACATTGGAAGGCAAAAAATGACTGCAATCTTAGTTGGATCCATTACAAGTCCATCATGACAAATAATGTGACCCAATAAAATTCCAAATGAAGTAGCAAAAACACACTTCTTCAGATTCAAAGAAATTTAAATTATCAGTAGTGCTCAAATATGAGGCAAATATTAACACAATGATCATGTACAAAACCATATATGGTCCAATCATCCAAGTATACTTGTAGGAACTTATGAATAAAATCATTAAAATCCTTGATTGAAATCTATGAGAACATGATCGAAACATTATTCAAACTGAAAGGCATCACATTGTAAGTGAATGAACCCCATTTAGCTGTAAATGTGTTCTTTGTTTTATTTTCTTCGATGAACTAGACCTAATTATACTTAAAAAACCATCGATGAAGGTATAAATTTTACACTCAACAACTCCTAAAATTTCCTCAGTGAAAGGCATTAGAAAAGGGTCAATTATGTAAGTAACATTAAGTACTTGATATTCCACATAAATGTAAATACAACCATCATTGTTGATACTAATCACCATGGGGATCACCCATTCATATTCATCAATAGGAGTGATAAATCCATCACAAAACATACTATCAATCTCTTCCTTGACCTGAGCATGTAGATTAGGATTCACTCGATAAGGTCTATTTTTGACTGGTTGAGCACCCTCAACTAACTTAATGTGCATCTTACCCAATTAAGAATACACTCCTTTAATCTCTATGTAATTTCATGTAAAACCATCTTGATAATTCTTTAAGAGTTTGAAAACCTTGGTTATTTCATTATTAGACCAATAATTCCCCACAATGGCCATCTTAGGCACATCCTCAGTGCTAATATTATGCTAAACTATATGGAGTGGATCTAAATATGATTTTTGGTCATTCTATATGGTTTTTCAAACATTGTATGAACTATACTCAGTATGCAAATCCAAGTGATCAATGGATAGATTGGGAGGGTCAGAATTGGTACCTCCATCAACCTAGCAACAACCTTATATTTGCCTCTCTATATTTGTTCCATCAATGCATGGTCCATTTGAGATTCAAGCAGTAAAGAAGATGAAGAAAGACTAATATATTCTTATAAAATGGATATCTGTCCTCATGTGGGCCATATATATGTCATATACAGTCTTCAATTGGCATTGAATCACCTATAATAACTTGATGCATGGCTTACAGGGTCAGGGATAAATCCATGTGAGGAGATGAGTAATATATCACCAAAATCATATTAATTTTAATGGTACTCAAATAATCCATGTCCAAGCATCATTATTGATGTATATACCATGCTCTAGCCCAGAAGCGTAGAGTACCATATAATGCATGAACCCATAAAATAGTTAGGCAAAGAGGTCTCATATACATTACATAGGTTTTCATAGGCCTCAAGATGAGCTTATGGAGAATTAATACCATCATAACATAAGGTGGCATGAATGTGATTATCATGATGAAAATGATAATTCATGGTAGTGCACACTTGGTCACAAGTGAGAAAACTATGATAGTGAGTTTCCCACCACTGAACATATTTCTATGAAAAACATGTCTAAGTGAGTGCATCCATTCATATTAAAACACATAGAAAGATTCCAACTGTTGCACACACTCCTAAAATTCCATCTGATAGTAAAACCTAGGTGCTTCATCTAACCACAAGGGAAGTTCAAGCATCATATATCCATGAAGAATGAAAATAAACTTATAAAATTTAAGTAGCTTTTGTGGAACATCCTCTCAGCTACCAATATATCATTTGGACTAAGATCATGATGCTCAATTCTTTGAGATGTGACATTATATATATGATTAATGCATCAACATTAACTAGATCAATAAAAGGAGGTCCTTGATTATGGTCTAAGGGAATTACAATGTGTTGATCATCATTTTCAAAACTGATGTAACACTTTTTTAAGCTCAATTTAGCATTGATTGCATAATACCATTGATGACCCAAAAAAGTCAAAAAATCAGCAAATTCAACCAACTCAATTACTTCAAAGTTAGCCTTGAAACTAACACTTAAAATTTCAAAGGTGGCATCCTTAAGAACTCTTATGGATAGTGCATGAGTCTTATTAGCCATTAATTATATATGTGGAGTGGGATATAAAGGATGGATTTTCATATTTCTCTTATCATCCTTGGTGAGTACATTCACCTCTGCACTAGTGCGACTAGTATATCCTGAATGATCCAACCATCAATAACTATGTTTACTAATATTTCTTTATCACACTATTTATTAGGTTAGATATGAGTCTCCTATAATTATGCATGGTTTTATCAATGATACTATGTAGGATTTGGTGCTTGGTGACTTATCAAATTCTTTAAAAGGGGAATAATATCTTTGTCAAGAATTCATTTTCAAAATTCATGAATCTCATTACATGTCAAGTCTTGAAGATCTAAAGATTTTTCCATTTTAGCACATGTATCAGCATCTCTATCCTTAAGACACTAAATGTTGGAAGCATAATGACTGGGGGGTGAATCAGTCTTCAAAACTTTTAATCAATTACATCCACCCATATATGAACTATGAAAGTAATATAATGATCTAGCAATGCATGAAATAAGATAACACATCACATAGTTGGGAAAACCTCATGGGGAATATAACCCAATAAATAAAATCTTGGACAAACTATCAATTAAGACAATGTATAAAATTTAGTTGAGAACCAACCCAACATGGAACACCAACCCTAGATTTATCAAGCACTAACTTAAATTTATCAAGTACCTACTTGATAGAAGGCTACAACCCCATATAACTAAGCATTAATTCAGTCAAAGGACACTTATACAAGCACTAACTTACAAATCAGCTCTAACTCCCTCTTGACCAAGCACCCACACAACCAAGACCAATTCTCCAAGCACCAACATGCAAGGAAGCTTCAATTCCCTATTTGACCAAAAACCAACTTAACTAATCAACATTATTTCTTCCACTCAACTCTCTATCTACTCTATCCACTATTATACATCATGAACACATCTTTGATTCAACTTTGATAGCCTCTCAATAGACAATGACCACTCTTTCAACTCTACTTCATTTGATCTCTCTTAAAACTACATTTAAGCTTCTTCGTTCAACTAGCCCTCTTTGAGATTGAATATGTCATATGACCTTGATATTCAAATATAGAACACCTATATGATCATCATGAAATGATTTTATTATATCTCCTTATGGTTTTCAACATGTTACCTAACCTCCTCAGGCTCATTTATTTATCAATTTATTGGATTCCTTTAAGCATACCCAAATAGGCCTATAACTACCTTATATATACCATTCCTTGTTCATATACAAATTAGTTAGCCACACACCCTTAAAATCTTAGGTTGAACATAAAATAGTTCTTATAAAATCTCATAGACATGATTTAAATTATATTTGAGTCCCTTTTGATCTGTCATAAGTCTATTAGACCTCATTTCACCTTTAGGTCTCATGGAAACCTAATTGCATTAGGCCTTATTATCAATACATTACCATTTGATCCCTTGGAAAGAATTAAACCTCCATACACAACACAATGATTTCATAAAGCATCCAAAAATCCCTTAGGAAGCATCCTTTGAGCTCCATAATACCTTTTAGGTCAAACCACTTTAGGAAACTCCTCAATAGTACTCAGTCTTATTAGGTCTATGTATAAGATCAAACACACTTAATCCACTAAAATATGATAATAAAATGCATAGATAGAATATAAATTAATTTAAGGTTGTTACCAAATGAATTAGACACTTTCACTTAGAGCTTAAGCTTTTAAGAACACCTTTGCAACCCACTCACTCAAAACTACTAGTATACTCAAAAACATAGTCATAGTGATTTAGATATCCAACACCTACGTAGACACTTTAAATGACTCATAATATATGTAAATGGTTATTATAGATACTCAATACATCCTCAAATAAAAAAATCATATAGTCTAATGATAAATATTGGTCTTGTAGACCAATTTCTTTACCTCACATTTCATAGTCTTATCTGAACTAGACTAGTCATTTTTTGAGTAACTTTTTCACCATATAAATGAACTCTAAAGATTATTAAAAGAATTAACATGTGTTAAAATTACTAAAAAAATTTCCATGCACTTTTTTTCATCATTATATCATGAAAATACATTCCAATCCATCTTTTCATTGCCGCTTGGGTTTTACACTATCTACATCATTAGGCCTGTTAACGACTGGATAACTTGAATGACTAGTTTAGAAAACTTGAAGGGTGGAACCTATCCAAAAAACTTCATGGAAAATATTATGAGTATCTATATCCTTATTCCATCAATTTTATTTTCTTGACCAATGTATATTATATTGGTACAATAAATTCTTCACAAACAATCTTGTATCTACACATTTTCTCTCTTATTTGACTAACCACCACAACTTGGAGGTAAATAGGAGAGTTTAATACATAATCCAATAGTTTTTATAGTCATTTGAGACCATTTTTGATTGTTTTAAATAATATCTTCCACATCAAGTCCTTATTAGGGTTTTAAAAAGGCTTAATATAGGTTTTAGTGTTAAAGATTATTCATAAAGGACTACCCATTAAATCCAAAATCAATGCTCATAGATCTTAGCTAGGACACTTCCACATCTCTCCTTAATATCTTAGGTTCCCATGAAGAGACTACACATGCCAACAAATGTATTAAAATGCCTCTTAGGGCTTGAGACTTGATTCTGTGAACTTGAGAAGGCCTTAAACAATGTTTCTTGTAGTTCCATTCAAAACATGGCCTTAAACTTTGTGAACAAGATTAAAAAAAATATATCATACCTCTGTCCATGATCACATATTAAAACTTTTCTTGAAAATTAATCTTCATACCTCTTTAGGCCAAGTAGGGTTTAGGAATGGTTTAGGTGCATATTGATTAGAAGGTCCTACCCCTATAAGCTCACCATAAAAATCTCATGTATAATTATATAACTTATTTTAATTCTCACACAACCTTCACAACCTCTCACATTCTTGAAATCACTCACCTCATCATGCCACCAACTTATACCTTCACCGTGCCATGACTAGACTCAAACTTCCGATGTACTTGATATCTTGACCTATCCATTTTATGTCATGACCTAAATAAAACATCAAAAAAGTAAATACAAGATATCACAACACACTCATGTTGCTACATCATTCTCTTTTTTATGACAACAAACTTCCACAACCTCTTACAGACCTAAAACTATAATCATACTTCCCATGACCCTACTCCTCCCTATGATTACACATCAACTCATGTGTAGATTAAAGACCCTAATTATCCCAATTTGGGACATTTTAAACTCACATAAACCTTACCTACATCATACATACATCCCCTATACATCCATATCATATTAATACCCTTTTGTGCATATGCATGCCCTCTAGATGCCCCTTAGGGCCCTTCTAAAAGCATATTAACCACTTGGAGTGGAATTTTGACCTAAGCCATGGATTAGGGAGGAAACTTGTAGCTTAGACCACATATTTCATTCATATAATACATGGCTTGGGATGTGGACCAGGTAGAACATGCAAAAAAGGATCTAGTTTGGACCAAACAACTAGAAACAGTTACTTTTTGGCCTTTGGCAGATTAGGGTTGCCTTATATGATGCTTCATCATTAATTTTCCTCTTTCTCTCTTGCATTTTTGTTCGGATCTTCCCACTTTATCATCACACTCAAATATTTTTTGTGTTCTTTAATCTCACCTATTTCATTCTTAGCACACTTAACTTTCATTATGACAGGGGATGCCCTATTATTATACAGCTTATCTTGGTGATTTACATTGATCTCTATAGTGTTATTGAAGCTTTTGGGTTGATCCTAGGTTTCTAAAGACTCCATTTAACCTATTATTATGCTCCATCTATTTTTTTTCTCTTAGTTGGTAGATTCTCCTTCACCTCTTTCACTACTTTTGGCTCTTGGTTTAGACTCAGCTTACACATATCTTGATCCTCCTCCTTCATTGCTTCCTATCTTGGGTTATTGGTTGGTATAAAGTTTGAACACTATTATTGAGTTTTATATGAGGTCACTTTTCTATGCAAAGTGAAATTATTATTTGTTTGTAGTAGTATATATGATAGGTTTTGATTGTTTTAGTGATTTAGCTTGTTTAGGGCATTATCTAGGATAATTTTTAAAGTTTTATGCATTTATAGGTGGTTAAAGATATATTTCATTGATTGAAATATCCTAAATCATATGTAATTATCTCTTTGGAAACATTTATCATTACATAACATAATCTTAAATGCTCAAAATGATCTATACAATTTGCATAAATGATTTCCTCTCTTGCTAAACCAGAAAATTACATTAATAGGAAACAATAGTGTTGAAAATAAAGAGTTATATCAAACTTATATTAGGCATGATATTTCACCCTTGATTGAAAATGTCTTTACTTCCTAATAAATCTTCCATTTGGCCTGAAATTGCCTCTTCTTCTAAGTTTATGCATTACATGTTATCTCTCTTTATTTAGCATTGTTATTTCCACAATTTATATGCAAATAGTTTTCTAGTCTTTTGCTACTTGCTTTACTATGGTTATACCCATTATAGATACCTACATCTTTTATGTGCTTGATCATGCTAGTCCTAACCTAGTTTACAAGTCTATTTATAGCTTGGTGTAAGATATCAAATCGAATAGCCTCTATAGATCTCTAGTAGCCCATAAAAGCCTTGAGCCTTCTAGTTATTTATTTAAGTGCCTTGTGTATGCCCTACCAAACACTAGTGGTTCCATTTGGATTCTTGGAGATGCATTCTAGCATTCCTGATGGAACCTCACATATGGTCTCATGTTAGTTCTATCCAATTTAGAACTCTCCTAGCCAACTCCCTTCTGTTAGCTATTAGGATTTGCTTTCAATTGTGTTTTTAGTTTTGCCTTGGTTATTTTATCTTGATTTGGTTTTGTGTTATTCTCCCTACTGGTTCTCCATCTATTTTACTTTTTTATTGTCTCCCATGTTTCTCTTACTTCATTGCATCCATGGCTGGCCTCCCACCCTTGTGAAACCAATCCCATCGGATTTAGGGCCTTATCCTTGAGCTCACTCATGAGCAGGCTACGAATACAATAGAATGCCATATATACCATAGGATCCAAGAGGTTTCCTTAACCCAACATGGTGAATTAGACCCTATAAAATTCCATAGGGTACAATATTGGTAGGTATATAACAAATAGACTTGGTCCCCTTTTCATTAGTCTAAGCTTCATTTATCTGAGGATCTTCTCCTTGGACTCATGCAATGATTCATTCATTGGTTCAAGGTGATGAGGAACACCTTGCATGACTAAGGCCTAATGATCTATGTGTGATCATTGATGATTATTGTAGATGCATTTAGGTGAATGAAGTGCACCCTTCTCCCCTAGGAGTAGACAACATTCTTCCTCTAGAGATAGAGATCACACCTATTTAGTTTCAAGTGCCTCAACCAATTCTCATGTGGGTTCCCTACCTCTTTGTTAGTAGAAGACTCTACCACAAAAATACCTCATGTCTATGTTGTGGGACATATGTACTAAAACTTGGAGAGGCATATCCATCACATGGATTCCTCCCATCCTCCTATTCCTTATTTTAGAGTTTTAGATGAACGTGCTGATTTTGATTACCACCTATGGACTAGAGATCTGTGGGATGCCTATCCCAAAAATTGGTGCCCTCAAGTTGACCCTTAATTGATGGAACATGACCATCACCATGGAGACCCATGTGACCATGACCATTTCCATAATTATGCCATGTCATCCCATCATCCCTTTATGGAACAATATCCTTCTTGTGGTTATTTTCCACCCCATGGTAGGGATGATTTATAGCATGAGCATCTTCCTTATCAGGAGCCACCTCAGCATCATCCCTTTTGTGATCAAGGTTATGATGAATTATATTAGAATAAAAAATATCATAACCACCATTATCCTCCTCCTAAATCTCATCACTAACCCACTATCAACCGTGCCTATGAGAATCTCCATAAGAATCCTCTAGCCCCTTGGGTGCGTGCTATTCCCCTTCCTACTCCTATCCTTAAATTGCCTAATTTTAATGGGACAAGGGACTCTAGTCCCATGGAACATATCACAACATTTATGATGGTGTGTATGGATTGGGAACATGATGAAGGAATGATGTTGAAGATATTTTCTAATTTTATGTGAACTAAATCTCTCATTTGGTTTTAGAATCTACCTCTAGATTCTCTCTCTAGTTTATAACTCCTTCTGGTTGACTTCCTCTAGTACAAAGATATCACTAGAATATTTAAACTCAAAATAAAATCATTAACCTCTATGGTGTAACCCAAGGGTGAGTCTAACTTTGATTTTGTGTGTAGGTGGTGCTCATCCATCCATACATGCAAAATAAGGTTCTTGAATGATCAAATTTATGACATGTTCATGTGATAATTAAGTCAGGAGGTTCACCTTAAGGTCCTCAATCATGAGCCCACCTCGTATGATGAAGTTGTTAAGGAATGTTTTAATATTGAATTCTTTGAGGTACATGTGGACATGTGCTCTATACCAACCCAATAATAATCATCTTTGCATAATTATAACTGTAACACAATCAGTGATGGTGTCACTGATTCTCCTCCCAAGAAGGGTAAGGAGGATAGATCCAAGGTAAATTATTTAAGAAAGAAGCTAACTAAAAATAAGGATTTTGAATCAAGCATGGAAAACCATGGATGGTGTTTCCTTATGACCCTACCAATTTTTTTAATTTCCATCAGATGAAGGGCCATGATGATGACAATTATGCTACCCAAAAATTTGGTGACCATGACAAGGAAAAGAAGAAATCCAAGGCTAAGGCCCATCATTCCTCTTCTTACTCTTTTACCTCTTCTGACTCATCTTCCAAGGCTAACCTGAGAGGGAAAACCAAGTATGATAATAACAAGGTCATTTATAATATTGACATAGCCTCTTATGGGTATGAGTACTTTGTCAACATGTATTTGGGTCTGGTCACCAACCCTATTGGAGAGACTAGTGGTGCTGGGCCTACAAAGGTAGGGAACCCCAAAGTTAGATTTGAATTTTATCATAATATCCATCCCCAAGATAGACATCATCCTTAATCCATCATAGAGGAGTTACAGGGCCTCTCCGTTGGGATATTAATTTGGGACCTTCTTTGACTTTACCTTGAGTAAAGGGGTCTCATCTTTGACAATCTTGGTCTCTCTTGTAAGGGCCCATTGTGAGATGATATCAAAATTTTGTTCAGCTCCAATGCATTTTGAGCACCCTCATCCTCTCATCTTATCTTTCAACCCCACCTCTTTGCCAAAAACTTTAGTTATTGAAAAGAGGGTTTGATTCCCCCTCTATATTGATACCTCCATTAATTATTTTTAGGTTAAAGAGATGCATCATTGATGAAGGATATGCATTTAATATCATGCCCTTATATGTGCTCAATGAACTTGGGATTAGTCAGAAGAAACACTCTCTAATTCTTGCTACAACTATGTTGGTTTCAACAATGACACATTTACATCAGTGGGAACATGACGCTTTGGGTCATGTTTGGCCCCAACATAATGAGGATTGAGTTTTGTGTGTTAGACTTGGATCTTTCATATAATATGATTCTTGGCCATCCCTAAATCATTTCCATGAAAGCCATCACATCAACCATGTTTTGCATGGTTAGTTCATGCATGAAGGTGAGGTTCATACCATAGATGCTAACCCAGATCCCTGGGCATTACTTTACACAAAGATAAAGTCCTATGTGATATCTCCTCATAGGGATCTATGGACTCCCCATGCCCCATACTTTTGAGTCCCATTTTCTCAAGGATGAACATTGTGAGCCAGTTGAGTATCAATCAACATTCACTCCTTTAGAGTTTGGCATGCGTTAAATAACTCCCACTATAGATCCAAGATACCAAGTTATATCTTCCCTTCTCAAATAACTATTTTAATATATCTCTCTTAACATTGAGCCTCCCTTCTCATCATGCTTCTCTCATTGGAGTATCATCTCTCTCAATGCATCTACCGTGGATATTGCTAGAGTCACTAAATTTGATTTTGAATGATATTCCTTCTATGGTATAACACACATCTTGATCAATGAGAGGAGATATTAAATTAAGATCATGATCATGTATCATATGCATCACCATCTTATTATTTTTTTGGGTTTAGAGGTCTCATCCACAAATAATGACCCCACCTTCGACACTCCTATGTTTCAGGTCATGACTGGTGAACCTAAGGATATGGATGCTCCATCTCCTTTTTCCCATTTTCCCCTATTTTTTGGCCTCTTCATAGGCTAAGTAGTGTCTTACCTTAGGGGTAGACCTATATTTATGGTGAAGTTGTGGCCTACCCTCAGGGGTAGTCTTGTGCCTAGGCCTGTGGTGCATTGGTGAGCCTCAAAGCTTACCATAACACCCTCCCTAGGCCCCCATTCGATGGATTGCCCCTCTCATATCATACATCATTATAACTTATAGATATCCATAGCCATTTGTCTTATTAACTCCTCCTTATATGCACTTTGGGATATAAATAGTCTTTTGCTTCTTTTAGTTGGTTGGTATACTAATTTCTAGTAGCCAGCCCTCTACCGACTCCCTCTCTCCTTTTCTATAGTGCCTATAGGTGGTGTGGATTAGTGGTTGTGGTTGCTAAAAAATTGATCTAACCTCCCCTAAATAGTATTTATCTATCATGGGACTCCTATCACCCCTCCTTGCCTCTTATTACAGTTAGCATTAAGGCACTCTCTCATGGTTGGCCACGATACAATGATGACAACTCTATCAATCGAGATGCCTTTCTTACCTCTAGCACTTAGACTCCTCACATCTGCATGAGAGAGAAACATGACCTTGGATTAGTCATGAATGAGTTTTAATGAGATAAACATGTTCAACCAACATGTTTTTATTGTTTCCCCCTTGCATTCCTTTTTGGGCATGTTTTGGGCCCTATCAGGCTCCTTAAGACTATTTTTGGCCTTTTATAGCCCAAATTATGGGTTTTTGGGATAAGTCATAGCCTGATAGTAGGCCAATCTATGGTTCCCATGTCCTAGCAGTGGTCCAAGCCATGGGTTTACCTAGGTAGGCCATGACCTAGGCCAAAAGCCTTCTTTTTGCCCTCTCCTGGCCTCTATTTTGTTCCATTGTTACTTCTATAACCATGAACCTTCATCTTAGGGGGTTTAGCCCATTTCAAATGCAATAGTAGGATTTTTTTCTCTCTTTTAAGACTCCTTGGGTGTGTTTTTGGACCATTCCAATATGTTTGACCCCCAGGTCCTCTATCTTGTTAGGCCTGTATACTCCTTGTCAGGGTACACTTTAGGATAGAAGTTGATCTCTCTTCTTCTTTCAGTCAATAGTTTCTTGGATCATTCATAGTTGATCCCTAATAAATCCCTCTCCCTCTTTAACTATGGTTCTTTTAGGTGTGGGTTTGTGTTTTTGGTTGCCCTAGGGTTTGCTTTAGTATTCATCAATTAGTCTTCATCTCTTCATGGACATCCTACCACCCTTTGTCACCTCATCCTATAGTCAGTGTTAGTCTTTACCCCTCAATAATGACTTGATTGTGTTCTTTGTCTCCCTTATACAACTCACTTTTCCTACTAAAAGTCAAGACAACACATCCATAACATCCTCTTATGTCTCCAACCCCCATTGTGTTGTACCTCCCAGTGGTGATTCACACTGATGGTGGTATTTGAGGCAACCCAAGATCTACCGCTATCGATTGGATTATCAATGACCCATGGGATTACAATCTTATTACATATGGTTATCTTCTTACTAGTGAGATGAACACTCTAATTGAGTATCATGAAATCATTATTCCTTTGACTAAAACTCATGTTTTAGGCATGCATTATATGTAGTTCTTCTCCAAATCAATCTTAGTCATGTCTCAGCTCATTGGTGCTTGGTCCAGTCTTAGCTCTGAGTTGCTCCCCCTCTTCAAGGTGGTGTATGATTTTTTCTCCTTCTTTAAGGGTGTTTAGATCATGCATATCCCTCATAAGGAGAAGACTAGGGTTGATGAATATGTGAATGTGATTTTAGATTGTAAGATTTTATTTGATATCACTTGTGTCCCTTCTTCACAGGAGCTAGAGATGGAGTTGGATTTCAATTATGTAGCATTTACACTCTCACTCATGGATCACATTATCAACTTCTTCCACCACCATCCTTATCTGGTAAGAGTAGGTAATGTTCTCTTTTATATTTTCAATTCTTGCTTTCCTTTGGTTTTATGTGGCTTATAGTTGTTAAACAACACTCCTTATTCATTCAAACATTGACTATTTGTACCTCAAGAGCATATGTAATCATACTTCCTGTGACCCTACTCCTCCTTATGATTATACATCAGCTCATATGAAAACTACCTAACTTGGTTATCCCACTTCAAGACATTTTCCACTCACATGGAACTTTTTTGCATCATACATTCATCCCCTATACATCTCTAGCATCTTACTTCCCTTTTGTGCATAAACATGCCCTCTAGATGCCCTTTGGGGCCCTTTTGGAGGCCTGTTGACTACCCAAAGTTACATTTTGACATAGGCCATGGCTTAGGGAGGAAACACACAACCTAAGACTCATATTTACTTACAAAATATGTGGCCTAGGTTATGGCCCAACTAGAACATGCAAAAAAGGAGCCAGTTTGGCCTAAACAGCTAGAAATGGTTAATTTTGGCCTTTGGTAGATTAGGGTTACCTTATATGATGTTTCATCATTAATTTTAATCTCTCGCTCTCCTACATTTTTGATTTTATCTTCCCACTTGGTCATCACACTTAAATCTTTGCTAACTTCTTGAATCTCACCTAGATCATTCTTGGCACACTCAAATTTTATTATGATAGGGGATGCCCTTCTATTCTATAGCTTATCTTGGTGATTCACATTGCTCCATACAGTGTTCCTAAATATTATGGGTTGATACTATATCCCTCAGGACTCCATTTCACATATTTTTGTGCTCCATATATTGGCTCTCTCTCAGTTGGTAGATTCTCCTTCACCTTTTCCACAACTTTTGGCTCTTGGTTTAGACTTAGCTTACACATAACCTGATCCTTCTCCTTCATTGCTTCCTAGCTTAGATAATCAGTTGGTAGAAATTATGCACACTATTATTGAGTTTTATATGAGGGAAATTTTCTATGCAAAGTGAAATTCCTATTTTTTTAGTAGTATGTATGCTAATTTTTTATTGTTTTAGTGATTTAGCTTGTTTAGGGAATTATCTAGGATAGTTTCTGATTTTTTATGAATTTGTATGTGGTTAATGACATATTTAATTTATTGAAATATCCTCCATCATATGTCATCATCTCTTTGGAAATATTTATCATTACATTGTAGAATCCTAAATGCTCAAAACAATCTATATAATTTGCATAAATGATTTCCTCTCTTGCTAAACCAAAAAATTGCATTATTAGGAAACAATAGTGTTAAAAATAAAGAGTTATATAAAACTTAGAGTATGCATGCTCTTTCACCCTTGATTGAAAACATGTTTACTTCTTAAAATGTCTTTCATTTGGCTTGAAAGTGCCTTTTCTTCTAAGTTTTGCATTACTTGATAAATCTCTTTATTTAGCATTGTTATTTCCATAATTTGTATGAAAATAGTTTTTTAGTCTCATCTATTTGATTTACCATGGTTATACCCATTATATATACTTTCACCCTTTGTGAACTTTATTGTGCTATCCCTAATCTAGTTTAAAATTTTATCTATAGTTTGGTGTAATCTAGTAAACTAGATAGCCTCTATAGATCTCTAGTAGCCCATAGAAGCTTTAAGCCTTCTAGCCTTCTAGTTATTTTTTAAAGTACCCTATGTATGCCTTGCTAAATACTAGTGGTTCCATTCATATTATTGGAGCTACAAAAATCACATAACCAAGCTTCATATGACTTGACATCTCTCTTCCATGCACCTAAAACACCTTTACAATAATCCTTGACATCAACTTTGACTTTCATGGAACCATAACACATTAGTTGCATTAAAATTCTATCTTTCCTTCAAATTCTCTCTTGCCTTCAAATGCATCTTGTCACATGGATCACCCTAAAATTCTTCATGTCATGATATCAATGACTTATATAGACCTCTTCATACACTATTATTCCTATGTAGAAATTAGTCATCTTCAAACACTTTTCCATGACTTGTACCTTCTAAGCTCACAATATTCATGACCACACTATTCTCTCTTATGGAAACACTCATGAAAACACTCTTTTAATGCCACTACCATGCTCAAGCACTTGACCAAACATAAATTTGACATCAATAACCATTATGTCTTTACATAATGCACCCTTTTGATATAAATGACAACAACATGCCAAAAAAATCCTCCTTTTTCATTGATGGAAAACACACTAAAATCTGAAATCACTTTAAAATGGTACTTTTCCCATCTTCTCATTCTCCTCCTTTTGACATTAATGACAAAGAGATATCTATAACTTTCTCCCTTTCTGAGTTATTTTTTGTTTTTGGTAACAAGATCATAGAATCTATGAAGCATCATACAAACATGCTCCCCATAACTCCATGCATACCTTCTTCAAATGAATTTAGATACACAGGAACACTTATCTTGACCTTGTTATGACTAGCATAGATCAAATTCTTATTCACTTACTAGGCCATCACATCTTTTCTTATCTAATATATATCTTCAAATGGACTCATATAAATAAGATCACTTACTCTCCTTTATGCACCTTGATGCCACAGAGATGGGTAATATCCATCTTCATTTCCCTCTTGTAGCCTCATAAGCATCCATCATGCTCTCAGTCTGGGCCACATTCTTCAACCTATCTTCATTTTTTATATATACTTTCTTTGACATAGACCATTACTTATCTACTCTTGAAGATAATGAATCATATAATTAGCTCCTCATTTGTCTTTATAGCTTGTGTTCATCATATAAGTCATTAGGACTCATAGACCTTTCTACCAATACCACTTCTCAACACAAATCAAGCTATCAATTATTAGAAACACAGAATAAATTTTTTCTTACCTCTCATAAAACAATCAACTATATAAGCTTTCATCACACTTATAGCTCATCAACAACATCCAACTTGTCTTTATGACCATATTAGTATTGCAAACCAATCCATATTCCATATGTTTCTAAACATAGTCCTATGCTTAGACATGTATTCCATACCATGACTCTTCATAAACTGATCTTCTAGAATCAATACTCGTACTAACCAAAACTCCTTTCACCTTGTCATTTGCATACAAGATACAAAGAATAAAACTCATACCTTGCAATACAGATAACCTAGAATCTTATCAATATGAATCCTTCTTTGAATAATAAAATAGTGTCTCTATGAAGCTTAATGGAGTCACACCTTTCCATTGGGCTCTCAAAACTCCATGAACTCAGGAGATTCCCAAATTTCTAAATCACTCTACTCAGTTATCTTTCAATCATGAGACTGATAGTCTCTCCTTAGAATCTAATTAGGCTTGACTGAAGAATTTGACTCATCCACCTTGTCATTTTTCTTAGCTTTGAATGTATCTTCCTTATTTAATGGTCTTCCATCACTTGTTCTTATTTCATAGGCATTCAAGTTGCCATGAATCTCATCCATTTGTAGTAGGTTAATATCTTTGATCTCCTCCATAACAGATACCTTCGAATAAAACTTAGATGTTAGAGATATCAATACCTTTTATAATATTATTGATTGTTACAATTTATCTCTTAGGCCTCTAATTACATTTACCACTTCATCTACTCTCAACTGATAAGATGCAATGTTTTCATCCTCCTTCATTCTTAGGCTTCAAACTACCTTCAATGAGTTTGTAACTTTGCCAGCTTAACTTGTGTCTCCTTCATATATGGTCTAAATTTTTTCCTAAATCCCTTTAGATATATCAAAATTTATGACCTTAACAAATTCTACTTCAAAAAGACCACACATGATGACATTCATTGCCTTGCAGTTGTACTCACTTCTTCTTGCCTACTACATCAGTTGGTGGTGTAGAGGGTGGATTAAATCCATCAAAAACATATTTAAATATGTCTTAACCTAATTAAATTAGATGGGTATTCATTATGATGCTCCAAAATTTATAGTTAGTACCATTAAAGAGAGGATCTTTATTGGTTTAAAAACCTCCTTATGTTTGTTGACTAGACATGCTTGTGCTTCAATGATCTCCTTGAAATTATTATGATTGATTCAAAGCACCAAGATTTGATACCAATTTTTGGAATAAAAATTACTCGGGGTGAATTATTCTTCAAAACTTTTAATTAGTTACATCCACTCATCTATGAATTATGAGAGCAAAACAATGATCTAGAAATTCATTAAGAACTAATCACATGAGCATGAAACAAGATAACACACCACATATGTGGAAAATAATCATGGGGGATAAAAACCACTAAAAATAATCTTTTAAAAACTATCCTATAATATAATTTATCAAATTTAGTTGATCACCAACCCAACATGGAACACCAACCCTAGATTTATCAAACACCCACTTGACTTTAACAAGCACCTACTTGTTAAGAGGCTATAACCCCCTATGACTAAGAACCAAATAAATCAAAAGAAAATTCATTAAGAAACAACATATAAGGAAGATAAAAATACCTCTTGAATAAGTACCCACTCAACTAAGACCAATTTTGCAAGCACCATTCTGTGAGAAAGCTTCAACTCCCTCTTTGACCAAGCACCAACTTAGCCAATCAACCTTCTTTTTTACACTCAAATATTTTTCTCCTTTATCCACTAAAATAAATAAATAACACATATATAATTAAACTATGATATCATATCAATAGATAATTATCACTCTTTCATCTCTACTCCACTTGATCTCTCTTAAAATTGCCTCTAGGCTTCTTCGCTCAACTAGCCCTCTTCAAGATTGAATACATCATATGACCTTGATATTCAACTAAAAAACACTTATATGATCATAATTAAATTATTATATAATATATAATTAGGATTTAAAACATCTTACCCAACCTCATTAGGCTCATTTATTTATCAATTCATTTTCTTCCTCTAAGCATACCCAAATAGGCCTAAAACTGCCTTGTATATATACCATTCCTTGTTCATATACCAATTAGTAAGATACACACCCTTAAAATATTAGGTTATCCATATAATATATCTTAAGAAATCTCATAAACATTATTTAAATTATATTTCATTCCCTTTTTATCTATCATAACTCTATTAGACCTTATTTCACTTTTAGGTCTCATCGAGACCTAATTGCATCAAGGCTTCTTATCAACACGTTACCATTTGATCCCTTATAAATAGTTAAACCTATATAAATATAAAAATAATTTCATAAAACATAAAAAATTACCTTATACAACATAATCTAATCTTCATAATACCTTTTATGTCCTACTACTTTAAGAAACTCCTCAATAGTACTTAGTCTTATTAGGTTTGTGTATACTAAAAAGTTTGTCTTTCTATATTGAAGCTCAAACACAATTAATCACTAAAATATGATTGAAAAAATTAATAAAAAAATATAAATGACCTTATTTTAATTAAAAAATTCATTATACACTTTCAATCAGAGCTTAAGGCTTCAAGAACACCTTTACAACTCACTCACTTAGAACTGCCAATATACTCAAAAACATAATCATGGTGAATTAGACCTCAAACACCTATGTAGACACTTTTAAAAACTAATTATATATGTAAATGGTTATTATATATGATAAATACATCATAAAATTAAGAAAATCATATGGTGTAATGACAAATATTGGTCTTGCAAACCTATTTCTTGACCTCATGTTTCACAATCTTATCTGAACCAGACAAGTCATTTTTGAGTAACTTTTTACCACATACATGACCTCAAAAGATTATTAAAATAATTAAAATGTATTAAAATTATTAAATAACATATCCATTCACTTTATTTCATCATTATATCATGAAAACACATTCCAGTTCATCTTCTCACTATTGCCTAGTTTTACACTATTTACACCATTAGGCATGTTAGCGACTGACTAAATTGAATGACCATTTTAACACAATTTAAGGGTATAATATATACATAAATATTAATATTCTATATATCCTTTTTCCATCCATTGTTTTTCTTTATTAATGAAAATTTTGACTGTTATAACAAATACTTCATAAACAAGCTAATATCTGCACATTTTCTCTCTCATATGACTAACCACCACCACTTGGAGGTACTAGGGAAAGTTAAATATATGATAAAATAGTTTTTATAGTAATTTAATACCTTTATGGTCTATTTTTAATAATATATTCCACATTGGGTCCTTATTAGGTTTTTAGGGAGGTTTAACACAAGTTTTGGTGTTAACGCTTATTGATAAAGGAATGCCCCTTAAATAAAAAAATAATGCCTAAATATATTATCTAGGACCCTTATAAATATATCCTTAATATATTAGGTTTTCATGTAGAGGTTAAATGTGCCAAGGAGCATCTAAAATTTCCTCTCAGGTCTTGAGACCTCATTTTGTGACTCGAGAAGGCCTAATACACCGTTTCTTGTAATTAACTTCAAACAATGGCCTTAAAATTTGTGAAAAAGCTTAAAAAAACATATAATACCTATGTCCATGATAAAATATGAATAATTTCCTTTAAAACTTATCTTCATTCCTCATTATGCCAAGCAAGGTCTAGGAGTGGTCTAGGTATAGACTTGATCTGAAGGTCTTACCCATGTAGGCTCACCTTGAGACTCTCATGGATGTTTATACACCTTATTATCATGCTCAATTTTTTTTTAAAAACTCTCACATGCTTGAGATAACTCACCTCATCATTCCACCAACTCATACCTTCACCATGCCATGACTAGGCTTAAGCTTCTAATGCACTTGATATCTTGACCTATTCCTTTCATGTTATGATCTAAAAAAAACATCAAAAAAGTAGATATAATACATCACAACACACTTATATCAATTCATAATTCTATTTTTGATTAATTCAAACTTCCACAACCTCATATATACCTAAAACCACATGACCAAACTTTATATGACTTGACATCTCTCTTTCATGCACCTAAAAAACCTTTGACATCATCCTTGACATCAACCTTGAATTTCATGGAAACATAACACATTAGTTTCCTTATAATTCTCTCTTTCCTTCAAATTCATCTTGTCATATGGATCACCCTAAAATTATTCATTTCATGACATCAATGACATGTATAGACCTCTTCATACACTATGTTTCCTATGCAGACATTAGTTATCTTCAAACACTCTTCCATGACCTATAACTCCTATGCTCACAACATTCATGAAAAATTTCATGACCAAACTATTCTCTCTTATGGAAAAACTCATGGAATCACTCTTTTAATTCCACTACCATGTTCAAGCACTTGACCAAATAAACCTTTAGCATCGATGACCTGTTAGAACCCCATATGTTGCAATATGCAAAATCAAACAATGATTGATTATATTTAATCTATGTTCCTTTTATGGAAGGATCAACTCTGAATCATGGGCCACTTTGAGCAGACTACCTCTTTTGAGCTAGACTCAATTATAAATACTCTTTGATGACCTCTAACATCATATGCCCCTATACCTACATTATTTTATTATTTACCCCACTCCATATTCTAATGCATGTGGGGTTATTCATTACACTATTATACCCCTCTAGCTATATTACATTCCATCCCCATTGCATATGTTTCACCCTTGAAATATGATAATAATTTGGAGGAGGATGAAATGAAAGCTAAACCAAAAATAAGTTAAAGACTAGACGAAAGCTCTATCAAGCATTCCTTTCTACTTCCACTTCTTCCACCAATGCTAGTATATAGATATGAATAATGTAAATTCAAGCAGTATATGATGATATGGAATTACATAGAGAGCTAGGTATGAAATAAACTTAATGAAAGATAGGTCAACCAGGAGGTTAGAATCTAGCACTAAGATTTGAAGTATGATAATTATATGCTCAAATATAGAACAAGGGAACACAAAATAGTTGTCCTTATGAACCAACTAAGGGTATATTCCATCCCCCTTATCATTTTTCCTTGGGGAAGGTAAAGCCTTTATTCTCGACTTGGGATGTGTGATTTTTGGATTGGGCTCATTTGGGGTCTACTTGATCATGGTGGTTGCCTGAATGGACTCATTGGAGGAGTGATCAAGCACTTTTGGTGCTTGATATGGTAATTTGGTGGTATGAGGGAGCATTTTTTGGAGATATTTCTAGTTGATGCGGTCTTAAAAAATCTTGGATAAGCCCATAACTTCTATCATTGTGTGAGGATTAAACATTTTAACCTCATTTGAATTGTATCATTAAGACCAATGATGAAACAACATGGGAAGAAGGCATTAAAGAAGCCTACAATCTTGGTGGTGAGTGATTCAAATGCTAATTGATATTTTCAGATAGTCCCCATTTGATGAAGTTGAGTTAAGGACATAATAAAATTACCTCTAGATAAAATAAGAGTCCCCATGAAAACTAGAGATTAAAAATATTGACAAGAGAGGATGCCAGCTTCAACCAAAAATGCACCCTTTATAATATAATAAATATTTTGATGACAAGATGACTAAATGACCAAAATCTTACTCCATGATAATGTGACCACTATTTTTTCTTGACACTAGTTAATCGACACACGATGCAAGGCTTACTAATAACTACACATGATTGATAATAAATGACATTAAAAATTAAAGATGAAACTATATCCTAAAGACACCACTATAAATGTATTTGGACTCATAACAAATTAAAACCATTAATACCTAAAATAACATGGACTATTAAAAAATAATGGAAAGATAATTATGAACTAAAAGTCTAAAAATAATGACACATAGATTAATAAATCAATGTCAAAATAATGTTGGCTTAAAACTAACAATGACAAAAACTATACCCTAGCACTATAACAATGACACTTAACAAATCTTCCACATAGATCACTTAAGAAAAGATCACAAAATTTAATCAAAATAAGACCAAATGATGTAAATAGTAACCCAAACCCTAAAGACCAAATACCAACCACTTAATAAACATAATACCATAAATGGAGTTGATAAAAACTATGGTAGAAGTGCATAGTGCTGTGAGTGAAGTAACAGAGGGGAGTTGTGGTGGAGGCAAATCCATCAAGGTACTATTAAGGGAGAGCTCATTATTGATGCAAATGGTAGATGTAGAATGTAGTAGAATACAAAGTATGGTAGGTTATCAATCTGTTGATGCATGAATCTTGTAGGAGAAGGTTAAATCCCAGTTGAGTTAGACCCAAATAAAATAGTTGAGTTAAATGTAAGCACGATCTAAGTAGTCATAAGAAATTTTGGTGAGATGATAGACTTGGATTTGAACTAGGGATATGATGGGTAGTGAGGAAATTATGAGATGTAGACCGAGCTATATCAATAGGTATGACCAATAAGTACATGATTTTGAGTAAAAGCGATGCTGAGTCAAATAACATTTGATTAGGTAATCCATTCACCTTTGATCATTTTATAGATATGTAAGATACAATATTTGGTTCCAATAACTCTCAAGTGAGGTATCTAAAAGTCAAGACTAGTGTCACAAATAATGGATAATGGGGATACCAATATTCTTCTTCATAGTCTATGGATAGATTTGGAATCATCAAAATTGATGTCGAATCCCTGAATGTAGATCAGAGCAACAGTGGAGTATGACTTAACCATAAGGCCAAGATGAAAAATAATTCATTGGTATGGATATTTTGAGCAAAAAAGAGATTGTATAATAACATATGACTGGAAATAGATCTATGAGAAACCTCACAAGTAACAATACTAAAAACTCATAGTACTAAAGTAATACAAACTAGAATATTAAAATTCATTAAAAATATCTCTAATCTTAAATTTTATTAAAAAAAATTGCTTGGGAAAGCGCTCTGATTCTATTATTAGAAACCTATATACTATAATATGTAAAATCAAGCAATACTAATTCTATTTAATCTATGTTTCTTTTATGGAAGGAACAACTTTGAATTGCAGGCCACTTCGAGGGGGCTATCTCCTTTGAGTCAGATTCAATTGAAAATAATCTTTGATGTCCTATAACATCATATGCCCCTATACTTATACTATTTATAACCTACCCCAATCCATATTCTAATGCATGTGGGATTATTTACTACACTATTATACCCCTCTAGGTACATTACATGACCATTATGTCTTTACATGATGCACCCTTTTGACATCAATGACAACAACATACCAATACTAAATTTCACTTTTCATCTCCTACACTAAAGTCATTATGTCATGTAATAGTTCTTTATATTGCTAAGCATCTAGGTAAAGATTCACACAAGGCTCTTTCCATTGAACATTGTCAGTAGGTGGATTTGAAATAGACTAGGAAGGAGCACCACTTTGTGTAGTAATATTTACCTTGGTACTAGTCAAATTACTAGGGTGTGGTCTCCATTGAGTAGTTTGAGTATTTTCAATCCATATAATTATAACACCATTCTCATTATTCTCCTTGGTGATGCTAGTATAAAATTCCAGGCATTCCTCTAGATGATGTTCATTCTTACAAAAGGCACTAGTTAGATAAATTGGGTAGTCACACTGGTAATGCTTTAAAGATCCATATTTTTAGTAGGTTCTAGGAAGAAAACATCCACCTCCATGTCCATGACCATGAACTTTATAGGGCTAGACTCCACCATTGTCCTTGTTATTGGCAACATATGTTTGATGAGTACCATACATGTGTGCCTCATGAATGTCACTAATAAGGAAACAGTCATTGTTATCAAGAGTATATGCATCAAATATTTTAAAATATGATGATACATTTGATTAAGTAGTGTGCTAAAGTAGGGGCACTCTTTGACATCATGGTCTTCTTACAGATCTCACATGACTGCTTTACCATGACATGAATACTCTTTTTGGGATAATTATTCCTATTATGACCTTTATTTTCATAGTCAACACACCATAAACCACTACGAGTATTGTGAGTATTGTTCACAATGAGCTTCTCCAACTAATATTCCATAATAATAATTTGGGCTTCCATAAAAGGACAAACCCTTGTATTTATACTTCTAATGGCTTCGACATGAAGGGAATATTCTAAGGCCTTACATGGGTTAGCAAAGGTCTTTTGGGATGATGTGCATCAAAAGGGAAGTAAAAAACCTCCTAAAAACCACTAGGCATGATGAGTTGCATTTATATCAAATGATAACTTGGAAATAAGCATTTTAAAATGTGCATCATACTTGTGAACACTCTTAGTGAGTTATTTTTAAAAATCCTTTAAGGTGGTAATACTCTATTTTTAAAACTCTAGAATATCAAATTCTTGGAGAAAATATGCCTTTAACTAATTGTAGTTTACCATAGCTTGTTGTAGATCAAAATTCTAATACCACTTATGTGCACAGTCTAAAATGGTAGTGACAAACTGAGTTGCCTTTCATTCAGTAGAAGTAATGTCATGTGTCAATCAAATAAGTTCACACATATGGACATGTTCTAATGCATTTTCCACATCATGATATTCAGGTAAATGGAGCATCATCTCATATTAAACTATGGGTGGACTAGGTGTTGGCAATAGATATTAATTTGATGCACTTATAATCCCTCCTAAACCTTGTGAGAGGTCCACCAATGCCTCCTTCACCATGTTTAGATCCTTTAGCCAAACCACCACTAATACCAACTCTCGTGCCTCTTGTGGTAATAAAATCAACTTATATGTTGGGAAAATAAGTAGGTTGATTAACTATGGAAGAGATAATACTTTGCCCACTAGTTATACTTCATCCACTAGGCATTCCAAATTGAGCCATAAGATTGAATTGTAATAGAAAAAAATTAATAACAAACTACTATCTTGATTGTGTATTAAAAAAAATTATTTATCAGGTTAAGACTTTGAATATAATCTATCCATATCCTAATTTATTACAATAATGCCATATAAATTAAAGGCATGAGCATGCACTATGGGTGGGGAATTAGGCTTATCCAGATTGGGGTTTTTAGTCACCAATACTTGATTTATTTCTCCCATGCATACCTATATTAGTTTTAGGTGTGGTCTTGTGCTTGGAGAATCATATTTATGCATTTTTACCTCCCTAAATATCCTTATGGCACTTCTAGAGTCCTATTGACCCCTCCCTAAATTACTTTTAATCATATCCCTTCACCTAACCTCAACATACTTGTACTTACACAACTCTTACTAATGAGCTACCATGTTGAATCAATTATTTTATATTAAAGTGTGCCCCTTCATTTTTCCATCAACTATGCTACTCATGTGAAGGAGAGTTTAGCCATCCATGTGAAAAATTTCAAGTCCTAAGTCAATTATAAGATTCTTATTCTCTAACAAAAATTGTTTGAGATACATTCCACATGGATCCTGAAGGAAGTTAAATTAGGATTCCTCTAGATAAGAGTATGTAGATATCAGACATTTTAAACTATTCAGTGTTCCTCACCACGAAATATCTACCAAGCACATCCAAGGCACTCCCAACCTTGCCAAGGCCAACTTACATTTTATCGATCATGAGATCTTTTGTTTGTAGTTCCTTTAAAAGTCTTGCATGTATGCTAAAAGCCAAGCATGCAGGTGAATGGGAACTTATAAAAATAAAGATTCATAAAATGAGTCATAAAGGTTAAGTTTTACCCATGGTCATGTAGAAAATCATGGTTTAAAATACTGAAGTGTAAAATTCTCTTCTACAGTAGTAACTCAACACTCAAGATTTTCCATACATAGTCATACGAGTATCTTCCCACCATCATGAAAATAAGCACAATGGATCCCAAAAATAGAACTAAAATGTTGGGATATTTTCCTTTAGTCTAGCATATCTTTTCCCTAGTTTCATTCCCAAGGAAACAAGAGTTCTAATGAGCTAGCATGCTGACATATCACACAAGAAAAAGGTTTTTGTACTCTTACCAGAAGCACATAGCTTAAGACCTGTTCCCATTGGTTTTATCATGTGAAGTTTTATTCATTTACTTTCCTAAAATGGGGTCAAATAAAATTAGTCCTAAACTCATACTTATTTCCATTTCAAACTCTTATCTACTCATTCATTACTTAACTAACTAAAGAAAAAAATACTGGTTGCAAACTAATAACAAAATATTAATAACTCCATTATAATCATGTATAAATTACAAAAGTATTTCATCAACACATTATATTACTTTTATTAAATTTATAATTCATATCTAATATTACATTGACTATAAGACTACAATGATCAATATTACTACTAAGTAAAATAAGGGGGTATTTATACATGGTTTACCCCAAACATTCAATTACATAAGTAATTAAAAAAAGATGACTCACCAACAACCATGAATAATAATGAGCCATGAAAATATATTTACAATGAATCCATAAGGATGTGGGCCTAACTTAACACATATTCTTTCTATGCTAGATCCTCATCATCATGTACCTATCATCCTGTAAATTGTTGCTAGATTCATGATTGAATATTCTTCTTTATCTGCTCCCTAACAATATCTGCTTTCCATGCATTTTTAAAGTCTTTATCTAATATCCAAGTCCTACATTCTTGGGTTATCTATGTTTCATGCTTATTTGTTCCACTTGACTTGCTTATTATACACCATGGTCTTCTGCACCATTATCTTCTATGTCATGTCTATCTTGTACCCACACTTACTTTCATGTTTCTTGTCTTTAAAAATTACTTATCCAAAATATCTTTAAAATTGAGGGCCTAACATCCTCCAACAAGGATTTTAGTTAGGCATAACTTAAACAAGTATAAAACACATGGAAACACTTTACCTTAAAATTTTAAAATACCTTATTTTCTCCAAAATTATCCTAAACAATGCTAAACTCTTCATAAGATCTCATTTGAACCTCTTTTGGAAGGGAAACTAATGCAAAGGTTAAGTTTTGGATTATAGGGGTTGAATTTTAGCCTAGAAGGACAAATTTTCAATGGGTACCATGGAATTAGACAAATACATATGTCATTCATAGTATAATCAATTATACTAAGTGGCATCTCATGGAGATTTAGACCTAGAATGTATATGCATGAGGATGAGATGTGTCTATGTGATATTAAGTTTGTATTATTGTATTTGGTATTAATAATTCATTTTATTAGAAAGGATATGATATTTTATATCTTGATTAGAATGGGATTGTGCCTAATTTTACACAATATTTTATCAATTAATCCCATTTTACACAAGATAAGGATTTTTGGTAGTTGATAGTATTCCAATCTTGTGTAGAATGGACATATGTCCATTATGAACAAAATAAGAATAATATGAACATCAACATGGTTTCCATTTTTCTATAACACAAGCTTGGGAGGATTCTTCAGTGGAGTATTGGAAATAATAGTATACCATAGAACCTTTCAATGGTACCATATAACCTTTTGATAATATTGTAGTATCAGATAACTACATATTCAATTTATGGTATAATTGATTGTAACTAATGGTATGCCATGGATAATTATACCTAGAAGTTTTTTTAACAACTTCCACTTAGACACCCCATTTTCTAAAATCAATTAAAGACCCACTATTTCTTGAATATCCCATTGATAGTATTCCAATACTATGTAAAATAGGCACATGTCCATTCTGAACAAGATAATAATAATATGAGCATCCACCTTATAACTAATATGATATAACACAAGATTGAGGGGTTTTTTTAGTGGATTACTAGACATAATAGTGTGCCACATAACCTAGATATGGTACTACAACATCAAATGACTACATATGCCATTCATGGTAGAATTGATTGAACCTAGCAACATGCCACATAAAATTAGATGTGAAATGTATATGCATGAGGATGAGATGTATCTATTTGATATTAAATTTGTACTATTGTATTTGGTTTTAATAATACATTATAATTAAATTGGAGATGATATTTTATATCTTTATTAGAATGGACATGTGCCTAATTTTGCACAAGACATTAATAATTTTATTAATTAATCCCATTCTACACAAGATAAAGATTTTTGGTAGTTGATAATATTCCAATCTTATGTAGAATGGATACATGCCCATTATAAACAATATAATAATAATATGAACAACCACATTGTTTCTATTTTTATGTAACACAATATTGTGAGGATTCTTCAATGGAGTACTAGACATAATAATATGCCACATAACCTTTCAAAAACATTGTGGCATAAGACAATTACATACACCGTTCATAGTATAATTAATTGTAACCAACAATATTACACAAAGAATTAGACTTAGAATTTTTATAAACAAATTCCACTCAAACACTTCATTTTTTGAAATCAATTAGGGACTCACTATTTATTGAATGTCCCATTGATAGTATTCCAATCTTGTGTAGAATGGGCACATATCCATTCTGAACAAGATAAGAATAATATGAACATCCACCTTCTATCCAATATGTTATAATATAATATTGGGGGGATTCTTCAATTGAGTAATGATATAATAGTGTACCATGGAACCTTTCTATGGTATTACGGCATTAGATAAAAACATATTCCATTCGTGGTATAATTGATTCTACCTAGCAACATACCATGGAGAATTAGACCTAAAATGTATATGCATGAGGATGAAATGTGTGTATTTGATATTAAATTTATATTATTGTATTTGGTCTTAAAAATGCATTATAATTAAATTTGAGATGGTATTTTATATGTGTTTAATATTAAATTTGTATTATTTCATTCAATTGTGGACATCCTTGATTATAATGGCTCAATAAATTCTAATATGTAATCAAACAATGGAAATAATATTATTAATAATATGTGGGACTATTTTTTAAGAGTATTTTGAATTTAATTTTAGGGTCTCACCTTGATTCCTTGTCATATATTTGTAGTAATATTTTAACATCATCTCTTGATTTATATTTTACACTATGCATATTACTAAAGCTATTTTTAATTTGTTGTTACTTTAAATGCATTCAACTATAAAGAATCATAACAAGGAGATGAGTTTATACTACAATTATTAATCATTCACTTCAAAAAAATGAACCAATTTTTTAAACTAAAATGGATGCTCTAATATAATAATCTAAATATCAGTTAGTCACATAATATTTATGTATGTGACCAGTCAAATTATATGACCACATCTTCCTCAAAAATATTATATGTGTTGTGAATGCCATAAATGCCATAAATCACCAAGAATAACTTAAACTAATCTTCATCAAATTTTATAATTATATTACATCCTTTAAAAATATTCTCATTCATGTTTTTAATGCTTTTCATATATTTGAGAACACTTCTAAGAAATAACAGTATGCTCCAACCACAGGGACAAGAAAGATACAAATAGATTTAGGGATGGATTTCAAATATGGTTAGATCAAGAATTAGTCAAGAAACCAAGAAAAATGCATAAGAACTAACAATATAGGCCAATATATTCAAATAGGTTGTGAAAATGACAATAAAGATCAAATGAAAGAAAGCAAATACCTATTACCTTCCCATGGGCATCTCACCATCCCAATGTGGTTCCAAGCATGTTTTTTCCTTTGATTTGGAGTTAAAGTCTTCAACAATGGTGCAAGGCAAGTTCCTCCACATATCAATAACACCAAGTATAATATAGGCTCATGATATGAAATCAAATATATGCCTATCAAATGAAGCTATCGTATTGCAAGTAACACATAATAATCAACACAAAGAAAGGTTATGGAGAGAACCCTACATTATAAGTTTACACAAATTAAGCTTAAAAATGTGAGTGAGAGGCCTCTTATTTATAGATTTTCTAAATTGACTAGGATCAACCATGATCATCCATCTCAATATGAATATGTGCAGCCATGAACTAATCCAATTATGTAAATATATCTATAAATATCCTCATAAATATTCAATAAAGAAATATGAGTAGTTAATATGAATCAATTTACCTCACTTAATGACCTCACTTAATGACCTCACTTAATGATGTAGTTAATATGTAAAAATTTAAAATATGGAAATATTCAATAACTTTCATGAAATTCTTACTTAAGCTCATAATTTGGTTTAATTTGCCTAAGTAAGATTAATCAATTTTGAAGTAATTATTTAAAAATTGGTGCAAAATTAATCAAACTAGTAAGAAAGTCAATTACTAGGTCATAATTTGACTCGAGAGGAATTAGAAGGTGATGTTAGTTGCGTATGGACCATTATCCCATTTAGGATGTTATCGACACAAAATAATACATGTATGTGTCGTGTGCTTCCAAATTAGAAGAAAAGAGTGATCTAGAGAACCAACATGAATTTTCATCATTTTGATTCAAAATAATTTGATCAAATTTAATAATCACGTAAAATGAATTTCCATATTTAAAGATACATTATCCTAAATTGGCACTCATATATGACACGCTCGAACCATTTAGCATGTTTAAGTAATTTTGGCTTAAATTGTGAGTTGTCATAAATTTTGAGTAAGATTGATAATTTCAACACAATGGTGTTAGGAATTTGATGTATGCAAGCAATTATATATGTAATATCATTTTATGTAATTTTTTTTACAACATTACATAAATTAGAAATAATTACTTTAAGACTAGTAGGGGGAGATGGTTTTTTAATGCTTTCAAATTTATACTCAATGTGAAATCATTGAGGAAAAAAAAACTGAATCGGGTCAATTTATGCTTACTAACTCAAAATTTTAATTGGATTTCAAGGTTTGTATAAAATAAAAACCTAAGTTTTAAAATAAAATTAATGAAATATTCCTATTAATGTTAGATTAATTTTTATTTTATTTTATACCATGATTGTCTCAATATTGCATTACTTTGTGAAATATTTTTTTCAACATATAATAATGTATCTAATATCTTTGACCATAGATTAATTAATATGTTAGAATGCCCTATGGTATCCTCAATGAGTATTAAAAGTATTCTATATTGAAATTGGTACAAAATTATGCCAAACTTGCTCAAATGTTACATTGAATTTTAAGGCATGTCTTATTTTAGTAAAATTAAAAAACATAAAAATTAATCGCAAAATTTAGGCTACCTCAGTCATAAATTTGTTTTTCCTATATTTATAAAACTTTTAATTAGATTTTTTTGAACAAAAATTAAACATAATATAAACTTAAATAATATTTTTTATAAAATGCAAGTTGAATGTGCACTAAGTAAATGATGAAAAAGACTAGTCTAAGTCAATATGATGTGGAGCTAGAGTTACGTAATAGACCAAACTCCAAATAGTCCAAACCCAAAATTAGGAATTGAAGTAACTCAATTCTTATATTATTAAAAAAATAAGGTAAATACATAATTCTAATATAGTATTCAATTATATTAAAAAACAATTTGAAGCTAAAATTTTCACACAATATTAACTTTCCATACCTAGGAAAAATTTGTTAATTGTCGTAACTTCTATGTAACATATCTTAGATGATAACTTATTGGGCTTAAAATTTCCCATGATGGGCTTCAAAATACAAAAAATTACATAAATTTCCTTGATTTTGAGCATCTGATTCTAAAATAGCTTTTCTGGTTCCACCTTGATGTCATGAGTGTTATCACAATTTTCTTAGAATTTAGACTTAAATAGTATGTGAGAAAGTAGACTTTATGAAAGAATAATTATTAACATTGATATTAATAATCAATGTGAATAATAAAATAACAATTAAGAATGTAGAATGGATATTAATTTTAGCCAAAAGTAAATTACCAAAATGGTAGGATTATATGCATGACTATATTAAATTAGATCTCCAAAAATGTCATAGTTAACTAAAAGATGATTGTTATTTATTTTATAATTTAGACATATCGATCAAGATAAGGAGATGAGTTTATCTCTTATAATCTAAAAATAAAACTAATATTTAAAAAACTTATGACTAAATATAAACATTTTGTTGACTATTTTTATGTTAAAAAACATATAAAATTCTCACTCTTCATGATAACATGTCTAGTCATGAATGAACCCTTTATTAAATGCTAATTCATATCAAATATATATCAACATTGACACCTTAGCACAATATTAATCACTCAAGTATCACCATTTTAATCTCTCACATTAATTTAACACCATCTAAATCAATCACATTAATAATGATAACCAAAGTAATCAACCATCATGAATGTTGGATGCCATAAAAAGAGTACTTAACCAAAGATTTATTTCTCAAAAAATGTTTTAGTTTGAATATTGGTGATTTTATCCACCAATGATACTAATCAAATGGGATTTTGACATCATTGTGAACATAAATTTCAATGATTTAGCATAAGTTTTTTGATTATATGATTGTATAATAGCTTATCTAGATCCATCCTGATATCATGCGTGTTATCACACTGACCTCAAAATTTAGTCTTAAATAGTAAGTGAGAAAGTATAATTCTTGGAAGAATAATTATTAATATTAATATCAATATAAATAATAAACTCACCATTAAGAACATAGAATGGAGATTTATTTCATCCAAAATTAAATTACCAAAATGGTAGAATTATATACATGACTAGATTGAATTAGATCTCAAAAAACATTAGAGTTAATTTAAATGTAAATGTTATTTTATTTTATAATTTATACATAACGATCAATATAAGGAGACACATGTAGACTTTATAATTTGTAAAATAAAACTAATATTAAAATACCTTTTGACTAAATATAAATAGTCTGTAGAATATTAATATACAAAAAAATATGTAACATTCTCATTCTTCATAATCACATGACTAGTCATGAATGAACTATTTATTAAATATTAAATCATATCAAATATCTATTGACATTAACACCTTAGCATAAGATTAATCACTCAAATATCACCACTTTAATCTCTCATGTTAATTTAACACCATCTAAATCAATCACATTAATGATGATAATCAAATTAATCAATCATCATGAATGTTCAATGTCATAAAAAGAGTACTTAACCAAAGATTTATTTCTCAAAAAATGTTTTGATTTAAGTACTAAGGATTTTATCCACCAATAATACTACTCAAATGTGATTTTGACATCATCAAGAACATAAACTATATTAATTATCCTTTAGTATTAATTTATCATAATGTATCTATGCATATATAAATGATAAATTAATCTCATCATATTTAATTTAATCTCTCACATTAAACATATGCAAATTATTAATCAATGTTATTACTCTATGTAAATTATGGATCAACACTATTCTAGGTGATAAATACAGTGAAAACCTATTAACATGTAATTTCATGTTTTAAATAATAATAGTCTGCCACTAATTTAGGATTAATAGTATTTTATCAAAATTTGGAATGGGTGGCCGCCCACTCTAACTAAGATTTCTCAAGATGAACTTAGTGAGAAAAGGGTGAGTTACATACTTATTGTCACTCGTCTTGTATAAATTTGGTTGAATAAAAAATGTAAATATTTTTAAATACTAATATATAATTATAGGTACTAATGGTTGTCACTCTGTGTAGTAGTTTCTCATTTAGAGTCATGGGCGACCACCCAATCTAAGAGGCATTCAAATATTTTGTAGAATGGTCACATGCCCATTATGAATAAGATAAGAATAATATAAACATTCTACTTCTAATCAATATATTATAACATAAACTTACGGGGATTCATTAGTGGAGTACTAAACATAATAGTGTATCGTAAAACCTTATGATGGTATCATGACATCAGACAACTACATATGCCATTCATGGTATAATAGATTGTACCTAGTGGCATCCCATAAAAAATTAGGCTTAAAATATTTTTCAACTACTTCCACCCAAACACCCCATTTTCTAAAATCAAATTGGGAACCATTATTACTTAAGTATCCCATTGATAGTATTCTAATCTTGTGTAAAATGGGCACATGCCCATTCTAAACAAGATAAGACTAATATGAGCATCCACATTCTAACCAATATTTTGTAACACATGCTGTTGGGGGGATTCTTCAATAGGATAATGGACATGATAATATATTATGAAATATTGTGATTGTACCACGGCATTAGACAACTACATATGCCATTTTTAGTATAATGAATCGTACATAGTGGCATTTCATAGATAGTTATACCTCAAATATTTTTTCAACAACTTCCACTCAGACACCCAATTTTATGAAATCAAATAGAGACCCACCATTTCTTGAATATTTCATTTATAATATTACAATATTATGTATAATGGGCACATGTCCATTCTAAATAAGATAAAAATAATATGAACATACACATTCTAACCAATAGTTTTCAACATAATATTCGAGGGGGTAATTCATTGAGGTACTGGACATGATATTATAGCACATAACCTTGTGATGTTACCGTGGCATTAGTTAGATACATATGTCATTTAAAGTATAATATATTTTACCTAGAGGCATCCCATGGAGAATTAATCCTGAAATATTTTTTCAACAACTTTCATTTAGATACCCTATTTTATGAAATCAATTGGGGACCCACTATTGATTGAATATCCCATTAATAGTATTCCCCTATTATGTATAATGGGCACATGCCATTTGTAAACAATAAAATATTAATATGAACATCCACAACCTAATTAATATTTTGTAGCACAAACTTTAGGTGGGATTTTTTAGTCAAGTACTAGACATGATAGTATAATATGGAACCTTACGATGGTAAAATAGAATAAGACATGTACCTATTTTATTCAAGGTATAATCTATTGTAACAAGAGGCATCCCATAAAAGAATAGATGTGAAAAGCATATTCATGAAGATGAGATCTATCTGTTTGATATTAAATTTGTATTACTGTATTTGGTTTTAACAATGAATTGTAATACATTGAAGATGATATTTTATATCTTGATCAAAATGGGCTTATATTTTATTGTACATAAGACATTAATAATTATATCAATTAATCCCATTCGACACAAGATAATTTTTTTTGGTAGTTGATACTATTCCAATCTTGTGTAGAATTGGCACATGCCCATTCTAAACAAGATAAGAATAATATGAACATTCACATGGTTTAAATTTTCATTTAACACAATCTTAGGTGGATTCTTTAGTGGAGTACTAGACATAATAGTATATTATTCAACCTTTTGATGATATTGTGATATAAAACAACTATATATGTTATTCACAATATAATCAATTTTACTTAATGACATCCCACTAAGAATTAGAACTAAAATATTTTTTCAACAACTTCCAATCAGACCGACAATCTCAGTTAGGAAGAATTTTTCATGAATCAAAAGGGATGTCAAGAAATAGACCATGCAGATTTGATGAAAAAATCAGTATAGTCAATTAAGAGATGAAAAAATAGCTTTAAATAAGAAGGTCAAATATAAAGAGTCACAAATTTTAAAACTAAAAAATAAGGTAAAATATATGAGTTAGTTAATAATGAAACTAATGAGTTGTATACCCCCCACAAGAGAGTATGCTATCTACCTTTAGGAGTAGTGGTTAAAATTTCAGCTAATGAGTGTCTATTGTGACATGCCAATTTATTTATTAAATAAGCCTCACTCTTCCTTTGAAATATATAACATTGGCAATCCTAAGGATCAAAATCAATTATGTGAATTCTATATACACAACTATGTTGTTCCTCACATTGATAAGAATGAAATCCAAACCTAGACTTGGGTAATGTGCTTTTGATATCCTTTTCTTCTTATCTTAATAATGAGAAAATAAGAGGTAAGAAATTAGATGAATATCATGAAAAAGAGAAATAAACCACATTAATGATTATAGGGGAGTCTACCAGGAAATAAATGATAGAAGTAGATTAGATTTCATTAATGAACAAAAAGCAGGTATCTACAAGAACTAGGATGGAACAAATAGAGGCCCAAAATTAGTACATGGCCTTGATCATAGAAACTATCCAAGAAACTTATAATTATTGTTTAGTTAGATGGAATGAGCTTACCCATGAATTGAAAAGACCAATTCTCAAGGTATACCACTAATTTTTTTGATGGTACCATATAATATGATAGCTACATATGCCATTCACAATATAATAGATTATACCTAAAGGCATCTCATGGAGAATTATATATGAAATATTTTTTCAACAACTTTCACTCAGACCCAAGAGCGTAGTCAAGAATAATTGTTCATGAAAAGGATGCTAAGATAAAAACCATGTACATTTGATGGATTAATTAGTATAGCTAATTAATATGTGAAAAAATAGATTTAAAGAAGAAGGTAAAATATGCAGAGTCATAAATTTTAAAACTAAAAAATAAAGTAGAAGATATGAGTCAATTAAAAGTGTAATCAATGAGTTTCAGACCTCTTGCAAGAGTCTATATTGTCTATCTTTAGGAGCAATGGGTAAAATTCTAGTTCATGAGAGTCTATTGTGACATGCCCAAACTAATAAGTGATCCTCATTCCTTTGAAATATATAATAGTGACACTCATAAGGATCAAAATCAATTACATGAATTCTATATATACAACTATGTTGGTCCTCACATTGACCAAGAATGGAACCCAAACCTGTATTTGGATGATGTGCTTCTAAGATCTTGGCCTTGATCACATAAATAGTTCAAGAAACATAAAATGCTTGTTTATTTAGATCGAAGGGGATTACCCTTGAATTGAAAAGGAAGGATCCATTCTTAAGGTATAATTTCATGGCAACTCTCAAAAGAGTCAAAAAATATATTAATGTGGCAATAAGGAAGAAATTGAGTTAGATTTACATAACATATCAACCTCATACTTCCTGGTTTCCCATTCTTGATTAGAGGGGAATATAGAAATTAAATGCAAGAATTGAAGATAGGAAATGGAAGAGGATAAAAGATAATTTTGGGTTTTAAAAAAAATAAGTGATGGGTAAAATAAAACCATTTGACTTCCAAGAATTGTGCAGCCATGTACACAGATTTAGATTACTCAAGGACTAGAAAATTTTTTAGTTGGGGGGTATGATGACTTGTGAAATCATCTATAAAACTACTCCTCCAATCATATTTTTATAATTCACTCCTTCCAGTCCTAAGTATATAAAGTTACCTTTTTGTATCCTTTTCATGTCTAATAGTACTAATAAATATGATGTGTACATCTTTGTGTTTTGTGTTTAAAATTATTTTTTATTAATGAAGCTTGCATCATGTAATTTTATAATTATTTTGGTTTTACTATTGATTACGTAGAAAAATAAATAAATAAATAAAAGGGAGAATAACCCCATAATCCTCATTACCAAGCAAAAAAAAATTATACCTTAAAAATTAAAGGTACTTATAATAGACAGTTTGTTGAAATAATAATGTGGTGCTTACAAATACATTTCCATGAATCAAAATCAAGTATTATAAATAGGATTTACCAATGTATATTATTGTGAATGTTTATTTTTATCAAATATAAATGATATAAATTGGTGGTAAAGTAAGTCAAATAAGAATGCAACATCATACATCTATAAACATACTACATGGCATCGATAATGCTTCACGATACTAGATATATTCATAGTATCTTTAGAATTTAATTTTTTTTTCATTTTGTTTAGATAGATTTTGGGGGTTAAAGGGGCCCTCATAAAAAACTAGAAAGTGTCATAAAATGGAAGGAAAACATGAAAATATTCATGATCCACACCCATGCCAATTCTTCATAATTTAAAGGGAAGCAGATGAGAGACTCAACAAAACATGAGGGATAAACCCTGAGCATACAATATGGTGGAACAAGATGAAAGGCTATCCATGTATTTAGCTTGGAAGTCATCATAATATGTAGAGCACTCCATTGAAATTCCTTTCGTGGCCTCAAACACATTTCACTTAATACTTGCATATATTGGAATAGAAATTACTACTTATAGCTTAATTAAAACATTATTATATTAAAATAAAATGAAACACAGATCCTACATATCATGGTTTTAAAAATAAAAATATAAGAATAGTTTTCTAAATATACACTAATAATTCTATATTTCATTGCATCTATATTCAAATTTCAATGCAAACATAATTTTTAGAGATTTTAATATGGGATGACATTTAAAATATTGATGGTATTAACAAATATAAATAGAGTGTAAGACCATTTACATTCCATGAAAATGAAGATATCGAGGGTCAGCTTATGACTTGATTTAGATACCATCGAATGGAAAGCTACTTAATATACTCATTGACATTGTTAAAATCTTGGAGAAAGTTTGAACATTGAAACAAACTACTGAGAATATTACTTCTACATAAAGCTTGATTCAAAATAATGAAGATGATAATGGTAAAATAGAATGAGTAAACATCTATGCCTAATTCTCTATCTTATGAATTAATTGTAGGCTTACTCAGGTAGATATAATTCATTTAATTTAAGATTTTTGTGCTATGAGACTCACTCTTCATAAATGATTTTTCATGCTTCAAATCTCAACAAGCTAATAATTTAGGGTAATTATAGAATTTATAAAAATATATCTATTTATGATAAATGTAGAAATATAAATATTAAATAGATGGGCACATGGGTAAGCAAATCACACTTTAGCATGACATAATCATTCACCAAAAAAGACACTATGTTGGGCTTCACTACATCCTACACTCACAGGTGCTCATGTAAATTTATAATGTGAACATTTAACAGATGCCACTAAAAATATGCTACCAACTGCTAACTATCCAATTTCAGTCACTTAGATTTATTTATTGTTGACATTTCACTCTAAATGCTTTAATTAAATTATTAAGGGGATGATTTTCTTGTCTTTGGTACTAACATGACAAAGGGAACAAACCTTGTCAAATAATATAAATATATGAAAGTTTTTAAATAATATTTATGAAATAAAGTAATGTATATGACTATAGGATTGTGATCATTTTATTTTGTGTAAGAATAAATTTTTAAGATATCTTAATTATGTTATATTTATTTTTTTGAATGTTAGATTTTTTGTGATATATTATATTTTGTTTTTAATGCAATTAAGTCAGATTAATCTATCTAATGTCAATCTAATCTTTCTAATCCATTCCTAAAATAGTCTAATACATCTTAGTTGTCACTTTATAAGAGGTTTAAATTTAAAAAAAAATATTTTTATAACATAAATATATTTAAACAACTGGTATTAAAGTCACATTAGACACTTCTTTAAATAAGGTTTTCATAACTTTTGAAGTGCAGTGTTGAATGAATGATAGTCATCATATTTTCCCATAGTCTAGCCAAGGTTGCCCATCAAATTTAACTAATGATGAATACTAACTGATATCTATCAATGTAGTATTATTCTATGTGATTAACTGATTACACATTATCGAGTTCCAATAAAAGAATTAGCTATTCTTTTTGAGAGAATCTCATTAGTTTAATAGTCAACTAAGATGGAGTTTCAATTTGACCTAGGGACACTATTATGATAGATTTCATATTAGATAATATAAATTTAATAGGATCTATGAGTACTCATTCTTACAAATATTTTGATTGCAAATGGAAATTAAAATTGATTTGAGATTGTTTAAACTCTGGTGGTGTTATGTGTCCCTTTTAAAAATTTATGAGTGCCACATGGTGTAACATCACAATATTAAAAATAAATTAACTTTAAATTTTGATCAATATATTTTATATGTATCTTATGATTTATATTGGTGATAATGTAATACACATGACATAATTGCACAAAGCCCTATTGTCCCAAAATTTTATATGCACCTAAGTTGGATTAATGGTGAAGAACATGTTATCCCAAAAGGGAAATCATAGGTTAAAATCTTTTAGAGGGTAAGGCATGCATGTATTGTACCTAAAACACAATAAGGTGCCTCCTACACATTGGGAATACAAGGTGGTTTCATATGGTAGGCCACCTTTTAAACCATAACCAAGGTGCTACCTAACATTTTCGACCTTAAAAATATATTATTATTATTATTATTATTATTATTATTATTATTATTATTATTATTATTATTATTATTATTATTATTATTATATTTTATCCACTTCAAACCTTGTGAATTTTATGAAGTAAGAGATTATGACGTTTAGAATCATAGCATAAATTCATGTAGTTTTATACTTTTGTTTTTGTTGTTACCCATTTCAAAACTTACAGTAGAAGTGCAAGATCAAGACATGTGACATCATCATGCAAAATCAAGTTGCATAATTTTGTTCTTTGAAACTTTGAACTATATTCTTAATTGATAAAATTATTGTGGCCTTATGTATAATTAACACATGCCTATTCTACACAATTCTAGCATATTAATAATATTATCAACTAATAATATAATTATATTATATTTTATTTTTTATTTGATAAGGTTAAAATAGGAGCCTTTATAAAACTTCCTGAGATTACAACACATAAATGTATTCAACATAAAAATGAGCAAAACATACATAGGTAAAAGCCCCATGGGCTACTAAACATATAAATTTAGATTTAACCAAAAAGATAGTAAACTAATAGGAAACTACCACCAAGCTTTAGAAAAGACATCATAACCATAAAATTGATGAGAAAACTAGAAGTAAGGTAGGGGGTTAAGGTTATTAAGACTTATTCATGTCAGAGAATTCAACCAATGCAATGTTATCTACCTTATTGATTTTGTATTTCTTGAGATGGCCCCAAGTTCTCTTACTGGGGCCCTATGCATAGTCTTTTGCTTCATTATTTCACCTCCTAGTCAGTGTTTTGATAGTTCCTTTGCTATGATTTTCTTAGTTGATACATGTTGGTATGTTGTACTTTTATCCTATTTCCTTTTCTTGTTTAGGGTGGCCAAACCCACCTCCCAATTACTACCTATTTCCTTCACTTCCTCTATCATGGAATCTTGTTCCTTCATATTGAATGAGTGATAGTTGGGACCTCATATTATTCACTTATTTTTAAATCTAAATTCAAATAAACCATTGTATGGAAAGTTTTTTTTTCCAAATTCTCCATGTCCTCTTGAAATTCCATAATTTTTTTACTTTTAGGGGTAGGGGGTTCAATGATTTTCCTTTTCTTCATAACTCTCTCTTTCCCTCTTAGGGTGGTATCAGGTGTCTCCTCTAACTCAATCAAGGGATCCTTATCCTTGTATTTTACTTTACTCTTATTATCTTTCTCAATAGGGGTGTTGGACTTGCCAATTGAATTCACCTCCTAAGCTGATGAGTCATCATCTTCCTTAGTTACCTTTTCCTCCTTAGTGTTTTATTTTGAGTCATCTTCAATTTTTTTCACTTAAATGGACTAAACCACATATTTTTACCATAAGGGCTCACCCATATTTTCTATTAAAAAAATGAGGCCTTGATGTAGTAAAACAATGGAAGATTTCAACTTATAGGAAGTCATAATGGCCTCCAGGGACTTCAACAAGAAAAAGGGAAGAATAATTTTATGACCTTTAAAATTATTCATAAGCAAGAATTAATGTGATAAAATGATAGTGAAATTACCCTATAGCATAATTTATTTCATGATTTTAAGGTAATATTTCATCCATTTCCCTGATAGCTCTAATCTAAGATAGCTTTTCTATTTATAGACAATGGGTTTATCTATTTTGAAAAAAATATTTATCAGTTCCTCCCTATATTTTTTGTCCTTGAAGGAATTCTTCCATTGATAATCCATACCAATTACATCTCCGATGATTTCCTTGATGATGGTTATCTATAGGCCTCTCATTCTGATGACACCTTCCCCTTAGCCTCTTGCAAAATCCTTGGAGATGGTAGGATCATGGCCAAAAATTTTGGTCATAAAATTAGTGATCCTCCTTTTTGAGATTTTGCTCCACATAACTGAGTCTTGCTTGGTTCCATTATAATAAATAGGATGGAATCTATCATGGCCACCTCTCATGGTTTCAAGTTTCTTCCTTCTCAAGGTCTTACTATAAATTATCTTTAGCTTGAGTTTCTTTCATTATAAATCTATAATGATTCATGTTTTAATGATGGTGAAGCAAGGTCCTTTTTTACCACTTTGAGCTTGGTTTCCTTACCTTGCAATGTGTGATTAAATCATTGCATGAGATTTCATGAGATATGAGTCTTTTTATTAATTATTTAGCATCATTTGATTTCCCAAATTTCTTAGGGGTAATGAATCTTTCCACGTCATTTGAAATGAATTTGATTGCATGGCTTGGTAAGTCTTGTAGCTTCAAACATTGATTTTAAGAGGGGTTTAAAACACAAATATTGGCCATGCTATCCACCCCTTTTTTACCTTATCTATAAATATATGATATTGAGACCTTTTAAAAATATTGTAATATCCTTCTAGCATTCTCAATTTCTCTTTAGATAGACTAGGAGGGTAAAATTTTGATCAATTTACCAATAAAGATGTTGTTACCAATAAAGATGTTATTACCAATAAGGAGCCCATTGTTGATGCTTCTAACTACCTCACATGTGTTCTTGGTTTTGATGAACACTTCTCATTATAGGATCCTAAGGATCCAAGTCATGAGTCATAGTTTGTGATAATTTGGGATGCCTGTGGTGGAATAGAAGTAGAGTGTGAGAGCTGTCCACAATATTTATTTAATTTGGTTGTTGGGAGCCACTAGGGTCTTGTATATTTGAAACTTTGTGATATTTAAGATCCACAAACTAGCCTAAGTGGATATTAACAATGATCTTAAACTAAAGTGAGATTTGATAAAGAAAATAGAAAAAGGAGGGTAAGGTAGAAAATAAAACATGATTGTAGGCTTCCATCTCAAATATCATGACAATGTTTTAATTGGATTGAGCATACATGAACCAATTTATGATGTAAAATAGTATGAACCTAGATTCCATCATAAACTAGGCAAACATCAAAGGAAATATATAAATGACAAGTAAGAACTAGATTTACTTTAAAGAATTTACTACTGTAACATGAATAACATGAGCACATCCAGATCCAGAGCAAATGAAATGAAGTATACCTAAGATCTTTCATTTAATCTAGCATAACACAAATTAACAACCTTATGACATAAAATTTATCTCAAAATGAAAATAGCCATTCAAATCTAAGACATTAACATGAAATTGAGGGATAACATTAGCTTTTAACACACTATTCAGACAATATTTTTAGAATTTCTTAGTTATATTAAAATTCTTTCTTGTATACAATTGCTCAGAGTCCCTCCTTTTACAAAATGGTAACCCCTACCTATTTATAGTGAACATAAGTGATTTACCAGTTAAATTCTCAAAACATCCATATGTAAGATAAGGATAACTATCCTTTATATAAAGATTACAAACACATGACCTCCTACATAAAATTTTACAAATAGAACTAATATATGCTAAAAGACTATCATATATGCATTATAAAAGAATATTCTTTCATATTAAATTGGTGGGCCCTCTTGGTTATATTTAATTGAGGATGTCCTTCACCCTAGTGTGTTTTTATTTAATTAACTCAAAATCTACCATAATTTTCATCCAACAATCCTCTTCTTGATCCGCTAATGTATTAAATTCTTTGTCACATTTGGCCATGAGTTCTTGGATGCATTATGCCTCTAAAATATGCCTTCCTAAGGTAAGGATGATGTCAAGGAGCTTCTAATTATCCTTGATAGACTAGCCTTGGTTGTCTTTGATGTTATAGATGAAGACATTAACCCTTTGCTTGAATTAGTCATCATCTATCAGGCTCGTGGTAGTGGGTTGAGAGGGGTTTACGAACAAGGTCTCCAAGAGTTTTTCCATTATATCTATCAAGTCCTTGTCCTCCTTCATTAAATTATTGACACTATTATACCAAGTGCTTAGGTCCTATATTTTAAGCACTTGGTATAATAGTGTCAAGTGCTTAGGTCCTTTAAATACATCAAGAAAAGACTTATTCAACATCTTCAATATGTCCTTAGGGAATGAAAATATATCTTATGTTTCCAAGTCTTGCTTCTCCTTTTCTAGATTGATGATTCTTTGTTTCATTACCTTGATCGTAGTTAAGGTCATTGCTGATTGGTACTCAACAAAACTTGCTATGTCATCTTGATGTATGGGGTGTTCCCTTACTATTTTCCCTTACATAGGAATCAGACCCATAAAAGGCTCCACTCTTTAGAAGGTGAACTCCTTAGTGCCTACAATGGCCTTATTTATTGTTACCTTCTCCAATATAGTTGTGTCTAGATTGTATTGCATAGTGCCTGTTGGTTCAAAGAATTTGGGTGCTTATGGGATCTCAATCCTAGTACCACTTGATGCTCTAGGATCCTTCATTCTTTTGCCACTCTTTTTAGTTGCCTCAATAATCCTCCTTTCTTCCTTATCCTTCTTGAGCTCTCTAATCCAAGGTTTGATATCATCATGGGTATCAATACTTATAGTATTGGTAAGTGCCAATGAATGTGATTGTGATGTAATATTTTAGAGCTTTCCATATATGAACCAATTAGGGATGATAGGTCCATGTATGGGGAACCCATCACTAAACAAGTTAACCTCATTGGTAGGATGAATCCATGTCACTTTTGGCCTTTTGATGGAATGAAAAACAAGGGCCATCTATCCTTCCATTTTATTTTGTGAGGTAAGGACTAAATCCAAACCTATTTCCTTTCCCTTTTCCATCTCACCTGTCTAGTGTTATTTAGATTGTGCCAACTCAATTGTGGCTTCCTCAATTCCCTCAACTTCCTATTTGACCCATAGGTCTCTACAATCTCTTTAAAGAATCCTTAAACTATTTCATATGGTTCTATGGTAACCACATCAATGTTCTCTACTGGAGAAGGTAGTTTTAGAGGTGGAACTGATGATGGACATCTCATAGCCTTTCTTCCAATTTCCTCTCACTAGGTCATTAAATTTGGATCACTTATTGTTGTGGTAGTCTTGGAGGTGCACTTGATGTGGAAGGTAATAGATGATATTATAATGGGTTCATTTACCAAATTTTCTAGTTGGTTTCTCCTCTCTTTACAATCTATGCTCAAGTTTGAAGCCATGATACCTACACCTAGCTAGTACTTCCTCAAAGTTTGTAGCTTTGGTGTAGAGATGATCATATTGACTAACCCTATGTTCATGGGCCACCTTGGTAAGCTACTTGGATTGTAGATGGAGGACAGTTTTTTATTTGGGTCTTATTCTTTGAGGTCATCCTTTTGAAAATAGAAGGTATCTCTACATTTAGACATAACATCCAACTATTTCCAACCATGGATCATGGTTTTTCCAATCAAGAATGGAAAAGGATGAAAAATGCCTTTCCTTTTCTCTTTGCATACATTATCAATCCCTTGGAGGAATTGGGAAGTAATTTATTATTCAGCCAATTTGATATGGACATGGACTAGTAATCTATATAAATGAGTCATGACTCCTTCAATCTTGATGATGGTGTAATCTGGGTAATACCATATGTCACCCATCAGATCTAAATATTTATTTATAGGGGGTGCACTTTGGGCATGGGTTTTCATATGATAGTCTTAACCAAAGTAGGATATATGAAATCATAAATGAATTGCATGTGACCCCTGTATTTAAAGATATGTAATTTTGAATAATGATGGGATACTATAATCTTGCTATGAGAGGACCAATTATTGATATCAAGAATATGTTTGAAGGCCCTTGATGAGTCCAAAAGATAAGACATCATGGTGAATTGTTGGCTGGTCTTCCTTTTTATGCCATAGAATTGTCTTCCCAAGTGGATGTTAATTAGTTCTCTAATAGGTGGAGTTAGCTTCTCTTCCACCATAAAATATATGTAGGAAACCCATTTGGGGTTGACATAGGTTGTGATGGTTTCCCCTGAATCTCTATTAAATAGGGTCATGATGATCCTAATGCCTTCCTTGAATTTCATAATAGGGATCTTCCCATCATGGTTCCTGGATATGTGGGTTCCTTGGTTTAACTAGGGTCTTAGAATAGTGTCCAAATTATGCTTGGTTGTCCACTCCTTGATGGTGGGGAGGTCTATATGAGTCTTAGGGAGTTTATAATATCCATTAAAAAATATAGGAGCAATGTATGCTATCCATTTCAACACACCTTCCTTAACTATCCAATCCCCATCAATTCTATAGTTGACAAACATAGGTGTAAGGATATCTATGAAATGGAGTACCTCTAGTTTTGCAGCTACTTAGTGAAGACCAGACATCTGAATTGCAACCAAGTCATAAAATTTCCTCTTAGTTACTATGATCCTTTATTTATTATAAGTGAGAGGTTGCATTTCATAGACAACAAAGAAGACCTTTGACCAGTTCTTCATTCCATTATTGAGTGCCCCAGTGTCCAATTTCATGTCCCCAAAACATCTTCCTTCATTGTTTATAGACAAATACAATTTTTCCTCTTCTCTCCATTATTTCCTAGATACTTACATGATTCGTTAATTTCCTTAGGTGTATGACTATATTTTATTTGCTCAGGATGAAATTTGAGCTTGTTTAATGCAATTATGTCTCAACAGTCAAGAACTAGGGCTTTATGTTATCCTACTATGGTTTCTTAGAGCTTTAATGGTGAATGTGGAAGATTTCATAATTTTTTTCATGCATTAGATCTTATATATAGCCTCACTTATGTAAATTTTATCTTTTTAGGCACACCAAATCTTTGTATTTATCATTTAGTGTTTACTTGACACCTACACGGCCTTCCTAAGCTTGTTTCTGTGGCATCCCCATAAAAATTCCTTTGAAACTAGTCATTGGTTTTAAAATCAAGTATTTTATCTTTAATCCATTATATTAGGACCCATAAACAAGTGTGAACTATTGGAAAAGATCTTGGAGGTTTCCTTTGATTAGTTACTTAAATCTTGAATTACATAGTTACGTCGAGTGGTGTATTTTTGCTTCTTCAAGATATGACTTTGGAGTTTGGTATTAGAATGAGTGTGGTTATTCCATGTGTTGATCTATAAATATTTGTCATATTAAATTGAAAATTCATCCTTCATTTCACTCTATTAGATCAAGACCTCTGATCAAGTGTGGCCCATTGGATCCTATGAGATGCACATAGTTAAGTTAGTCTCAAGGCCTTAGTAAAAATTTAGGTCTAAAATGCATTCCTAAGGTTTATTTATATTGATAAAAACTAATAAACTTAGGTTAAAATGATTCATGTTAAGCTTTCTAAGTTAATATACTAAGGGTTTTTTTAGAGAGTTTTAAAAAAATGTCCCCTTTTCTTGGCTAAAATATTGGCTGAGGTTCAATTTAATGGCCTCACTAACATCAAAGATGTCCTCAAAAACATAAAATGATGGGAGTGAGATTGTTAAATTTAAGCCTATAAAATTCCTTTGGTTAAATGATGAAGCACCATGTGTCACATTCTATGGAACTCTCAAGATTTTGGAGTTGATGTGGTCCATTGGATCAAGATCAACGATGAAAATTATTGGATCTATAGAAGTGCACAAATTTTAAGTCAGTCCATTTAGTTACATATAGGCTTAAGTCTAATAATTATTTTTAAGTTAATATTGTTAATAAACATGATTAACTTAAAGCTAAAGTTTACTATGCTAAGCCTAAGGTCAAAACATTAAGGTGGTCCCCTTTTGGACTTAGGTAAAATTTTGGATGAGATTCAACTTGACGGTCTCGCTAACATCAAATACATCCTCATGAGAATAAAATGATGGGAGTAAGGTTATCAAGTTAAATCCTATAGGAAATTTTTCATAGTAAGCGAGGTTGATGTATAGTTCCTCTTGGTTGATCTCGTACTATTAGATTGGATCTCCAAGGAAGCAAGAGTAGTTAGATCTGCATTCAAGTCAAATCATTAAGTTAGGGCCTGATATGCTTAGTATTTTAGACTAAGATTTTGATCTCAAGGCATCATTAATTTTAAAAAAACATGAAGACATTTAATATTAGAACCTAGGCTAAACATTAATAAAAGATTTGGTCTTGAACAAAAGGGGCCTATGGACTTAACAATTAGATGAGGTTAGGAGACTAATAAAAAAAGGGGGGATGAGAAATAAAATGGGCCTAAATGTGATTTTATATTAATATTTGGGAATGCTGAAAAACATAATTGAACCTTAATATAAAATTAGACTAAGGGTTTTTCAAAAAAAGAAATCCAATTTCCCGTTAAGTTTTTTCCCATCATTTTTTGAATTTAAATCATAAGGTTTTTTGCTTGGGAACCCTACCTTTCTCCATGGAACCTAAATTTCATCATCTAAAGACAACTATCAGTAAGGTTAGCCCATAAATAATAATCATAATTAAGCATGCATGGATTCATTCCATTTTCAAGTGGACAATCTTCAAATTCTAAGAAATAATAACCTCTTCAAAGCCAATCTAGGATACAAATGTTTTAAAATATTTACAAAGGTCCCAATTTTACAGAATCAAAAAAATAGGGGTATGTTGGTCTCAACACCCACCCAATTTACTAATAAAGATGTTTTTACTCAATTTTTGTAAGTATTTCAAATATATTTATAGCTATCAATAATTAATGCTGATAATGTCCCATTATTTTCATGATAGTATGCTAAGATCATATTTGCATCAAACATTATTTGTTTTCACATATCACCTTGATCACATGTTATTATTTTTATATAATATACATTTATTACTAACATCACATAGATACTTAGTACATGAGATTTATATTAAACACATTTATGTTTAATTTTTATATCTGTTAGGGTTTTACATATTTTTACTTTGATCTCACTTTTAATCTTTGTAATATAACATCAATGTCTCTTTAATTTGGAGAGGATGATCACATGGAATTGTTTTCAAAAGGTACCAAAGTTGTAGAGGTCAGATTTGTATCCAATTAAAATGATACTACATTATAGAGACATGGGAAGAGGATTTATTATTGTCCATATCAACATCATATTGGATGGAAAAGTATAATTGACTTATTAAGTTTATGGATTTGAAACCTTAACAGATATCAAGAAAAAATGATACTAAATTCCATGGGAAGAGAGTCATTTTTCAAAGCATGTAGATCCATGCATTCCCATAGTTCATATTGATTAAATTTTTAGTGACTTGGAGGCTTATAGTTCCATGGAAGAGGGAGATTCCAATGATGACAATGAAATCACCATAAATTATACATGACCTAAATATATAATTGATTTTATCATAGACAATGTCATTCTCAAACATAAATGTTATAGAAATAGACCAAGGTTTTGCAACTCATGTTCTAAAATATCATAAAATTCATGAAGACAGATTGGGACCCTTGATGTTTGGTGTAGTTCTTGAAAACGTGGTAAATTTATGTTCTGATTGCTCAAACTTACTACATACTAGTAAGTTAAGAGATTTGCTAATAAACCATTTGGTTTTTCATGAAACAAGAGACACCCTTATGGTCAATAAAATTAGTGATCAATTTAATGTTCCTTAACTTTTACGTATTGGTGAACATAATTTGCAGTTCAAGAGAGTTGCTAACAAATTAATCCATTTGTACTCATCTATGAGCAATTATATTGTAGAGGGAACAATTAAAAATTTACTTGAAGGAGACATAGTATAATTTAGTGGATTAGAATCCAACACCTTTGGTGTGCATATTAATAGAGTATTCAACCCTTCTTTCAAAGGATACTCCCTATCTAAAAGATCTGTCATACAATGCATTGCTATAAAATTGGCTGACATAAATAATTTTCCTCTAGATGTGATATTTAAACAAGTCCTAGATGAGGTTGAGGTGAACATGTGGGATATATTATAAGATCCAAAATTGTAGATGGTATATCCATTTTATTTTGATGCCACTATTACAATAATTCCATAAAAGTGATTAGAAGATCATATAATGTTCAAAAAAGTAAAAAATTAAAAGCCCCTCTTCTTAGTTTGTCAAATACAAATTTTGATGAGGATAGAAAATGGTGATTTTTTTTAGATGAAGTGGAGAATGTGAAAAATCATTGTTACAAATATGAATGTCTCAAAAAATCACCCCTGGCTCTAGTCACATTTATATGGCATAAAATTAGAGACATGAATGAAGAAGACAAAAAGAATTTTGTGTTAGATGCATTAATAGAAAATGCCATCTATAATGTAGGTGATAAATCTATGAAGGTGCATAAAATGAAATTCAATGGGATCGATGCCTTCCATAATGCACAGCACAAAATTTATGGGTACCCAAAGAACACTTTCTATAGTCATAAAGAAGAATGGATAAATAGCCATAGGTATGCAATAAATGGTAACACTAGGAAAGAGAAAGAAAGGTAAAACACCACCATAATAGTTACTTGCATATCAATAATGGTTGAGATAAATATGGATATTTTTATATATTTAACTTGTTGTGTAGAACAGTATGGAATAAAATTTCCTTAAAAGCTACTTCCTATATTCTATACCCATAATTTAATTTGAAAGAAGTGTAACAAGAATCCCAAATTGTTGAAACTTCCATCAGTATCATAACCAAGTTTCAACAAGATAATGACCAAAATATTTCAACATTATTCAATTGAAAAGAATAAATTCTTCATCAGTGTGATGAGTGTATGGATTTGTACAACAAACATAGAGCCACCACATGCCCATAAGCACTCTTAAAACTTGAATATGAATAAGCATGTCACAATGAATACATTCAAAATTTTTGTTCACATTAATACTCCCATATATTACAATTAGAGTAAAAACCTCATGGATTATTGAGCATTGTGCATGATAAAATGGACAAAATGAAAACTTGCATACCAAGGATGGAAAAAAAAAAATCAATAAGTAATGTTATGAACCTCTTAGTTATTTTGACTGGTATGCTCATACATGAACACAAGATTGGAGGTTTTGGCCACTTTAGCCTACCATTTGTTAAACATGGAGAAACTACATAGTCACATCATTGGCTTCATGTCTTAGGAAGCTCTAAGAACCCATCATTGATCAGTATGGGGATTTATTTTATATTTTTGGATCATCCAAACAACCATTGCATAATTCACTATTAAAAAATAAAGTGTATGATAAGTGTAAAAGGGTACAAGGAAAAAGTTGTCCATGTTGAATCAATTAATAGTGTTGATAGTACAAGTACTTCATTAAAAAAAACCAATCCTATACTTAAAAATTGGATAATACTTTAAGTGATAACAAGAATGATACTTTATTTGCTTTTACATCAATATTGACAACAATAAGGGTATTCAACATTGTTCATGTAAGATTCCTCCCTGAAGAACACACACACCCATGAGGATATAGATGGGACTTTTGGTAGATTAACAACATCTTTATGCAAACTAGACACATTTTATTTGCCACATATCATGGAAACCTACAAAACATTCCAAGAGGGGTCAAGTACATTCACTCATTACCTTGTTGAGGAAGTATATGACTTCAAATCCTTCATGGAGCCACACTTATTGGATGGAATCCACAAGATAGTGGGTATTAGTAAACTTAAGATGTTTAGGTTCCATGTTGTGGATGACATACCAGTGATGGAGTATAAGTAAGCAATAAAAGATCTCCAATGGTCTCATCCAATCCCAATCTGGCATATAAAGGAGAAAGGTGAACCAAACTTTCCAAAAAGGAATCCTCCTCTAGAACCTTTCAAAGAACTCAAATAAATGGAATATATGAAAAAGGGAATAAAATCATATATTTAACATTGGGGAAAAAGTACAATAAGTGAGAGTAGAGAATAATGGATTCCAAAGATAACATATTGGAAAATGTTGTGTGCTTTGGATAGACCATTTGTAAATTATAGTAGAATGTTAAATCTTTGTTTATGGCCACAAATAATATAAAAGAATTACATTTATGACCAAATAATGGGATCCATTAATTTCCATAGATAAGACTATATTAGTGAATATATCCCAAGTAATAATGATATTTATGTTGGGCCTATTTGTGGAAGATATAAACAAACATTCAATTCATTTATGGATGTGTATATGGGATAGATGCTTCTAGTATAACCAACTAATGAAAATAAAAAAGATATGGATGGGAATGGTAGATGAGGATATATACCTTAAACCAGAAGGTGAGAATATGGATAAAAAGGCAAGGATTTAATATTAAAAACCTCAGTGAGAGAAGTTGATGAATTACTATATTAGGATTGTTTGACACCTAGTAAAACATGGATCAAATAAGATGAAATCAAACAAGACATTGATGTGGATACCATAATCTTGGCATGGACACCAAAAAAAAAAGGAAAGATGGATCAATTAAGATTCCTAAAAATGGACATGATGCCATTGAATCATACCTTGACTACTTTAACAGGGTAATGAATACTAAGGTGAAACTATTGAAAATCATAAATTAATATGTGATATAATCTTGGCCTAGGATGTCAGTATTTTGAAATTTCTATTCTAAAGCAAGCTCATATAACTTGGCCTTGCATTTATACCATAAATTTTTAATATTAATTAAATATTGGAATTGATTGATTCTATTTGTCTAACTTCTATTCAATATTTTTAGCCCTGCTTTTATTCAAGATTCTTACTATTGATCCACTAACAAGGTAACCATATGTTTTTTTAATTAAATATGAATGTCAAATTAAAAGTAGTTTTAGTTTAATATTTTTCATAATTGTGTAGAGTTAATAATATATTTTGATTAATGTTGAAGTAATTAATCAAAATAGTTTTCATTTACTAACATTATTATACTTAAGCTCATGGGAGATGTGCTAGTAGTGATGCAATACTAAAAGTTTTGGGGTTATATCAAACTAAGTTTATGATATGGGTTTCAAAAATACAACATAAGTTGGTGATGCGAGGAGGAGAGGATTGTGAAGCATTGAATGAAAATAAAATTATTTCAAGTTTAGGATTGGGTCATCAAGAATCCATTGATTCATTAAGGTCTAATTTGTTCTCAACATGGCATCAACAAATTGTGCATATTTGTTGAAAATTTTAGTCCACTTTATCTCTCCATATTTACACCATTTTTTTCTCATAATTATATGCTAACATATCAAGGATCAGATGTTAACTATAAAATAAAAAGGGCCTCTATGGACATGTGAGTTTGTGGATTTCACATTAAATTATGACTAGGCCCGTTAGTCATGAAGATATCATGTACTATGTGGCATGAAAGTTAAATTTATTAATCTTGATTTAAAATATATCTAAGTGATAGCATTTTTCCATAGATAAAACAATTTTGGTCAAAATTTATTTATACAAGCATTCAATCTATTGATGGATGTGTATATGGCTAAAAAGTCAAAGTTTTAATATTTGAAACATTTTAAAAGAGAAGAAGGTGAAGCATTGTATCTAGATTGTTTGATGCCTATTAAAAGATGGATCAAACAAGTTACAAAAGCTAGTTATCTATCCTTCAAATAGATGGATTCCATACACATTATTAGTTAATAAATACATAATATCTAAATCATTTAAACCACATCAATGTGGCTATGAAGTGATTAATTATTTTCAAGAATATATTGGTACATAAAGTGTGAAATTTTGATTAATGTATGTGGTAACCATATTTGGTTTTACAAGAACATTCCCATTCTACATAATTATATAGGAATAATATGAGCAACAATGAACTATATTATTATCTTGGGTAGAATGGGCACATGCCCACTCTACATATTGAGATAAGAATAATGACCTTTAAATTGATAATATGAGAAACAAAGTCCTATGCTATTATCATGCTTATTTATTTTATAAAAACATACATGACTATAATCATTACACATGAAACCAAACTTTAATATGAGCAGATAACAAAAAATTCAAATATCAAGTGCATGCCATTGATCAAAAGGTTTAAAAAGATCCAATAATTTAACCATAAATATAAATAATCTATTCCTTGGAATACACTCCAAGTTACGATGTTAAGACACTAAGACGAACATAAAATTTGACCTAGGCTATCCATAACATAATCAGGCACCACATGGTCACTTTGGGCCTACTCAAGCTTAGCCCATTAGGGATATGGCTATGCCATTTTTGTGATTATAGAACCCTAGGTCCAACACTAATTTCCAAGCCATCCAGTCTTTCAAACTCCAGGATGCTAGCACTTGGTATCTCCTTAGGCTCTCAGGTCATGGTAAGCCTTGGGGAATTATCCCCAATGACTTTATCCTTTTAGGGTTTTGAGATTAAGAATGCCACCACCTAGTATCATCTTGGGCTCTTGAAACCTAATAGGCATTAAGAGATAATCCCTAATCTCTCAATCCTCTTGAGACTCTTAGTTCCATATTAATACCACTTGGAATATTATTAGAGCTCAAAATTATGGAAGGATTAAGTCATTGGGGTTAATCCCCAAATTATTCATAGGACCCAAGATCTCGATGAGATGCTAAGTTCTATCATCCTAGAGCTTATAAGCCCAGATAGTTTGGTGATTAGCATTGGACCCGATGTCATGTAATTTTAATAAGTGGCATAACCATGGCCTTGGTGGGCTAAGCTCGAGTAGATCCGAAGAGGCCATGTGGTGAATTGTGTTAGCTATGTCCTAGGTAAAATATGATGAGAGTCTCAGTTTATTAACACAATAACTTTGGGTATGGGCCAACAAACATATTCTTTAGCTTTATGGTCGAAAAATTGGATATTTTCGACCTCTTGATCAATGACATGTGCTTGATATTTGAAATATGGTAGACAAGAAAAACATATTATATGTATATAAGCTAAGGTGAATTCATGTATTTTATCATATTAAGGGTTGGTTGCATGCAAAATGATTGTATCCATGTCTACTTTTATGAAAAAAATGAGAATGATAATTATTATCTAGTGTAGAATTGGTGCACGCCCATTTTACAAAATATTATTAAGAATAATGATAAGTATGTTTTACATTGGGCACATGTGGAAATGAAAAGTGTTGTCCAATACTTGTACATGGTGACACTAACTATGTTTTACAATGTTGCACTAATATTTTAAAAACTTCCATGTCATGATGTGATGGTTAATATATGGTATATTTTAGATAAATATTAAACATGATATAATAACTATAATTAGGCAATATTTGACAACTATGGGGTCACATTTTTTAAATTATAAGGTCCCATTTCAACTATTGGACCATGCTCAACTATTGGCCCATTTACCCTAAATATTAATTTAAAGGTGAAAAATCATTTAAGATATATCTGGAATTTAATTCCACACTATAATTTGGAATCCAATAATAACTATATTGAAATCCAATATCACACTAATTAAAACCAATAATAACAATAGTGGAATCCAATATTCCACTGAATAAAAGTTAATAATAGATATGGAAATCCAATTTCAATAATTATAAAACCAAAAATGACAATACTATAAGTCTAGATTATTAGGAATATGTCCACCTTTCATGAAAAGATGGTTCTAAAACATCAAGAGAGTTCATCCCAAGTATTTTGTGTCAAAGACCTAAGGGAGATTTTTTTTTCCAAAAAATGTTTAGATGGAGTATGTAACACTTGTGGTGGATTGTCGCATTTAACAACATGTTACATGATGAAATTTCACATGAATTTGGAAAATAACTAGTTGATTTTAAGAAGTACAAATATATAAAATATGGATTAAAATATGGAAAAGAGTCATCAAGATGTGAGCTAGTTATGAACCAAACATTTGAATTTGATTTCATGTTTGAATTTAATAAGAATATTATCTACCAATATGCAAGACACACACACCAAACAAAATGGTTGGATAATTGATTCAAGTTTTGCAAGGGAAACTTCCTAATTGGGATTGTTATTTTAGTTGTGGACCTTACTAAAAAATACACACTAAAACTGTATAATTCGGTTCAATCCTAGTATTATAACTAAAATTAAGTTGGAATTTTCATGCATATACATTCAAACATGTGCTTGATAGCACAAAAGATAATAGAAATATTTTGAAGGAGTATCACTTTTATGTGACCAATGACAGGTCACATTCTCTAGAGTTTATCCGAGGTTGTTTTGAGATATTTTATAGAAATATGAATGCAAGATAAATCATGTTCAATATAAACTACATTTTATTATAAAATTGTTTAGGATAGTTTAATAAATCTCAATTATTTTATTGGTTAAGCAAGATGCATAAGAATAATGGGGTTCAATTTTTTTGAAGTTTTTTTGAGGTTGTGCATGGAAAATAGGAACATGATGGTATAGGTTCATGTGTAAAAATATCCTTTATAAAAGAGTAGGTAAAACAAAAATATGGTACTAATTTGTTTGATGTTGCAAGTATTGTGACTTGGTGTAATGAAATAGTTTCTCATGGATTAGATAGATATTCTCATGTGTGAATGTTATTTTTGTTAATATAGGAAGAAAATAACATTGTATGTGAATATTTTAGTATAGTACCTAGATCAAGTGATTTACATGCAAAAAAAATATTAAATTATAGTACATGGACTATTTATACTAGGGATATAACATGAATTTATTTGATTTGTATGGAATTTGATTGGAAAGAATGTGAGTCAAAATAATGGGTTAATGAATGGTATTGTATACCCCTAACATCTATGGAGACTAGTGATTCATTCCAACTACTAGGGGATCATGAAATGATAAAAACAATTAAATTTGACCACATCTTATATCTTGTGCAACTAGGTAAAATATATTTATAATTTAAATTTATCCTTAAACATTAGTGATATTTTATTTTTTCCTACGTCTTTAAAAATTGATTGTAATTTAAATGCAAGGCAATTTTTCATAGTAATTGCATCTGAGGATAATAATGAGGGAATGGACTATTAATTATCTTTTTGTGTAGAGGAAACATTAAAAAACACAAATTTTACGGATGGAGAAGACCTAATTTATCCTATTAGATATGTGGTGGTTACAGTTACTTGGCTTCATAGACATTTTTATAAAAAAGTAAATCAATTATTATTTGATGAATTTGAAATAAATAGGGTGATAATTAATTATTTAATTTTGGTCATCTTTTAAATGATTCAATTGATCAAATTACTTGAAAATCCTCATAACAATTTTTTTTTGTAAAGTTCATGAATTCAAACATGAATTAATTCCTGAAACACTTAAAAATAAAATAGATCTTGAAGGTATGTTGGATTGACTTGGTAAGGTTAGTATTCAATGCAACTTACATTTTGAATTAGTAAATTTAAATTATTTGATTTAATGTACTTTAATTTTTAATTATTTTATCATTATGTGTTTATTTATATTTTAAATCATTAATAGTAAATTTAATGTAGGCTAGTGGTACTATATGAGCTTCCACTTTCACATGGTTGGTGTAGTGAGTAGAAAATATTATCTTATTGAAAAAATAAAATCATAAAATATAATATATATATTGAGTAGATAATTTTATTCCTCTTCACAAGGGGTATATAATCCTTTGGGGATCTTAGAACACTTCCCTGTGCAATTGTAGGAGCTTACAGTTTATCTCTACCCCTCAAGATTTTTTTGCAATGCTTACATAAAGTTCATTCCATTTCCCCCCTCAATAATTAGAAATGTATCTTAATTGATAAATTTGGATGTATAAAAATTTAGAATCTAGGAGATGACAAAGTATGGATAAAATATAATCATATTTTTATATGCCCATCTAAATGGGTGCACAAAGACAATTCATCGATTGGCATAATGAGTCAAAATATGTTCATTATACTAACCACCTTTTGGTCCCTAAATAAATATTTGGATATGATAGAATATGTGCCACCATTTTATCCTCATCATGAGTGGCATATAATCCTCCAAGAGGTGATGATAACACTCCACTATGTAGCTATAGGATCTAATTGTTTGTCTTTACCCCTCACAATTCACCTAAAATGTTTGTGCAAAGTTAATTTCATTTTCCCCTCAAGAATGAAAAAATTATCTTAAGGGATGCATTTAGACACAATTTTTTTTTACTCCAGGAGGTGCATGATATTAGACAAATGCCATTCATGTGTTTATACACTGATCCATACATGTTCACAAAGACTTTTTATCAATTGGGCTAGCTAGTCAAGAGATACATGACCTACTGACAAAATTTTGGTTCCTAAAGAGAGATTTAATTTCAAGAGAAAATGTCTCACAATTTATTCCTTGTCATGATTAATAGATAATATTAAAGGGGGTGTTATAAATGATCATATGTGCAACTATCTGATCTGATGGTTCATCCTTACCCTTCACGGTTTGTCTGCAATGCCTGCATAAAGTTCATTCCATTTTTATCAATAGGGACAAGAATATTATCTTAATAGATGAATATAAACACATGAAATTTTTTATTTCAAGGCCCAATAGATGGTATATTAAGGCCATTATTCATTTATACACCCATCTGGATTTGTCCACAAAGATGGTTCATCAGTTGGGCTAGTGAGTCAAGAGATACACATCTTAATAATTAAAATTTTGTCCCTAAAGAGAGATTTGGCTATGAAAGAAAAAAATACACCATTTATTCCTCATAATGAGTGGTAGATAATCTATAGATTACTCACCTATGAAATTTTAAGAGATAATGATTCGTCTCTTCCCTCATGGTTATCTTATAATGCCTGAACAAAGTTCGTTCTAGTTTTCCCCTTAAAGACAAGAACATTATATTAAGAGATGCATATGAACATGTGAAATTTTCAACTCCAAGGCATAAAAAATGGTGAAAAAAGGTCATTCATGAATTTATACACCCATCTAAAAGTGTCTGCAAACATAGATTTATCAATTGAGCTAGTAAGTCAATAGATAACTTGTCCTTCTAACCAATATATGGTCCCTAAAGAGAGACTTAGTTGTGAGAGAGAATGTGATTCCATTTATTTATCACCCTAAGTGGTAGATAATAATCTAATGAGATATCATAGGACTCTCCCATGAAACTATAAGAGTTGATGGTTAAAATCTACCCCTCATGGTTCTCCTATAATGCCTTTGTAAAGTTCATTACATTCTTCCCCTTAGAGATGAGAATATTTATCTTAAGGGATATATATGATCACGTGTAACTATATAATATGGATCCTAACTAAATATATATGAAGGTCATTCCTATGTTTATATACCCATATATATATATATATATATATATATATATATATATATATATATATGTCCAAAAATATGGTTTGTTGATTGGGTTAGTAAGTAGATATGTGACCCATTGACCAAATTTTGGTCCCTAAAGAGAGATTTAACTACGAGACAAAATATGCCACCATTTCTCTCGCATCCTAAATGGAATATAATAATCTAATGGGTGATTATAATAATCCCATATTCAATTATAATAGTTAATGGTTTATACCTACCCCTTATGGTTCACATGAAATGTGCATGCATAGTTATTTCGATTTTCCCCTTAGGGATGAGAAGATATATCCTATGGGATACATCTGACCGAATGAAAATTTTAACTTTGAGACCTAAATAAGTGTGGAAAATGGATATTATTTCATTTATACACCCATCTAAATGTTTTTGTGAAGAAGGTTCATTTATTGGGATAGCTAGTTAGAGATATGTGACCTACTAACCAAATTTAAGCCCCTAAAGAGAGATTTGGCTATGAGAGAAAACATGTCACCATTTATTCCTTATTACGAGTGGTAGATAATACTTTAAGAGGTGCTTAGAGGACTCTCATGTGAAATTATATGAGTTGATGATTTGTACCTACCCATCTTAGGGGTGAGAATATTATCTTAACGAATGCATCTGACCATGTGAAAATTTTTATTCCAATTTTTGATAGATGGCAGATGAAGGATATTAATTCATTTATAAACCCATTTGTATTTGTATACGAAGAGGGTTTTTTGATTGAGTTAGAAATCAAGAGATACACAGCTTAATGGGAAATTTTTGGTCCCTAAAGAGAGATTTAGATGTGACATAAAATATATTACCATTTCTTTCTCATCTAGAGTGATAGATAATCCTCCAAAAAGTGCTTAAAATACTTTCACATGCAACTTTAGTAACTAATGGTTGGTCTCTACCCATCACAACTATCTTGTAATGCTTGTGAAAAGTTCATTACATTTCCCATTAGGGATGATAATATTATCTTAAGGGATACATCAGATATGTGAAAAATTTGACTCTAAGGTTATGAAATAAGTTCATTCCTATGTTTATATTCCCATCCACCCATGTTTGCAAAGATGATTCATTGATTGGGATAGTGAGTCAAGAGATACACATCCTATTGACCAATTTTTGGTCCCTAAAGAGAGATTTGGATATGACAGAAAAAGTGTCACTATTTTTACCTCATGTAAAGTGGTAGATAATCCTATAGGGGGTACTTATAGGACTCCCACATACAATTTTATGAGCTAACAATTTGTCATTGACCCTCAAAGTTTGCCTACAATGTATGTGTATAGTTCATTGCATTTTTCCTCTATGGGATTAGAATATTGTCTTAAGGGATTCATCCAATGACATGAAAATTTTGACTATGGGGCATTAAAAATTACAAAATGGCTATTTCTACATTTATATGATCATTCAGATGCATCTGTGAAGATGATTCATCATTTGGACTAGTGAGTAAAGAGATACCTAACCTATTGACAAAATTTTGGTTCTTAAAGAGATATTTGGTTGTAAGATAAAAAAATTTCTCCATTTATCCCTCATTTTTAGTGGAAAATAATTTTATTGGGGGTACTTAGATGATTCTCCCATGAAACTGTAGGAGTTGACAATTTGTCCCTACCCTTCATAGTTTACCTGCAACACCTATGAAAAGTTCATTTCATTTTTTCCCTAGGGAATATAATATTATCTTTAGGTATGAACCTAGTTACATGAAAATTTCAACTTTAGGGCCCATAGAAGCATAAAATAATTCCATTCATGTATTTATTTTCCCATCTAGACATGTCCATGAAGATTGTTCATCGATTGGGCTAATGAGGCAAGAGATACATGATCTAATGGCCAAATGTTACTACCTAAAGAGAGAATTGGATGAAACATAGAACATGTTGATTTTTATCCCTCATTTAAATTGGTACATAATCCTTTATTTGGTGCTAAGGGTATTATTGCATATAACTCTAGGAGTTGATAGTTCATCCCTACAACATGATTTACTTACAACCCCTATGCAAAGTTTTTTATATTTTTTCCCTTAGGGTCGATAATATTATCTCAAGGGAAGTATTTAATTTTGTGTAAATTTCAACTCTAAGGCTAAATATTCCATTCCTATGTTTATATTCTTATCTAGATCTATCTTTGAAGACAGTTCATTGATTGGGCTAGTTAGTCAAGAGATACACATCCTACTAACCAAATTTTAGTTCTTAAATAGAGATTTGTCTATGAGATAAAATGTTCCATGTTTTACTCATATTTAGTGGTAGAGAATCCTCCATGGAGTGATTCTATGAACTACCCATGAAACTATAAGAGCTGACAATTCATCTTTTTAGGTTGTGGAGCTAAAAGCTTCACTGTTGCAAATAGGGAAGGAGGTTTCTGAGTGTCAAAGTCACCAGCATCGATTAGGCCAACTGACATCAGCCAGTGGTGGATAGGAATGCAACCGACGTCGACAGGAATCGGTCAGCGTCAGTCATCTCTAGGCAAACAGGGATTGACGTCAGTTACTTGTGCGGTTCAGAATTACGAGTGTTATAGGCAGTTTGTTAACAAACCGAGTGTTTGCATGTTAAGAGCCAATTTTAGACTTGAAGCTATGGATCTAATTATTGTAATTAGGTTTCTAATTATTTTTTGAATGGGATCTATAAAATAGACTCATGGGTTGTATTGTAATTTGTGCTAGAGAGTAAGAGAGAAAATATTAGCTCCTTTTGTGTGTGAAGAGAGCAAGGTGTGTTCCTCCTAGTGCCACAGTGCCAAGTGTGGGTGTTGGTTTAGAGAATCAGAAGGATTCTTCATGTATGTAGGATCTTGGTCAGTGGGTGTGCAAGGCCACATTTGGAGATCTGCATGGTAAGTAAGATCATTGATCTATAGGTGTATGTGTGTGCAAGGTCTAAGGTTTGCAGGTGTGCAAAACCAAGTTAATCTGTAGGTGGCAACAGAATCAAGGTGACAGCAACACAACAGGAAGCAAGATCAGGTAGGATCTACTTGGAGTACAGTGTGTACTCAATTGGAGAGCAAAGAGGAAGGCAAGGTAGTTCCTTCCATAAGTAAGATCATTTGAGTTGCAGGTTGTTGCAAGTTCATGGGAAATCTACTTGGAGTACTTTGAGTACTTGGAGTGTGTGGAGCACTTGTGGAGTGCGTGGAGCACTGGTGTACTGGCAGTAGTGGATACTGACTAGTTAGAAGTGAACACCAACTCTATGTTTGAGTTGTGTGTTGGGACCGTAAGAGAGAGAGCTTTGAGGAAAGAATTACTATACACTTGAGGTGTGGGAAGCCTCTGAGAGGTGTGAAGAAGAAGTGGCATCTTATTTATTGTATTCTTTTCTAGATGAGTATTAATACAATTGGGTATTGTCTCTCATATTCTGTGTTGTTTCTGATTTCTATTTACTTATTACTTCTGGTTAATTTTGCATATTTAGTTGCTTGGTAATCAATGGTGCTTCTGTGAGTTCCTAACACATCTCTACCCCTCATAGTTCTCCTGCAACACATGTGCAAAGTTCATTACATTTTACCCCTTAGGTACGAGGATATTCTCATTAGGGATGAGTCTAGATGAATGCAAATTTAGAATTTGGGGCTAATAAAGGAAGTAAAAATGTCATTTTTATGTTTATATACCCATCTAGATGAATTTTCAAAGATGGTTCATCATTTGATATTATGAGTCAAGAGATATTTAACCTTAATGACAAACTTTTGGTCCTAAAGAGATATTTGGCTAAAAGAGAAAATGTGTGACCATTTATTACTCATTTTTAGTGGTATATAATCCTATGAGGGGTGCTCAAAGGATTATCACATGAAATTTTAGGAGCCAATGGTTTATCCCTACCCTCACATTTCATCTAAAATGCATGTGCAAAGTTAATTCTCATTTTCCCTTTAGGAATGAGATGATTTTCTTAAGAGATACATCTAACCATGTGTAAATTTAAACTCTAGGTCTTGAATTATGGTGGATAAATTCCATTCCTAAATTTATACACCCATTTATATGTGTTTGCAAAGATGGTTTATCAATTGGGCTAGAGATTTGGAAGATACACATCCTACCAACCAAATTTTGGTCCCTAAAGAGAGATTTGACTTCAAGATAAAATGTTCCACCATTTATTATTCATACAAAATAAAATAATCTATAGAGTGTTCATAAGACTCAATTTTGAAATTGTAGGAGCCAACGATTCATCTCTACCCCTTACATTTCTCTTGTAATGTCTTTGTAAAGTTCACTACATTTTTCCCCTTAGGGAAAAGAATATTATCTTAAGGGATGTGTCTAAATAATTGTAAATTTAAAATATAGGGCCTAAGTAAGCACATAAAAATACCATTATTATGTTAATACACTCATCTATATGCATTTGTGAAAATAGTTCATTAATTGGGCTATTGAGTCAAGAGATACATAACCTATTGAATAACTTTTGGTTCCTAAAGAGATATTTGGCTTCAAGATAAAATGTCTCACCATTTTTTCCTCCTCATGAGTGGAAGAAAATAATCTAGGGTTTATTATATGAATCCTGTGTGAAACTATAGGAGATGATGGTTTATCCCTACCCCTCATGGTTCACCTACAATGCCTTTGAAAAGTACATTCTATTTTTCCCCTTAGGGATGATAAATATTATATTAATGGATGCACTAGACCATGTTAAAAATTCAACTCTAGGGCTTGAAAAATGGAATACAAAGGCCATTCCTAACTTTTATATTTCCATTTCGATGCACCCATGAATATGGTTCATCGATTTGGGGATCGAGTCAAGAGCTATGCATTTTATTGACTAAATTTTCATCCCTAAAGAGAGAATTGGCTTCAAGAGAAGATGTATATCCATTTTCACCTCATATAAATGGGAATAAAATACTCTATGGGGTGATTATAGGACTCACCCATGTAACTTTAGGAGGTGATGATTCATCTCTACCCTTCACGATTATCCTATAATGCTTGTGAAACTTTGTTATGTTTTTTCCTTTGGGGTGAGAAGATTCATGTAAGGGATGTGTTTAACCTCCTAAAAATTTCAACTCTAGGGCATAATTAAGCATATAAAAAGGACATTTATACATTAATACACCCATCCAAATGTGTCCACAAAGATGATTCATCGATTGGGATAGTGATTCAAGAGATATGCGACCTCCTTAAAATTTTTTGGTCCTTAAAGAGATATTTTGTAGTGAGAGAAAATGTGTCACTTTTTATCCCTAATATAAATTGGAAAATAGTCCTCAAAGGGATGATTATAGAACTCCCACATGAAATTTTAGGAGCTAATGGTTCATCTCTACCACTCATGATTTGCTTGTAATGCATATGCAACGTTCATTACATTTTTCCCCTTAGGTACAAGAAGATTTTATTAAGGGATGCATTCGACCACCTATAAATTTTGAATTTTTGGTATGATATATCATAAAAAAAGGAAATTCATGTGTTTATACACCCATCTAGATGTATCTATGAAGATGATTCGTCGATTGGGATAAATAGATACATGACCTACTAATGAACTTTTAGTCACTAAAGAGAGATTTGGATAAGAGATAAAATGTGTTAAATTTATTCTTATTCGTAATTTATATATAATCCTTTGGGGGGTGTTAAAAATAATTTCCTATTTAAATCTAGGAGTTTATAGTCAATCTCTACCACTCACAGTTTTCCTATAATGCCTGCACAAAATTCATTACATTTTTTCACTTAAGGATGAGAAGATTATCTTATGGGATGAATAGATGAATCTAAAAATCTTTAATATAATGCCTTATATATCATGGAAAAATGATGATCCTATGTTTATAATCCCACATAGACACTTTAGCAAAGATGATTCATTGATTGAGCAAAGTGAATCAAGAGATATACATTCTATTGACCTACTTTTAGTCATTAGAGTGAGATTTGGTTGTGAGATAAAACCTACTATAATTTATCCCTCATCCTAAGTGGTAAATAATCCTATGAGGGGTGATAAAAGGACTCCTCATGAAACTTTAGGTGCTGACAGTTCATATTTACCAATCATGGTTCACTTGTAATGCCCAAATAATGTTTGTTTATTTTTTTCCCTTAAGGACAATAAGATTGTCTTAAGTGATGCATCTGACCACTTCATTTATCAAATTTAAGGCCAAAAATAGCATGGAAAAATTACATTACTACATTTATATGCCCATTTGGACATCTTTTCAAATACAAATTATCGAATGGGTGATGATTCAAGAGATATCATTCTACTGACCAAATTTTGGTCCCTAAAGATAGATTTGGTTGCAAGAGAAATCATTACATAATTTTACCTCATCCCAAGTGGTAGATAATCCTCTATGGTTGATTATAGGACTCCCTCATCCAACTGTATGAATTGGTAATTTATCTCTACCTTTCATAATTTTCCTGCAATGCCTGCACAAATTTAACCCTTAGGGAGAAGAAGATTATATTAAAGGATGGATTAAACCTCCTAAAATTTTTAACTTTGGGACCTAACATATGTATGAAAATGGCCATTCATACATTTATATGCCCATCTGAATTGATCCTCAAAGATGGTTCATCAATTAGGTGAGTGAGTCAATAGATACACATTCTACTGATGAAATTTTAGTCCTTAAAGTGAGATTTGGTGATCTGGATATGAGAGAAAAAATGATTCTATTTCTCACTCATAATGAGTGGAAAATAATCCTCTTGGGGGTACTCATATGATTTCCTCTCATAATTATACAAGCTTGTGGTTCATCTCTACCACTCACAGTTCACCTTTAATGACTGCACAAAGTTTATTTCATTTCCTCCCTTAGGGATGGGAAGGTTCTCTTAAGGGATGCATATAACCTCCTAAAAATCTTTATCTGAGGCCCAACATATAGTATATATAAGTCATTCCTAAATTTATACACCTATATAGACACATCTACAAAGATGGTTCATAGATTGGGTAAGCGAGTCAAGAGATATGTATTTTATTGATAAATTATTGGTCCCTAAAGAGATATTTGGATTTGAGAGAAAAAATGTTGTCATTTATCCCTCATCTATATTAGTATAAAATCCTCAAAATGGTGCTCAGGGGACTCCCTCATGAAATTTTAAGAGCTAATAGTTCATCTCTACCATTCACAATTCTCCTAAAATACATACCCAAGTTGTTTAGAGAGACAAACAAGTTGGTTTTGGAGAGAGTTACAACTATAGGAGAGCACAGTAAAAAAAATTAGTTTAAATAGAGAGAGAGGGAAAGAGAGAGCCAAATTCCTATAATATTGATGTATGTTAATGAAATCTTTACTTTCTTCTTTATAATTCTTTGAGTGTAAGAATTTTTATCACTGTTTCTATGGTAATGTGGCAATTATGTTTTTGACATTCCTTACACATATTTTCCTTTTTAAAATTTAGTTGAACTTTTAAGCTCAAATAATAGAGATATTGAATATATAATGTAAGGTACAAAAAAGAATGCTAAAATATTTTCTTTCCATTGATCTAATGATCCCATTGATAAATGGAACAAATTATCAATGGCTGAATTTCAATTGTCTTCATGTAAGTTTTTATTGTATGCATTTTGGTTTTTTGCTTTGACTAAGTTTCTATTTTATATATTTTTGTTTTCTTCTTTATTATTTTTAAATTGATAAAAGGTTTTATTAATTTATGTACATTTTTATATAGTATAGAGTGCATTTATTTCCTCTTTTAAATCATGACTTTATTCTTCTTGTACTTTGTAAATTCAATGGCATTTTACTACTTCTATTGTAGTTTATGAAAACAATTTATGCTTTTTACAGAGATATTGAGGCATGACTATGCAGTGTGGTTTTCTATCAATAATTCCTCAAAATTATATTCATAATGTGTACCTTCTATTATAGATATTTGGGAATTTTTATTATGGGTTTAACTATGGGTTGTGTATGTCTGATATTTTACTTATACAACTTTGGGGTTGTAGATAATGTTAATAGTAATAATTTTAAACCAAACTTATTATAGGCTTTTACCAAATATGCACATTGATGAAATTTTATATCAAATTTATTTAAGTCTATGGAAATCAATGAACACTAATATCATTAATTTTAATGTTAGTTAATTGTGTATTCCATGGTTTAACACTTTAACCAACACTTAAATTCCACCATGCATCTGCATATTAGACCTTCCAATCCACTCACTTAAAGGGAGCAATGGGTTAATTGTAACATTTTGATTGATAATACACATAAAAAATTACATTAAATATAGATGAGATAAGAATTCAAAATTAAAATAATGATAAGAAACCATCACATAGGTCAACAATCATAATACAAATGTGTACACTAAAAAAAATATAGTATGTTCATTATAACATGAGTACATCAATTTCATGAAATCTAAACATTATTTTAATCCATTCATTAACACAACCATGCTTGAAAACTTCTTTATTTATAAATAATTTCAAGAAGGATATCATGTGTGTAACAAAAATAATAAAAAATAATAGTGACATATAAAATGTAAATATGTACACATAAATTATAATAGTGTATGATTCACATAGATATGTCAGATAGTATATATGTATATCCAAATTATTACATAATGACATAAAAAAATGGGCCATATCAAGGAACAATCTAGACCATATACATATAAAATGGGCCATGTAGACATACAAAGTGGGACATATCAACATATATAATGATTTATGCCTACAACTATCCCTAGTATAATAACTAGCTATCTTGCTACTCATTTCCTCCAAATAAATTTCACCTCATCACCACAGATGGAGAACTAAGATGCTAGATGTCTCGTTAAAAGGAAAAAATATCCTCTTGGCTTACGAAGGATTAGATGTCTATACCAAAACCTCAAAAACTTGTGGTGCCTACACAACACAAAATTTATAAAATTTAATGCATTAAAATGATAGACTTTCCAAGAACAAAATTTTGTAATAAGGTGATTCTAGACTCACCACATACCACCTAAAGGGTTGCCTGTAGATACATGACCTATAATAGATAAGTGATGGATAATCCTATGGAGCATACATATAGGGTTAGATCTAGATGTGCATATAAATATAAATGTAATGTATAATATCATTAATTGAAGTTAAAAAAGACAATTCTATTATGTTTTCTCACCAATATATGTCTCCAAATTATGTGGTGTTCAGGAGATACTAGATATTTAGACATAATTACAACATTAGTCACAAGTTGTTTCAATCCATGTAGGGTACCCATGTCTCATAATTTATAAAACCAATAAATGAAAGATGCCAATTATGAATTGATTAAAACTAAACCTATTTTAAGACAACTCTAAATTATTCCTTCTACATAAAGAGAGATAGGCACTAATAGGGAACTTTAAATATAATTCCAGTGTTATCATCACATTTTTTTAGTCTAGACGGGGTAATATCTATGTCTTTCATCATCTATAAAAATAAATAATGACATACAAATTGCATAATATATTTAATATAATATTTTAATCCTTTTATACATAAAGAGAGAGTAAAAGAGGGATAAAAAGAGAGAAAAATAGTAATATTGAGAGGCAGTGAGAAAGAGTGAGAGTGAGAGAAAGAGAGAGTGAAAAGGAGATAGATAATGCAACATTCTCTCTCTTTTTCTCCCTCTATATTCATATGTCTCTGTATCTCACAAGAGGAATGAAAATTTGAACAAGAAAACACACTAAACATATGGTGTATACTAAGTATTCAAACATTATAACAACTTGATAATTTTATTTCCTAACTTGAGTATAGGATACTGTAGTGCTAATTAAAACCTCAACATGAGTGTAGGGTCCTTAAAGTGAGACTTTGGATACAAGAGAAAACATTATTCCATTTATCCCTCATGTTGAGTGGTAGTGAATACTCCTAGAGAAAATCAGAGGACTACCTATTATAATTGTATGAGCTGATGGTTCATCTCTACCACTCACAGATCACCTGTAACATCTGCCCAAAGTTTGTTTCAATTCTTCTCTTAGTGATGAGAATATTATCTTAAGGGATGCATATAGTCACCTACAACTCTTGAATCTAGGGCCTAATATATAGCAGATAGAGGCCATTCATACTTTTGTTTTCCCATCTAAATGCATTCATAAATATGGTTCATCTATTGGGTAAGAAAGTCAAGCAATATGCATTATAATGACCAGCTTTTGGTCCTTAAACATACTTTTAGATTTGATAAAAAAATGCCATCATTTATCCCTCATATCGAGTTGTAGATAAATCTCTAAAGAGTGCTCAGAGGATTCCATCATGCAACTTTAGGATCTAAAGGTTCATCTCTACCACTCATGGTTCTCCTACAAAACATACCCAAGTTATTTAGAGAGACAAGCAAGTTGGTTTGGGAGAGAGTTCTAATTACAATTGACCACTTTAATAGAAAATTCAATTTATGAGAGAGAGAGGAAAAGAGAGAGCCAACTGCCTAAAATATTGATGTATGTTAATGAAATCCTCACTTTATTCTCTATACTTATTTGAGCATAGGAATTTTCATTGCTTTTCCATGGTAATATGGTGATTATATTTTCAATATTTTTTACACAACTTTTACTTTTTTAAAATTTGCTAAGCTTTTAAGCTTAAATAATTAAGATATTGAATATATTATGTAAGGTTCAAAATGAAAAGATAAAATATTATCTTGCCATTGATATAATGACCGTATTCAACAATTCAATGAATGATCAATGGCTGAATTTCAATTGTCTTCATGTAAGTTTCTATTTATGCATTTTGGTTTTTTGATTTGAGTAAGTTACTATTTTATGTAATTCAGTTATCTTCTTTATTATTTTTAAGTTACTAAAGTGTTTTATTATTCTATGTAAACTTCCATATAGTATAGAGTGCATTTATTTACTCTTTAAAATCATGACTTTATTCTTCTTTCAATTTGTAAATTTAATGACATTTTACTACTTATGTTGCAGTTTATGAAAATATTTTGTGCTTCTTGCAGATATATTGAGGCATGAATATGTATTATGGTTTTATATCAATAGTTCCTTGAAAGTATAGTTATAATATGTACCTTCTATTATAGATATTTGGTAATTTTAAATATGGGGTTAAATACAAGTTATGTATGCCTGATATTGTAATTATGAAACTTTGGGGTTGTAGAGAATGTTAATATCAATACTTTTAAACCAAACTTATTTTAGGATTTTACCAAATATGCACATTGATACAATTTTATATCAAAGTTATTTAAGTCCATGGAAATTAGTGAAAATTTATATCATATATGCTAGTGTTACCTAATTATGTATTACATAGATTAATACATTATCCAACACTTAAATGCCACCATGCGTCAGCATATCAGACCTTTTAGGACACTTACCCAAAGTGAGAAATGGGTTAATTATAACCTTTTGATTGAGAATACACATAAATTTTTAGATCAAATATAAATGAGATAGGTATTAAAAAGTAAGATAATTCTAGGAAACCATCACATAGATCAACAATCATAACACAAATATGCACAATAAAATAAATACATTATGATTATTATAACATTAGTACATCAATTTCATTAAAGTAAAACATTATAACTATCCATTCATTGACACAACCATGTTTGAAAACTTGTTAATTTATGAATAATTTTAATAAGGATATAATGTATGTAACAATAAAAAAATAACAAATAATATTGACATATAAGAAGTAAATATGTATACATAAATTATAATAGTGTATGATTCACATAGATATGTCAAATAATATGTATGTGTATCCAAATTATTCTATTATGACATAAAAAATAGGCTATATCAAGATACAATATAAACCATATAAATATACAAAATGGGCCATATAGGCATATAAATTGGGCCATATATACTTACAAAATAAATTGTGCCTACACCAACACCTAGCACAATAACTAGCTCTCTTGATACTCATTTCCTCCAAATAAATTGTGCCTCATTACCATAGATGTAGAATTTGGAGTGTTGGATGTCTCATCAAAGGGAAAAAATCTCCTCTCAACTTATGAAGGATCAGATTTCTATGCCACAACCTCAAAAACCTATGGTGTCTACACAACATAAAAATCATAAAATTTAATGCATTAAAATGATATATGGAAAATGATAGAGTTTCCAAGAATAAAATTTTACAACAAGGTAATTTTAGACTCACCACATGCCACCTAAATGGTTGTGTAGGGATACATGACCTCTAATATATTAGTGATGGAGAATCCTATGAAGCATACATATAGGGTTAGATCTAGATGTGCATAAAAATATAAATATGACATAGAATATCATTACTTGAAGTTAAAAAAGATAATTTTACCATGTATTCTCAACAATCTATGTCTCTAAATTAGGTGGTGTTGGGGAGATACTAGATCTTCAGATGGAATTGCATCATCATTCATAGGTTTTTGTGATCCATGCAAGGTACCAATAGCATCTATAATCATTTTTAAAACTAAAAAATGAAATTTGTCAATTATGAATCAATTAAAACTAAACCTATTTTAAGATAACTAAATTATTCCTTCTATATAAATAAGGATAGACAATAGTAGGGAGCTATAAAGATAATTTTAGAGTTATCATAACATTGTTTTAGTATATATGGGGTAATAATCACATTTGTCATCATTTATACAAACAAACAATGAAATATAAATATTACATAACCTATTTAAGAAAGATCAAAATTATTCCTTCTATACATAAAGAGAGAAAGGGATATCAAAAGAGAAACATAGTAATTATGAGAGGGAGTGAGAAAGAGTGAGAGTGAAAGAAAGAGAGATTGAAGGGAGAGATAGAGAGGGAAGGGGAGAGAGAGAGATAATTTAACATTCTCTCTTTCTCTCCCTCTCTCTTCTTATGTCTCTATCTATCACAACAGGAGTGGAAGGTCAAACAAGTAAACACACTAAATTTATGGTGTATACTAAATATTTAAATAATATAGCAACTTGATAATTTACTTTCGTAACCTGAGTGTAGGGTACTATAGTGCTAATTTTAGCTCCAACATGAGTGTAGGGTCCTTAAAGTGAGATTTATCTATGAGAGAAAACATTCTTCCATTTCTTCCTCATCTTGAGTGGTAGAGAATCCTCTTATGGGTACTCAAAGGACTCCCTCTTGTAATTGCATGAGTTGATAGACAATAGTAGGGAACTGTAAAGATAATTCTAGATTTATCATCACATTATTTTAGTATAGATGGGGTAATAATCACATTTGTCATCATCTATACAAACAAATAATGAAATATAAATATTACATAACCTATTTAAGAGAGATCAAAATTATTCCTTCTATACATAAAGAAAGAGAGGGATATAAAGAGATAAAAGGAGTAATTAAGCGAGGGAGTGAGAAAGAGCGAGAGTGAGATAAAGAGAGATTGAAAGGGGGAGATAGAGAGGGAAGGGGAGAGAGAGATTAATATAACATTCTATCTTCTCTCCCTCTCTCTTCCTATGTCTCTATCTCTCACAACATGAGTGGAATGTTGAACAAGAAAACACACTAAATCTATGGTGTATACTAAATATCCAAACAATATATCAACTTGATAATTTACTTTCCTAACCTAAGTGTAGGGTACTACAGTGTTAATTTTAGCCTTAACATGAGTGCAGGGTCCTTAAAGTGAGATTTAGATATGAGAGAAAACATGCTTCCATTTCTCCCTCATCTTGAGTGGTAGATAATCCTCTTATGGGTACTTAAAGGACTCCCTCTTATAATTTTATGAGCTGAGATTCATCTCTACCACTCATGGTTCACCTATAATGCCTACATAGTTTTTTTCATTTCCTCCCTTAAGGACAAGAATATTATTTTAAGGGATGCATCTGGACATATGTAACTCTCAACTCTAGGATTAAACATATAGAAGATATAGGTCATTACTAAATTTATATACCCATATGAATACATTCACAAATATGGTTCATCGATTGGGCAAGTGAGTCAAGTGATATGAATTTTACTGACAAAATTTTGGTCCCTAAACATAGATTTGTCTTTGAGAGAAAACATGTCATCATTCCTCCCTCATCCCAAGTAGTAGATAATCCTCCAAAGGGTCCTTAGAATACTCCTTCATGTAACTATAGGATCTAGTGGTTCATAGCTACCACTCACGATATCTATTTTAATACACATCCAAGTTATTTAGAGAGATAAGCAAGTTGGCTTGGGAGAGTTCCAACTGTAGGACATAATGCTAATAGAAAATCTAATTTAGCTGAGAGAGAGAGGGAAAGAGATAGCATAATGCATAAAATATTGACATATGTTAATAAAATCACCACTTTATTCTCTATAATTATTTGAGTGTAATAATTTTCCTCACATTTTTCATGGTAATGTGGTGGTTATATTTTTGACATTACTTACACAGACTTTCCTTCTAATTTTTTTGCTAAGATTTTAAGCTTGACTAATTGAGATATTGAATATATTATACAAGGTAAAAAAATGAACGCTAAAATATTATATTGCCATTAATATAATGACCACATTCAATAATGCAATGAATTATCATTGGCTAAATTTTAGTTGTCTTCATGTAATTTTCTATTGTATGCATTTTGGTTGTTTGCTTCAAGTTTCTATTTCATGTATTTTAGTTTTCTTTATTATTTTTAATTTCTTAAAGGGTTTTATTAATTTATGTAAGTTTACATATATAGTGCATTTATTTTCTCTTTTAAATCATGACTTCATTCTTCTTTAAATTTATAAATTTAATGGCATTTTATTGCTTGTGTTGTAGTTTATAAAAATAATTTGTTCTTATTGTGGAGATATCAAGGCATGAATATTTAGTGTGGTTTTATATCAATAATGATTTAAAATTATAGTCATAATGTGTACCTTCTAATATAGATATTTGGGAAATTTGAATGTGTTTTTAACTATGATTTGTGCATGTATGATCATGTACACATGCAACTTTGGGGTTATAGTGAATGTTAATAGTAATAATTTTGAACCAAAATTATTTTAGGCTTTTAACAAATATGCACATTGATGCGTTTTTATATCAAAATTATTTAAGTATATGGAGAGCAAAGAACATTTATATCATATATGTTAGTGTTCTCTAATTTTATATTGTAATACTTTAGCCAACACTTAAATGATACCATGTGTTGGCATATTAGAACTTTTAGGCCACTCACCCAAAGTGAGTGATGGGTTACTTATAACCTTTTGATTGAGAATAACATAAAAGTTTAAATAAAATATAGATGAGCCATGCATTAAAAAGTAAGATAATTTTAAGAAACCATCACATAGATCAAAAATCATAACACAAATGTGCACAATAAAAGAAATCCATTATGTTCATTATAACATTAGTACATAAATTTAATGAAAGATAAACATTAGAACTATCCATTCATTGACACAACCATGCTTGAAAAATTATTCATTTATGACTAGTTTCAAGAAGGATATCATGTGTGTAATTAAAAAAATAAAAAATAATAATGATAGATAAGAAGTAAATATGTATACACAAATTATAATAGTGTATGATTCACATAGATATGTCAGATAGTATACATGTGTATCCAAATTATGCCATTATGACATAAAAATGGACCATATTGGGATAAAATATAGACCATATACATATACAAAATGGGCCATATAGGCATATAAAGTGGGCCATATCAACATACAAAGTAAATTATGCCTAAAAATATCCCTACCAAAATAACTAGCTCTCTTTTTACTCATTACCTCCAAATAAATTGCACGTCATCATCATATATGTATAACCTGGGGTATATGATGTCTCATTATGCATAAAAAATTATCATGTCAGCTTGTGAAGGATTAGTTGTCTATGCCACAACCTCAGAAACATGTGGTGCCTACACAAAAAAAATTAGAAAATTTAATTCATTAAAATGATATATGAAAATGATAGATTTTCCAAGAATAAAATTTTGCAACAAGGTGATTCTAGACTCACCACATGCCACCTAAAGTGTTTCTTAGGGATAAATGACCTCTAATATATTAGTGATGGAGAATCATATGGAGTATGAATATAAGGTTAGATTTAGATGTACATAAAATATAAATAGGATGTATAATATCATTACTTGAAGTTAAAAAAGATAATTTTATTATGTTTTCACCAGTCTATGTATCTAAATTAGGTGGTAGTAGGGAGATACTGGATCTTCAGATGCAATTTTAGTGCCATTAAAAAGTTGTTACGATCTATAAAGGGTACCCATAACATCTCTCATCATTTATAAAACCAAAAAATTAAGGAGATATATTATTAATCAATCAAACCTAAACCTATTTTAAGATAACTCTAAATTATGATTTCCACACACACACACACACACACACACACACACACACACACACACACACACACACACACACACACACACACACATACAGTAACATGGAACTATAAAGATAATTAAAGTGTTATCATCACAATTTTGTAATCTAGATGGGGTAATAATCATGTCTATCATCATCTATACATAGATAATGAAATATAAAAAAATACATAACCTATTTAGGATAGATTAAAATTATTCCTTCTATCCATTAAGAAAGAGTGAGAGAAGGATAGAAAGAGAGAAAAATAGTAATAAGGAGAGGGAGTGAGAAAGAGTGAGAGTGAGGGAAAGAGAGAGAGAGAGAGAGAGAGATAAATGGACAGAGAATGCAACATTATCTCCCTCTCTTCCTATATCTCTATCTCTCACAATAGGAGTGGAAGGCCAAACAAGTAAACACACTAAAAATATGGTGTATACAAAATTTTCAAACAATATATAAACTTACCAATTTACTTTTCCAACTTGAGTGTAGAGTACTATAGTGCTAATTGAAGCCTAAAAAATAAATTCAAAACAAATTGGGGTACCTAAAATATCAGCCACTTTGGATTATATTTTTCATATAATTTAGTTTCTTCTTATACAAAATCTAAATGTTGGGGGTTTTCATCATGATTTTGTTGGAGGGTTTCTTCAAGAAATAGGTACATCAAATCATGTATCTAAATTTATAAAAATAAACATTTATATTAAGTCTATTTGAAGGTTTTCATGAGAGAAATGTAAATTTAATATAAACAACCTCTTACCTTGTGATTATTATTAAAAAGACATTACAAAAAAATACATTGCCAACCCTAAACATGTTCTATGGAAAAAAATGGCATACTCAATACTATGATGTAAGTGTGAAATATTGGTGGGGATGTAAGGAGAGAAAAAATATGCATGCCCTTCCTCTTCTTATTCAAAACTACGAGCTCAACAAAGAAGAAAGAAATAAAATTTAGGTTTTGGTAAATTGTTGTGTTTTTTAACATTGACAAAGGTCATACACCCTTTAGGTTCTAGATTGAGCAAATGTATATTTTATTTTGGTTTTAAAGAAAAGGAAGCATGCCCTTTGAAATAAATGATAATTTTTTTAGGAATGCCATGTTTTTTGTTCCCCAACTTCATGCATATACCCTAAACTAAGGCATAAAATGAAGGAATGCCTTAAGGTTGAAATCATAATTGAGTTAAACCCTTATAGCTTAGTTAGCTTTCTCACAAAGAGAAGATCAATGATTTAAAAGTTGAGTAAATTAGAGTGGATATGACTATTGCTCATTATTATGTGGCTTAGATAATGGTTTTTAGGTTTAGCCTTAGTTGGGTATACCTTGGGATGAATGCAAAGTAATCAAAATGACTTATTCCATTTGAAATATTTTATTTATTTATCATGAAACAAAGGTAGAAGTTGACTTGTCTCGTAGTTTGTGTTAATTATTTCCCTTATTAAATTACCCTTGTAGTTTTAGTATTAGGTCATATATTAGTCACTTAGACTTAAGAGTTTAAACAATTGCCTTAGTACTTGGTCACATAAGTTATATCTTAGTCCCATGTCTCTAGTTTTACATTATTTCCTTAGTCACTTGACATCAAATTCATGCTTGTGTTCTTTATGCAGTTTCTTAGAGTTTATCAATTTTGGTTCATTTGTTGATTTATTTTACAGTCTACCACTTGGAATATCTTCATAGATTTATTTAAATTATGCTTATATGCATATTCAATTTAACTTGAACATGCCTTGTTGTTTCATCATGAATTAGTTGCTTACCTTTTTTTGAAATATTCTAAGGAAGTCCAAATTGGCCTTTAGTGTCACTTGGCATGATCTCATATCCCTCTTTTTAGTCATGTGTTGGTGTAGTTAGTTAGGCATGCCATACAACATTGTTGCACCATGACATAAATTTTCACAAAGTTTATAATTCATGAACTAGAATATCCCTCTATGTGTCACTTGTCACAATTCCATGTACTCCCACACTCACAAGTTGTAAACTAGTCAATGTAGATCCTGAGGCCTGTGGGAATATGAAACAATTGTAACTTGTGAATTATTAAGCATCTATTTAGTTGTGGCCTCAAAACCTTAAGATTACATTTTTTATTTGATCTATATATAGGAATATGAGTAAATCACATGATTCCACATGAATGGACCCTTGGGCATCACTTAATTTTAATGGGTGAAACCCTTCACCAATGACACATGACATAATGTTGAAGCCTCATGACTTTAAGCTGAAGTATTATTGTGGTAAGGAAACTTGTAGTCATATGGGCCTATGAGGCAATATCATGTCTCCACTTGGAAAATTTTCTTAATTTCATAGCATTCACAAATTTTATCTAGCCTTGGTAGTATGGAAGTCTGTGGGGCTTGTGATGAAATCACGTGTCGACACATGGGTCGACCACGCACTTGGGCTTAGTCTAAAAGGGTGAGACCCTATCCTTAGCCACCTATCTCTCAATCAAAACACAATATAATTTAGGATAGCATGACATTTTTTTTATTATATTGTCCTTACAATCTTATGATAAGATGACAAGTGTCATCACTATGCTTATTCACAAGGGGATGGTAGGATTTGTGTTAATATCTTCAAGCCTAGATGCAAGAGCATGAGAGGATGCCACGTAGAACTGAATACGATTCAAAGGAGATAATGTGTCACTCATTATTATAGATTTATGTCATGTTTATTCATAGTATTTTTTCAGTACATGTCTAATCTTGACAGTCATCCCACCTGTCAAATTGCCAATTACATAGATGAGGTAAAAATTCATGGGTAGTTTTTTTTCATATTCAATTAGTTCTGAGAGGAATTTTAAGCATGTTATATATATGGAAATATACTTGATTCTACCCTTTTCATCTTGAGCACTTATATGGTTAAATTTACATGCTTTTGTGCTTTTATGGAGCTTTTGAAATGGTTGTTCCATTACAAGGACATTATTGAGGAAGATGTTATCCTTAGTAATCAACATTGGATATTATTGTATGAATACATTTTTTGATGCAATGGCTTGAGTATAGGTAGGAAAATTATGGTATTACAACCATGGACCAACTTTGGAAGGTTGTCTTATGAGGGCCCATAACCCACAAATCTCAGACCTCGAAATGAATTTTGTTAAACTAGGTTTAATTTGGTAAATCATCCATATTAATATGAGAGGATTAATAATGGATTATAAACACTATATTATCTATTTTAAACATGTTTGATTTTTGTTGAATGTATTGTTGAACAATGGGTTCATTGCATTTTTGCAAGTGCAAATTGAACTAATTAAAAGAAAAGTTTTATAACTAGTTTTGGCCATAACACATGAGGGTGATACATTCTCCAAATTTTTAAAGAATGGTAGTCCTCATATATTCAAGTCACCATTAAATTCTATATCTCTCTTTAAGGATGCATGTTTGAGGGGTAACTGATATAGTCTAGTCCTCCCTTTATCAATGCAATAGTCATCCTTCAACATTTGTTCATATTTTTTCACTCAATGATTGAAATATTTGATCATGCAATAGCCCACACATGATGTTGAAACCTACCCATATTTGGAAAGATACATAATTTACATCAATGTGACAAAAATGAGGCTACCTCTACCCTATTTTTTGATTTAATCACATTAGAGGTTTTTATGACTTATTCCTCAATATTCATTATATCCTTTCCATTTGTGTCAGGATCTTGCTCCTCAATTAGAGCACATATGATTACCTCTTGTATTAGCAACTAAACACGAAATTTAACCAGAATGATAAGTAACTAGAAATATGAAACAACATAGGAATATGAGAGACAATACACAATTGTATTAATAATTACTCAGAAGAAAATACAATAAAGAAGATGCCACTTCTTCTTCCACCTCAAAGGCTCACCACACCTCAAGACCTTCTTCCCTCTCTCTCTCTCGGTCCCAACAATCAACTCCAATATAGAATTGATGTTCACCTCCACCAATCAAAAACAACGATGCCAGTACACCAAGTACACAACCATACTCCAAGTAGATCCCCTACTCTCTGCTAGTACCTGCAAATCACTAGACCTTACTCACCATTGTAGATATCCAAAAGAAGCCATGCACACCTGCTAACCAAGATCATACATATACAAAGAACCCTTCTAATTCTCCAAACCAGCACCCACACTTGGTACTATGGCACTAGGAGGAACACACCATTGCTCTCCTCTCTCTGAAGGAGCTTATTTTGCTCTCTTACTCTCTAGCACTAGTTTACAATACAGCCCATGAGTCTATATATAGATCTCATGCTTACAATAATTAGACTATCTTAACTAAAATAATTACACACGCAACTCAAGACTATAATTAGCCTTTAACATGCAAACTAACAGTCCAAAAATAGACTCTCCAAAATCAACATGCAAACTGCATGTTCACGTACAGGCTATCGACGTCGGCACCTCCCTGACCGATGTCAGCTGACTGGTAACTAACATCGATTGCTTCTTCACTACTATCTAATCGACGTCGGTTGATTAGACCAACATCAGTTGCCTTGCAACACATTTTGCAACTCTTTGCAACCTCTGCAACGTCTGTAACTTCTCTTGTTTGCATCTTGGTGAAGCTTTTAGCTCCATAACCTAATAATCTCCCACTTGGAGATAAACAATTGCACCTGTACTTGTACCTGTACACTGTCTAATTCATTCCCTGGCTTGTATCCCTCTTCAAGATCAATCCTGAAGACCAACCACCACACAACTTGTGATGCTACACCTGTCATCCAAGTAACCTACCACATCCGAGCCTACAACTCCATGTAGTGAAGACCTTGACCCTGCATAACATGTTAACCTGCTGCTAGTCCATCTCAAATACCTGAGAATCCACTGAACTGCCCTCCAATACTCCTTCTCTGAATTGGCTCCATATTTCTGACAACTCCCACTGCTTGGGAAAACTCAAGTCTACACTAGACCTCATGTGATTTCGAACCCTGTTCTAAGCTAAGCTTGAACTGTCCAGCCCTTGGTGTGCTTACCAATTCTGCATCCTGCATCTTGAACCTTGTCAACACCTTCTTCACATCAACTCCCACTGGAGACAAAATCTCCATGTCTCTTATGCCAAAGAATTTTGCTGCTCCAAATTCTTCATGACATGCCACTGAATTAACCTTACCCTTACCTCAGCAAAACCCTATATCTCTAAACCTATAACTAGTATACCATTCACATACAGTAACAAGATAATGTCACGACTCATCATCCACCTGGTAAGACAAACACAATGGTTACACTGACATTGATTGAAGCCCTGCTTTGTCATCCACCTGTCAAAACCTGTACCACTGTCCTGCAGCTTCCTCAAGACCATATACCTTGGCCTTCTGTCTCACGTGTCCATCCACTCTCTTCTTTAACTTGGAAATCCATTCGTCTTTTAGTGATTTCTTCCAGTTGACAACTCCACCAAAAAACACCTATTTGGTTCTTCTCCAAGGACTCACACTCCTCATCCATGCCAAGCTCCCATTGTATCTGGATTCTACTTGTATTGCCTCTTCACATCTTCCTGGTTCTCGACCATCAATAAGCAATATAAAGAAGGTGAACAATGAATATGAGGTTCACTTACCCTTTCTAACCTCCATATGGGCATTTGAGACTTATTGACAGCTAGCTGTCCACCCACCATCTGTTCTAGTGATCGATCTCAGCCATCTCCCAGTCTGCATCCGACCGATGTCAGTTCCCTACACTGACCTTGACTATCGACGTCATTTCCCTGGCCGATGCTAGTATCCCTTCTGCCGACATTAGTTCCTATTTGACTGATGTCGGTCTTCCTGTTGTCGATGTCAGTTACTGTCTGACTGACACCGGTACCTGTGTTCACCTGTGAGTGATGACTTTTTACCTGCGAGCTCTCCATGGATCAAAACCCTGTTTAAATCAACACAATCCTGCTCAAAATAATTTAGTCCCATCAGTTGATCTTTGTCTGCCATCTCCTCCATGAACACCAAGGCTTTCCAGTTCTTAAGTTTGTCAAAAACATCTATCTTCCACTTAAGAACATGCATTCCCCTCCTACATATGTGACCAAGCCTACAAAGCCACATCTCTGCAACAGAAGGTGAATCAGTAATATAAGTAGATAGATAAAGGATACCTACTATTTTACCACCATCTAATTCAAGTGCATCCATTGTGAGAGTTACTGTGCATCTCCCATCACCCAACTTTCTTGAAGAAATTAGACTCATCTCCAAGACTGGTACCTGCATAACCTCCTTCAACACCTGTGTGTTATCCGTCTACAATTTCAGCTTCACTTCCCCTTCGTCAATAATCTGACAAGGCTCACCAATCCCTAAATAAATCTCTCCAATGTCTCCAAAGACATACCCATGAAAAGATGCTCTATTTTGGGCTGCATGGAAGGAGGCAAAAGAATCTGTAAACCAAGATTCTACTTTATCCAGAGCAACCTGTGCAACGACCACTGCAACATCTGCTTCTACATGCTAATCTTCTACCGACCAACAATCTCCCTTTACCTGATCTTTCTTTCCATCAATTAGACCATTCGTGCTATTCAGTTTCTCCATTCATAGCTTACTTTCTTATGCCATTGCTATACTTCCACTCAATCTGAAACCCCTGAGAGTGACCTGTAATCAACAAACACTAACTAGATTCGAAACCACCTGTTAGTCAACCCAACCAAAAGCTCTGATACCACTTGTCAGGATCTTGCTCCTCAATTGGAGCACATATGATTACCTCTTGTATTAGCAACTAAACATGGAATTTAACCAGAATGATAAGTAACTAGAAATATGAAACAACACAAGAATATGAGAGACAATACACAATTGTATTAATAATCACTCAGAAGAAAATACAATAAAGAAGATGCCACTTCTTCTTCCACCTCAAAGGCTCACCACACCTCAAGACCTTCTTCCCTCTCTCTCTGGGTCCCAACAATCAACTCCAATATAGAATTGATGTTCACCTCCACCAGTCAGAAACAACGCTGCCAATACACCAATACACAACCATACTCCAAGTAGATCCCCTGCTCTCTGCTAGTACCTACAAATCACTAGACCTTACTCACCATTATAGATCTCCAAAAGAAGCCATGCACACCTACTGACCAAGATCATACATATATGAAGAACCCTTCTGATTCTCCAAATCAGCACCCACACTTGGTACTGTGGCACTAGGAGGAACACACCATTGCTCTCCTCTCTCTGAAGGAGCTTATATTGCTCTCTTACTCTCTAGCACTAGTTTACAATATAGCCCATGAGTCTATATATAGATCTCATGCTTACAATAATTAGACTATCTTAATTACAATAATTAGACACGCAACTCAAGAATATAATTAGCCTTTAACATGCAAACTAACAGTCCAAAAATAGACTCTCCAAAATCAACATGCAAACTGCATGTTCACATATAGGCTGCCGACGTCGGCACCTCCTTGACTGATGTCGATCGACTGGTAACTGACGTCGATTGCTTCTTCACTGCTATTTGACTGACATCGATTGATCAGACTGACATCGGTTACCTTGTAACACATTCTGCAACTCTCTGCAACCTCTGTAACTTCTCTTGTTTGCATCTTGGTGAAGCTTTTAGCTCCACAACCTAACAATCTCCCACTTGGAGATAAACAATTACACTTGTACTTATACCTGTACACCATCTAATTCATTCCCTGGCTTGTATCCCTCTTCAAGATCAATCCTAAAGACCAACCACACAACCTGTGATGCTACACCTGTCATCCAAGTAACCTGCCACATTCGAGCCTACAACTCCATGTAGTGAAGACCTTGACCCTGCATAACATGTTAACCTGCTGCTAGTCCATCTCAAATACCTAAGAATCCACTGAACTACCCTCCAGTAATCCTTCCCTGAATTGGCTCCATACTTTTTGACAACTCCCACTACTTGGGAAAACTCAGGTCTACACTAGACCTCATGTGATTTCGAACCCTATTCTAAGCTAAGCTTGAACTGTCTAGCCCTTGGTGTGCTTATCGATTCTGCATCTTGCATCTTGAACCTCACCAACACCTTCTTCACATCAGCTCCCACTGGAGACAAAATCTCCATGTCTCTTATGCCAAAGAATTTTGCTGCTCCAAATTCTTCATGACATGCCACTGAACTAACCTTACCCTTACCTCAGCAAAACCCTGTATCTCTGAACCTATAACTAGTATACCATTCACATACAGTAATAAGATAATGTCGCGACTCATCATCCACCTGGTAAGACAAACACAATGGTTACACTGACGTTGACTGAAGCCCTGCTTTGTCATCCACCTGTCAAAACCCGTACCACTGTCCTGCAGCTTCCTCAAGACCATATACCTTGGCCTTCCATCTCACGTGTCCATCCACTCTCTTCTTTAACTTGGGAATCCATCTGTCTTTCAGTGCTTTCTTCCAGCTGACAACTCCACCAACAAACACTTATTTGGTTCTTCTCCAAGGACTCACACTCCTCATCCATGCCAAGCTCCCACTGTATCTGGATTCTACCTGCATTACCTCTTCACATCTTCCTGGTTCTCGACCATCAATAAGCAATATAAAGAAGGTGAACAATGAATATGAGGTTCACTTACCCTTTCTGACCTCCATATGGGCATTTGAGACTTATTGATAGCTAGTTGTCCGCCCACCATCTGTTCCAGTGACCGATCTCGGCCATCTCCCAGTCTACATCCGATTGATGTCGGTTCCCTACACTGACCCTGACTGTCGATGTCGTTTCCTTGGCCGACACTGGTATCCCTTCTATCGATGTCAGTTCCTATCTGACCGATGTCGATCTTCCTATTGCTGATGTCAGTTACTGTCTGACCGACGCCGGTACCTATGTTCACCTGTGAATGATGACTTTTTACTCGTGAGCTCTCCATGGATCAAAACCCTGTTCAAATCAACACAGCCCTACTCAAAATAATTTAGTCCCCTTAGCTGATCTCTGTCCGCCATCTCCTCCATGAACACCAAGGCTTTCCAGTTCTTAAGTTTGTCAAAAACATCTATCTTCCACTTAAGAACATGCATTCCCCTCCTACATATGTGACCAAGCCTACAAAGCCACATCTCTGCAACAGAAGGTGAATCAATAATATAAGTAGATAGATAAAGGATACCTACTTTCTTACCACCATCTAATTCAAGTGCATCCGCTGTGAGAGTTACTGGGCATCTCCCATCACCCAACTTTCCTGAAGAAATTAGACTCATCTCCAAGACTGGTACCTGCATAACCTCCTTCAACACCTACGTGTTATTCATCTACAATTTCAGCTTCACTTCCCCTTCGTCAATAATTTGACAAGGCTCACCAACCCCTAAATAAACCTCTCCAATGTCTCCAAAGACATACCCATGAAAAGATGCTCTATTTCGGGCTGCATGAAAAGAGGCAAAAGAATCTGTAAACCAAGATTCTACTTTATCCAGAGCAACCTGTGCAACGACCCCTGCAACATCTGCTTCTACATGCTAATCTTCTATCGACCAACAATCTCCCTTTACTTGCTCTTTCTTTCCATCAATCAGACCATTCATGCTATTCAGTTTCTCCATTCGTAGCTTACTTTCTTATGCCATTGCTATACTCCCACTCAATTTGAAACCCCTAAGAGTGACCTGTAATCAACAAACACTAACCAGATCTGAAACCACCTATTAGTCAACCCAACCAAAAGCTCTAATACCACTTGTCAAGATCTTGCTCCTCAATTAGAGCACATATGATTACCTCTCGTATTAGCAACTAAACACAGAATTTAACCAGAATGATAAGTAACTAGAAATATGAAACAACACAGGAATATGAGAGACAATACACAATTATATTAATAATCACTCAGAAGAAAATACAATAAAGAAGATGCCACTTCTTCTTCCACCTCAAAGGCTCGCCACACCTCAAGACCTTTTTCCCTCTCTCTCTCGGTCCCAACAATCAACTCCAATATAGAATTTATGTTCACCTCCACCAGTTAGAAACAACGCTGCCAGTACACCAAGTACACAACCGTACTCCAAGTAGATCCCCTGCTCTCTACTGGTACCTGCAAATCACTAGACCTTACTCACCATTGTAGATCTCCAAAAGAAGGCATGCAAACCTGCTGACCAAGATCATACATATACGAAGAACCCTTTTGATTCTCCAAACTAGCACCCACACTTGGTATTGTGGCACTAGGAGGAACACATCATTGCTCTCCTCTCTCTGAAGGAGCTTATTTTGCTCTCTTACTCTCTAGCACTAGTTTACAATACAGCCCATGAGTCTATATATAGATCTCATGCTTACAATAATTAGACTATCTTAATTACAATAATTAGACACGTAACTCAAAAGTATAATTAGCCTTTAACATGCAAACTAACAGTCCAAAAATAGACTCTCCAGAATCAACATGCAAACTGCATGTTCACGTACAGATTGTCGACGTCGGCACCTCCCTGATCGATGTCAGCCGACTAGTAACCGACGTCGGTTGCTTCTTCACTGCTATCTGATTGACATCGATTGATCAGACCGACGTCTGTTGCCCTGCAACACGTTCTACAACTCTCTGCAACCTCCGCAACCTCTGTAACTTCTCCTGTTTGCATCTTGGTGAAGCTTTTAGCTCCACAACCTAACAATTTGGATGTTTATCCTTTTATGAAGTTAGTACATCTAAAACTTATTTTTGGTGATATTATGCTCTAAGTTATTTAGTTACACTCCACTATTTTTCTTAGTCTTTAAGCTACAACTTTTCTTTGGTAATGACCATGACCATGTGCTATAATTCTTCCATTCTATCAAAAGGAATTCACTCCATTCATTCTAAATTTCAATTATTATCATGAGCCCAATAATGGTGGTTGAATTATTTTCTCAAAGCTATCTAAATATCTATATTTTGGTTAAAATTTATGTGTCTTAGGGCAAATAACTTATCTTATTAATCTCTCTTATAAACTTGGCTCTTTGAAATCAAAAATAGAAAGTGACATTTGGGGATCTCACGGGTCATATTTATAATGTCCATTGGCATTAGTTGCTTTAATAATGACATTAACCATTTTTCATCCCCTCCATCAAGACTTCCATTTCGTATCTACACATTTCATATTTGTCATAGTGATGTTATATTTTGTGTTACTTATATTAGGTGTGACCTATGTCATTTCTATTTTTACAACATTCATTGGATTTATGCCTTCCTATCCCCATATATCTCATGTATCTAGATACTTGTTGTTTTTGTGTGTCTAATTAGTTATTGTATTATTTTTTAGATGGTGTTTTAAGCCTTCTTCCATTTCTCATCTTTCCCCACACTAATTATGCACATGATCATTTAGTGCATATGTTATTTATGTGTATTAATTTTTATTTATATACATGTACATGGGTTCTTATAACTTTTTAAAATGATGCATGCTAATCTCCTTGTGGAAATTTTCATTTTATGTTCCATGCACTATGTGTAATTATTTCATATTAGCCTTTTTATATTTAATATTTATCTCAAAATGTAAATTTTGAATAAAATATAGCCATTATGAGCTAGTATAATTGTGTGGAGGAAGAACTGCACACAACAATACTTGAGCAAAACTATCTCTTTTTATCATATAAAAACTATCACAAAAATATGTAGAAAGAAATGATAATCAAGGAAATATTTTTTTGGGACATTTTATATAGGATATAATCTTATTTTTTAAAAATAAATTAGTGATTAAAAATAATAATATTTTAACCTACTCCCATTGAAATACCTATGTAACATATCCTCATTTAAGTAGGCAATTTTCAAACACCTATCTCTAGTATGTCATATATGATGCATGGGCCATTCACTTGATATGAAATGTACCTAAGTGTTTGGCATACTTTGATTCATAAATAAACACATGTGTACACTTGTGCAAGACCTTTTCCTTGATATGTTTGCCATGCTAAACTTTATTCCTTGAATTTTCAATACTTTAGATCCATCTCCTAGTAGTGTGCTATATTGAACTAGGGTTTTTGTAAGCACACTAAGTGTGTGCAAGGTGTTGACCTCCACATTATTCTTCATAGTATAGGGTACTATCACATGTTGGATAGGCATCTACCTAAGGAATCTCAAAGGTATACTAGGGGTATGACGGGAACCCTCTCCATCCCATGTAGATCTTTTCTCTTGGTCATGAAACTCTATCATGTGATCAAAATAATTAGGTATATCATTGAGGATAAAATCATATTATATTTTACTCAAGAAATACAATGACATATCTGGTTGTTATAAGGAGGCTAGTCAAACACAATCCACCATTAGTCTTAAAATTTATACTTAATCTCACTATGATTGTACCAAGGAATTGGGAATCATTTGTAACACTATTTTTTAAAAATTGTATACTAAAATGTCATTTACTAAGTGTAATTTTAGCTCAATCAAATAAATTGTATATTTAAGTCCACACAAAAATCTATAAATTTGATGGTTAATTAAGTCAAATAACCAACCACCCAAAGAAGAGAGAAAAAAATGAACATAAAAACACATTTCTTTAACCCAAAAAATAAACTTAAAAATAAATTTGTTTAACAAAGAGTCAATTTTTTTTTATAGTTACTCCATAAAAATATGACTTGGAAAAAAAAACCATAGAAAATTGATGATTAGTTACGTCCAAAACTTCTCAGTAAGAACATATTTAATGGACTCTTAACAATAGTAATCTTTGTCTTTAAAGCACAAGATTTATCATGGTAAATTTGATAATATTCTTTGTCCATGCTGATGAGATGTGGGTGTATTGGTTTAGTTGCTTGGTTGTGTCTAGCCCCTCGAAATTTAAATCTTGCTTGGCATGTTAGGTCAGTTGTGGCTACTTGTAACGTTTGTGACATTAGCTATGTTGATGATGTTGGTGCATTATAAGGAGGATCTGGGCCTCCTATTTGTGTCCCAAACTAGTTCATAGCTCCAGTCAATGCTACCTCTCTCTGATTCATATCTCTAATGATTTATAAGGAAGAAGATTTGATTCCTCTTTGACTCTTTGTAATCCAAACAACTTCCATCAATAAATCATAAAGCATTGTTTTGAAGTTTGATAAAATATCATTTACCAAAAATACTTTAAACTACCCAATTTATCATATGCACAAAGTAATAGATCAACGGTGGTTGCCATTAAATCCAATTTATTAGTTTAACTAGAGCACCTCTCAAGTGTAATTGTAAAGACCTATCTATTTAAATAAATTGAGTGAAGATGTGATGGTAGAATTGTGAAAAACAAAGAAAAGTACAAGTGCAAGTGCAATGATCCTACACCTTATTGCTACATTACAAAGTAGTTGTGGCCATTTTAAAAAATATTCGAGGCAGGAAGTCCAACCTGGCCCTTAATGTCACTTGGAATAATCTCGTAGCCTTCTTCTTAATCTCATGTTGGTGCGGTTAGGTAGGCATGCCATGCATCATTGTCGCATCACAAAATAGATTTTTAAAATGTTTTTCATCATAATTCCACGCACTTACACATTCACAAGTTATAAACTGGTTGGCATAGATCTTGAGGCCTGCAGGATTACGAAGCAATCCTAGTTACAGACTCTCAAGCATCCATTTCGTTGTGGCCTCATCTCTTTAGGATTAATTTATTATTTGATTTATCTACGGGACTTTGAGTAATTCGCATGAATGGACCCTTGGGCATCACTTAGTTTTAAGGGGTGAAACCCTTCACCAGTGCCACGTGACAAATGTTGTAGCCTCTCGGATTTAAGCCAAAGTTTTCTTGGCAATGAAATTTGAAGGTATGTGAGCCTGCGAGGTAATATCATGTCTCGACTTGGCACATTTTCTTAATGTCATAATATTCACATCTTTTAGCCAGCCTTGGGAGCATTTTATTCTATGGGGCTTGCGAGGAAATCATGTGTTGATACGTAGGTCGACCCCGCATTCAGGCTTAGTCTAAAAGGGTGAGACCCTGCCTTTAGCCACATGTCTCTTATTCGCAGTACCATAGTGTTTAGCATATCATGACATATTTTATGCTACTATCCCTGCGAGCTTGAGAGAAGATGACAAGTGTCATCACTATACTTATTCACAAGGGGAAGGTAGGATTTATGTTCATGTGTTCGATCCTAGTTTTAAGAGTGCAAGAGGATATGACATAACACCGAACAGGAGCCAAAGAAGAAAAGGTGTCTCCCAATTAGTTAGACTGATGACACGGTTAGACACAATATTTTGTGAGCTCATGTCTAATATTGATGGTACCCCACCCATCAAACTGTCAATTGTGCAGATGAGGTAGAAATATGTGGGTAGATTTTGTTCACCTACAGTTCATTTCAAGAGGCATTTTTTAGCATGGTATATCGATGGAAATATACCTCATGCTATCGGTTGCAGCCTAAGCGTTTATATGGTTAATTTTTCATTGATCTATGCTTCTACGGAGCTTTTGGAATGGTCATTCCATTACAAGAGCAAGAGTCTTGAGGAAGATGCCTAGCTTTAGTAATCAGCTTTGGAGATAAGTATGAGTGAATTTTTGGATGCAATGGTTTGAGTATAGGTAGAAAATATATGGTATTACAATCATGGACCAACTTTGGAATGTTGAATTATGTGGGCCCATAATCCACAAATCTTATATTTGGTAATGATTTTTGTTGAATTGGGTTTAATTTGGTAAATTATTCATATTAATATGAGAGGATTAATAATGGATTGTAAATTCTATATTCACTATTGCAAGCATGAATGAGTTTTGATAAATGTATTATTGAACAATGGGTTCATTACATTTCTGAAATTATAAATTAAACTAATTAAAAGAAAATTTGTGTAGTTAGTTTAGGATGTAGCACATAAGAGTGTTACATTCTCCAAATTTTTAAGAATGGTAGTCAACCTACTTACAAAACACTATTAAATTATAAAACTCTCTTGATAGATGAATGTTTGAGAGACAACCCACATAATCTATATCTCCCTTTATGAATGTATTAGTCATCCTTCAACATTTGTTCATATTTTTATGCTTGATGATTGAAATATTTGATTATACAACAGCCTGCACACGATTTTAAAACATCCTCACATTTGATAGACTCTAGAAATTGCATCAATGTGACAAAGAGTGAGGCTAACTTTGTCCTGTTCTTTGCTTTACTCACATATGAAGATTTTAAAATTTCTTCCTTAATATTCTCTATATCCCTTCCATTTAGATATTTATCCTTTTAAGTTAGTACATTTAAAACTTATTTTTGGTATTATTATGCTTTAAATTATTTAGTTACACTCCACTCCACTGTTTTTCTTAACATTTGAACTACAATTTTGCTTTAATAGTGACCATGACCATGTGCTACAATTATTCCAACTTATAGGAAAAACTCACTCCATTCATTTTAAATTTAAATTCTCATCATGAACCCAATAACAGTGATTGAATTATTTGCTCAAAGCCATCTAAATCTCTATCTTAATATAAAAACCTTTATCTTCTTAATCTCTCTTCTACACTTAGCTCTTTGAAATCACAAATGAAAAAAGTGACATTTGGGACCCTCAATGGTCATATTTATATCATCCATTGGCATTAGTGGCTTTAGTGACATTTAGCATTTTCTTCCCCTCCTTCAAGGCTTCCATTTCATACCTACGTGTTTCATAATTGTCAAAGAGATGTTATCTTTTGTGTTATTTTTATTAGGTGTGGCCTATGTCAGTTCCATTTTCACTGCATTCATGGGATTTGTGCCTTCCTTCTCTCTTATGTGCCTCTTAGCCTCACATATCTCATGTATATGGATATTTGTTATTTTTGTGCACCTATACATTTATTTCTTCATTTATTCTTCGGATGGCCTTTGAGCTTCTTCCATTTTTCATCTTTCGCCACATTAATTATGGACATGGTTTTCTAGTACATACATTAAATTTATGTGTCTTGATTTTTTATATATACATGCACATTGGTTCTTCTACCTTTTGAGAATGATGTGTGCTAATTCTTCATAGAATTTTTCCTTTCATGTGTTGGGCATTATGTGTAATTGTTTCATCTTAGTCTTATATACACTTAATATTTATCTCAAAATATATATGTTGAATAAAATATAACTATTACGAGTTAAAAAACCTGTGTGGATAAAAAATTGTACACAATAATACTTAGATTAAACTCTCTCTTCTCATTATAAAGAAAAAACAAACATAAAAACAAAATTCTCTGACAAATAGTTGAACAATCGACATAAATTTTACTGTATAAAAGTTCAAATTATTTAAACCCTTGCAAGATTCAATTAATATAAATATTATTAAAAAATAAAATTATACCCAAACATATCCAATATATATTACATATTAATTATTAAATAATTAATATATATATTCTTTCCTTTTCCAATTAAAAGTAATGTCATGAGAAGACAACATTACAGGTAGTCTATGAGCTTCACCCGATACCGATATCTATCCATCGTAATATAAGAATCAAATGAATTTAACAGTCCCACATTTTGTAGAGCATGACATAATTTTAAGGATAATTATTGACTCACAGCAAAGTCGAAACCACAGAGGAGGTTAAAGAGAGCATAATGATGAGTTATAAAGGACTATATGTGATATTGAAAATTATCTGTAACAACTTTCATATATAACAGCTGCGTTTGAAATCTTCAAAGACAATCTGGCTGAAATCCAATCAAAACAAAGAGAAGTGCAAGTGCAATGATCCTACATCAACTCTTAAGGAGAGGAGGATATATTGTTAAAGATGATCAGTAGAGGGGTTATAATCATATTGTTGAAGAAGATCAATATAAGGGTTATAATTATATTTTTACACTTTCGACTTTGTGTTGAGGATTAAGGAGTATCTCCAATAAATAATAATCACATTTTTATTATTATCATTCATTTATTTAAATTTATTGAAATTACTTTTAAGAGTTTTGGCTTACAAGTCGAAGAGCGCGGGCTTGGTAAACTATCGTTTACCAAGAACACTTCGAACTAACCAGTTTATCATGTGTGTAAAGTAATAGAGCAACGGTGGTTGCCATTAAATCCAGTTTATTAGTTTAACTAGAGCATCTGTGTCAGTGTAAAGGCTTATCTATTTAAATAAACTGAGTGAAGATGTGATGGTAGAGTTGTGAGAAACAAGAGCCTGAAGGCGACGTTCCAGTAATGCAAAATTATCTTCTCGCTTCAGCAAACTCAGACGAACATAACGTTGATCTGCTCCAAACTCTCTGGCATTTCGTCCGATGATGCCTCCTTTCTCAAACACCCCTGCACACTCCATCTCTTCCTCCCTCTCACATTTCACCCACGCGTATGCTGAAACTCAAAACCATTTCCACACATTCAAAACCCTAACATTACTACTTCTAATAATTTTATTCAATCGGGTTTAGTAAAGGGCATTGCATAATGAAATGGAAAAAGAAACAGTACCTGGAGATGGCCCAGTGACGTTTCTGAAAAAGTTGCAGTAACAAGGCTCCAGGCTCTGAAGAGAGAAACGATGAGAACCACTAAAAACGTTTTCCAGTCTCTGCCAACGACTTTTCATAACACTGTATGCGTGGTGGAATAGCATATGCTTTTCATTTGTGCCGCCGCGATCTTCCATTGCTGTAGGCTGTCCGTAACCGTTGATTATTGCTTTCAATAATCTGGTCGCTCTTAGCTGCGTATCATGCGATACACCCAACGTATTCACTCGAACGTATCGGTACATTTTCTCATATACATCGTAGTCTTTTACAATGGCCCACCTGCAAAACCCTCACTCCCAAAATTCAGAATTGTTATACTATTATCTCAGAATTATTGGCATAGGGAAATGATTATTTTTATGGGAATATTTCAAAACTATTCATTACTATTATATTGTATCTGAATAAAATAGCCTGATTGGAGTTTTGAAAGAGCTCTGCTAAGGTTTCTAGAGTTTTTCATGATCACCTTGCTTTTACTTGTTAACTTGTTTGTTCAACTATCATATCGTTGTTGAGAGATTTCTTAGATTTCTTGTACTTTTATTGTCTTTGGTGTTTCATTTTTTTTGGGGGCGAGTTAACTCTATTTAATGGCCTCCCCACTCTCCATTGCAAAATTGTTATTACAGATTAGTATAATTAAATATTTTTATTAATAAATTATTAAATTATTTTAGATTAAAATATAAATTTAATTAATTTAAATGATGGTGTGATGATAGATAAGTAAATTTTTAATGAGAAATTATAGTTTAAGCTTCACTTCATGATAATGTAATTAAAATTTATGAGCATGTAAATTTTTTGGATGATTAATTAACATTATTTTTAATACTTAATATATTTTTTTTAATAATAAATATCTTCTTAAATTAAAAAGTAAGATTATTTCAGTTTTAAAATTTATTAATACACATCAATATTGTTGTTGTTGATGTTTTTGTTGTTGTTTTTGTTATGTTTTCAACACGTAATTTCATATTTATGTCTATTCTAATCTCTAGACTAATGTCCATTGTCTTTATTTCAAATTCTATGGTCACTAGTGTAGGACTTCTTGTTGGTTGTGATGGCACAAAAGGTGCCTCTGGTGGTGATTCCAACCTTTCCTTGTTCCCACCTCCTGCTTCATGCATGAGCTCTATATTGGGTAAAGCCATAGCTGTTGGCTCCATGACCTTGGGATTGTTTGTTGCGTCTTCCTTGGCTAGGGCATGCTCACTTCCATCACCCGTTTATGTTTCTTTTTAGTTTGGTCAACCCCACTCATTACCTCATGTTCAAGGTGAATCTGATCTTACTCTCATGGGGGTGACTATTCATCTTGGTGTGCATGTCTCTTTTTTCTCATTCCCAAGGGCTTTTTGGAGTGCTTTGGTTCATCATCCTCATTAATGCACATGGATTTCTATCTTTTCTTTCGGTCTATGTTTCTTTCTCCCACTTGTCTTTTGTCATTCATGGGTGGTTTCCTGTTATTCATCCTTGTACATTCTTTTAGTAGGATTAAGGGAATAAATTAACCTACATACTTTCCCTTTTATTGACTCATCTAGTGTACGGTATTTAAATGCATTATCATATTTTTGGTCTTCATCCTAGACTATGCAATCTCATTGGTGGGATACTTCAAAGTTTACCTCAAAATTAGGTTATCTTCATCCATAGTTTATACATTTATCCACTTGCATAAAATCCTTTCTATCTTATTGAGTCCCCTTTTTATGTACTTGGCCATTACTCCAAATCCATCCTATCACTACACCTCCTCCTTTCAACTTCACCTTCACTAAATAATGATGGATCATAATGATTTTATTTTGTATAGTCGCCATATGCTTCTAGTGGCCCCTTTGGTATTCTCCATTTATCTCTGAAGGTAGTGAAAAGCGTATCATTCCAACAATCCATCTTTATTTTATAAGTCTTGGTGATTTATGCAAGGCCCATCTTGTACTTAGGAGAAGGTAAATAAATCCATATCAGATAAGTAAATGGTGCCTCACAAGGCCCTCCCTGAATTCCTATCTCATCACATTAAATGAAAATGAGAACTTCTTCCACACTGAAACGTTTTACCTTTTATATGTGCCTCCTTTGTACCCACAATCAACTCTTTGAAAGTGTAACATGCGAAGTTAAAATTAATGCTCTTAATTATAATTTGGTGCACAATGTACATCATTTAATTATTGGAAAAATCTTAGTGCACTATAAAAGATAGCTTCCTTTTAATACTAATTAAACAAGATATTACTTGTGTTGTCTAGTCTTCTAGCTTCTCAATGGGCTTGGTGTAGCCCTCTTTGTGATACTTGATTTTTTTAGCAACCAACTTCATTTGTTTTCTTATCATGGAAAGCCTCATATTTTACCTATAATTCATTAATATTATTGCATTTTTGATGCACTTATATGTCAAATTCATTCTTCTTCCTATGAAAAAGAATCTACATTCATGCACACGTGATAGTGAGAACATTACCAACTTATCTATAATGCCATGCCTAGCCTCACCTTGGCTTAGGCACATAGTTAAATATTAATCAAGGGTTGAACCCATTTTAATGTCATTTATTCATAATTTTTATCATGCTCCACCACACACACACACACACATATCCTTTGATGATATTTTAATGGATTATGGAAGATGATATATTTATTATTACTATACTGAATAAGCATTTGAATAATGTGATTTAATTTATCTTTTCATGCCATAGAAGTGTCATGATTAATTTGGTGCATGTGTAGAAAATAAGTGTTTTTGATTGGGTCCTAATATTATATGCCGACTATGATAAAAGTTTGTTGGGTTTGCATTTAGTCCATCAGTGTGTTATTTGAGTCAACATGGCACAAGAGGGAGATTTAGTGATGGACAAATGCAACAAGCATAAATCATGTCAATAGATCGACAATAGGGCTCACCTTATGTGTAACCAATTGTATGACATGTGGGATGCCACATATTATCACCTTATGCCTATGTAACATAAAAAAAATATGATATTATTGGTTTGTAAGAATTTTATTCACATGTAAATAAGATGAAGAGAAGCCAAGATATTAACAACCATGACATAAAACCATAATAGTTGGCAATTGTTAGATTGTGCAAGTGGGCTATGAATAGCCCAAGGAAGATGACAGTCAAAGAGCTATTATGATTAGAATGGCTATAAACAAGCAATAAAACTACCCAATAACTAAAGTAAATTTAGATAGGAAAGAAAGCAACTACAAGAAGATGTAGGTGCATACAACTTGCAAGGGAGGATGAAGACTGCAACAAGGAATGGTAGTTGACCTTGAAAACCTATATATAAGTAAATGAGTTTAGAATAAAATTCAACTACAAGTAATCCTACAATCAAGGATCAACATGGAACACAATCTTGGATCGATTATGAGTGGTTGAGGCAGATTAAGTAATAAATGATCACAGAGGCCTCCTTTAATAGCAATAAGGGTACTATATAGAACAACCATTTGAATTAAAAGGGGTTAGTCGGTTGGTTCTAAAAGTTATATTGGTTCACCCTTGGAGTTTAAATGATTCTAATTTTAGTTATTCTTCCTCCTTGAGAGGAAGAAATTATTTCATGAGAGAGAAATTCAAACATCATGTTGCAATGTTGGTTAAACAATCCATGCATGTCACTCAAATGATGGATAGCTTGGGAATAATGAACTAGACTCATAAGTTTAACCTTATGAACTTGATGCAAATGTTGTGCGGGCAACTAAGTGGATCATGGCACTAAACCATCTCATAACTAGTATGGCAAAGAAAGCATGATACAACCTGATGATAAATATATATGTTTGATATTCAGATGAATGCATTCTAACTTACTCTTGATTTTAATTTATTTTATGATTATTAGATAATTATAGTAATTTTGAGTATTGATATTGAGTATTATTGGGACTAACCATGGAATGGTACTCATGATTACTTGCGAGTTCAAGATGGCATATGAAGTAAATTATCTAGTTTGACCTCGATACTTTACCCAAGACTCAAGTGATGGACTCTTGTTGATAGAGTCAATAAAATGAGCTAGACTTCAATCTCTAAGATCCAATCCTTTTGGAATGGATTTGCACACCAGAGTCCCCTTATATTGAATGTTTGGGGAGATTTGTGTATCCTAAGTTATAATATCAGACTACCCAAATTATTTAAGGTGTTAATTATATATGATTTAGACCCTATGCACCTTATTTACTTATAAATAAAATTATGCAAGGTAGTTCACTCTACTGCATATTTGGGATAATTGCTAGATTGTCTGTTGTCTTAGTAATAGGCTAATAATCTTGTGTATTTTGTTTTGTAAGCCTTAGGCAATATTCATTTGATAGAATGAATAAGACAACCCATCTATTTCTTTAGTTGTGTTTAAGAATGGATAATATTCAATAGTGCAATTTTGGATGGTCAAGTGAGACCTTTAATCTCATTAGATTGATTTTGTATTTTATATAAGATTTGTATGCTATAATTGAATAATTTGATTTAGAAGTAATAATAAAAGTGATTACATTCTTAAATATGGAATTTTATGTGTGGATTTTAGATCCCCTTTCAATAACTTGACTATTCAAATCTAAAGGCAACTAAATTTAAAGCTTAATAATAAGTAAATCTCTGAGTATGTTTGATATCCATTTAATATTTGACAATTTGAAAATAATGTCAAAGCTAAATGAATGATTTAAAAGAGAAAGCCTAATTAATATTTGAGTTTAATAAATTTAGATGATAAGAAGGAGATACTTCATCTTATGGGTTGTTAAAATTTAAATATTTTAACCAAAGAAGCTTGTTGCTACTATGAGAAAAGATTATTGCTTTAAAACTGTGTTCAACGCTTTAGTTAATTGGAATATACATATTTGGTTATAAGAATACTAAGTTTGCACATAATTTTGAGTTTTGGAGAACATGGAATATATAAGGAAAATCTATATAAACGTTTGGATTTCATTTAAGTAATCAACCTAAAAAAATTGAAATGCTTTAATGCCATATGGTCGTGAATAAGGTCATAAGGTAAACAACTTTTGAGAGTATTTTCTATTTCACTTCTTGTTAGGTCAGAGTAAATGGATGATGGAGACGCTGTTTCTTTATTTTGGAAATATTTAGATGTGTTTTAAAGTCACATTAATCTAAGGAATAAAATGAAGGAAGGCTATAAGGTTGAACTTAGATTTGAATTAAACCTTTAGAGTTTAGTTAGTTTTCTCATAAAGAGCATATTAACATTTTAAAGTTGAGTAAGTTAAAAGTGATATGATTGCTACCTATTATTATGAGGTTTAGACAATGGTTTTTAGTTTTAATTTCAATTGGGTATATACTTTGGGATGAATTCAGAGTAATTTAAAGGACTTAGTCTTAAGTTATTTTTTAATCATGCAACAAAGTTAGAAGTTGACCTTTTTGGTGATTTGTTTTATTTATCTCCTTTGTAATTTCAATTTTAGGTCATTCTTTAGTTATGCAAACTTAAGAGTTTAATCACTCATCTTAGTGCTTGGTCATATTAATATCCCTAAAAATTGATATCATAGCGTAGCTTTTCGTAAATTTCTAAGACATAGACTAATAAATTTTACGTAAAAAATGGTTCTAAATATATCTATTAAATATTTAATAATTGTAAATATGATATAATAATATATACACAAATAATGGCTTTTTCTTGAACAAATATAATTTATTTATTTATTTGTTTTTGGATAGAAACGACATTCAAAACTATTATTTAGCATCTTAAAATTGATCTAAGTTTAAAATTTGTTGCTAGACATCACTTTCACCGTTTTGGTACGGAGAATCAAAAAGGAGGATTGCACATCATTCTTTTTTTCATTAAGGGAAAAAAATGTAACAAAATTTGAACCTTATTTTCATGTACGGATGAACGCACTTAAATGTTTTATTTAAATTTCAAAAAAATTAATGATTAATTTACAGGAATGAAAGAACATTAAAAAAAAAAGGGATGAATCGTATTTGAAGCGAAACAAAAATTAAAAAACAGTTTTTGGAACAGAGACAACATGAAGGGAAAGAATGAATACCCGAGCCTGGTCCCTGCGTGTCCGGTGAGTTTGGAGAGGGTAAAAAGCATGACATCCTGATCGGCTTGTCGGGGGATAGCAGTAAAATGAGGCCAGTAATAGGCGTGATCGTAAATAGCCCTTACGTTCTTCCCTTTTAATACGCCCTCCTGCAACACACCGTTCGGATTGTTTGGAGAGGTTACGAACTCGATGAATGTACTGGAATTCAGAGACTCTATTTCTTTTATCCAACCCCTCGCGTCTCCCTTCCACATAGACTCCACCGAATCGAACATTTCCGTCTGGTCTCGATACGCCTGCAAAACAAACAGATTTTCAGCTTCAAATTTCAATGGATTTTTTCCCAGTTCAAAATTCCCTAAATGTTGATGCAAATCCCCACAATTACAACTAAAAACCTAATACACAGTGATATCCAGAAAATTCTTTTAACAAAAACGTCATTTAAAACCCTAACTGGAATATAGAAGTAGAGGTGAAGTTACCCCGTAGTATGGGGCGGCAGCAACCACTTGTGAGGGGTTTGGAGAGCGAGTAAGAGAAAGAGAAAGGCTGTGAACTGCGGCATTAATTAGCTGGAGGGAACCTGTTCCCAGCACAATATATCTTCCCTGTGTCACAGAGTTTCCCACCAGCGTGTGAATGGCACGAATCTGTTTCTCTAATTCTGGAGATACGAGGGAAAATTCTAAACCCTCCTTTATGCTGTAGCTCATTCGATACCATGCAGGCACCACAGTTGCCCCGGCTTCCGCATTTGCAATCCAAAAGGGCTCCAAGAAAAGGGGATCTCCTCTGCGCTCAAAATATTTCAGAGCAGACTTAAATTCAAATGAAATTAAATTGAGTCGAAAATATCAGGATTTGACTGGTTAAGATTGATTTCATTTCTTATTTTCCTCAAGATTGATGTTGATGAACACATCTTGCAGAAAATAAACAATACTGGCTCCTAAAATATCATAACATGAGCACAATTAGTCTTTAATTAAGGTGGAAGCAAAAACTTTGTTCTATTATTTTATATTCCTGATAATTTCTGACAGGGTTTTACGGTTTTCGATGAAAATTTAAAAATTTTGTGCTATTATTTTCTATTCCTGATGGTTTCTGACAGGGTTTTAAGGTTTTTTTTAAATGAAAATTTAAGAACTTTGTGCTATTATTTTGTATTACTAATGATTTTTGACAGGGTTTTAAGGTTTTTGATCAAAATTTAAAAACTTTGTGCTATTATTTTGTATTCCTGATGGTTTCTGACAGGGTTTTAAGGTTTTCGATGAAAATTTAAACCGTCTCACCCGTCGGCGTTAACGACACAGTCCGTAACGAATTGTGAACAATCAAGTCCGGTGTAGCAGGAATTACATTCGCAGGTGGGCGAGGTCATGTCGTCTGTTTGAAAGGTATCGACAAAGACGTATCCATGGCCGGAGCAATGGTATTGTGTTGCCACCGCTTCTGCTTCCTCTGCGGCCTTTCTGCTCCACCCGATGCCCTTCAATTTATCGCTGGCTAACAGTTGCCCATGTTTTGGGGAACGAAGAAGTAACAGGCCATTGAATAACAGGGATAACACCAGCAATGAGGTCTTTAGGGGCTTGTTTGAAGGCAGCAACACTTGTTGGACCATCTTGCATTCACAAATCAATCTTCCTGCCCTTCAAAATTCAAACCAGCCATAAACAAGGAAAGAATCTTCCTTATCCTTGCTGCACCACTTCCTTTTGAGACCGTCTGTACTATTTACGTGGCGTATTCAATTATCCAGCCAATTGATTGACCGATTCCATTAAAAATTGAAAACGGAATCAGGCTGAAAAAAGGGCAGACCAGCCCAGGAATCTTAGGAGCAGTTGTCCGCATTATGCATGCAAGTTCTTGTCTAGCTTTCAGAATCTAATAGGGTATTATTGCATGACATGGAAGGGTACATTTCATGTTGACAAAAATCGAATCGATCAATTTTTTTTTAAAACATTTTAATACAATATGAAATAAAAATAAAAGCCATTAAAATGTTATATACATAACTTTTTACACATCATTTTAGCACAATATTGTTACCAAATGTATAATAATAATAATAATAATAATAATAATAATAATAATAATAATAATAATAATAATAATATCATCTTCATGACTCAAAATTATTTATTAAAAATTATTAATTTTTTCTATTTAAATGATTTGATTGGTATGTATAATGAAAAGATGATTAATTATCACATTTTTATTTAAAATGAATCATGGAAAAAAACACTATTTTAAATCTTAAAAAGTATAATGTGAAAAAGTGGTTTTTAATATTATATTTATTTATACAATATATAATTATAATTAAATATAAAATAGTAAAACAAAATTTAGTTATTAGTTTTAATTATATTATAATAATTGATAAAAAGAGGGTTTCGAGAAGTATTTTAATTTTCGTTTAATTTAAAAATAATCATCACAATTTGAAAATAAAATCAATTTTTTGTAGTAGAATAATAAAATTCTAAAAAAAGACATAATGACATAAACATCTCCCTAAAACTATACACTTAACATTTCTCATAACTAAAACTATTCACTCCACATCAAAAAGAAAAACATGCACAATAAGCATTGGCTTTTCTAAAATTTTGTGTAGATCCATATGAAATTATTCTTTATATTCAAACCCCGATAAGGAAGTCAAACCCCCTGAATATAAGGAAAATAATTTTTTTGGCATTTTCTTAGAGTCAATATGGGTTTTAATTACCAATTATTTTTTAGGCCCTTCAATGGTATATAATATTCAAGAAAACATGCAAAGTAAAATGTTATCCATCCATAGTCCCACGTGATGCAATATCTATCTACTATGACTCTAAACTCTGAATTGATGCTTGATTTATTTTTTAATGTATTAATAAATATTATATTCTCTTTAGATATCCCTATATTCTTAAATTACCTTCTCTAAATGCTTGTATTGATTTATTGTACCCATTCATTTGTATAATTCATGTCTAAAATATATTATTGTATCTATGTATTTATAAACCTATTATATTCAAATTATGACTCTAATTGCACACTCATTGATACACAATGGGTGGAATAAAATGACAAATAGGACCCAAAAGCCTTGGTAGACCCAAAACTAGGCAAGAAGGGCCCACCCCTATAAATGTATAGTTAGATTTTTGGTAAAATATCATAAACACAAGGGGATTTAGGAGAGGAGAGAGAAAAGGGTAAGAAAGAGAAAGGTGAAGGGAAGAGAAAAAGAACATAAAAAATAAATGCTCTTGTATGGGTTCCATGTGCCTCCAAATTTGCATTGAATTTTATTTTTTATGATGATATGAGGATTCCCATATAGATAAGCCATGTCTCTCAAACTGTGTTAAATCATGCATGCATTCATGAGTAAAAGTTTTATTGATGAAAAAATAAATGCTAAAGCAATAATTTGAGTACTAAAAGAGATTAGGTTTAGGAAATATCCCGTATGTATCATGTGGTAGGAATAAGTGTCGCGTGATGGAGATGCATAAGAATAAGAAACATGTAATTTATTCTATCTATAGGAGCAAAAATAATACTAAATTTTGAGAGTTATGGAGTATGGAGAAAATATGTGGAATATATACTCCATCTTGAGATGCAAGATGAATTTGTGAAGCATATATCTCAAAAGAAAGGGATTACATGCATCAAATGTAAGATAGAAAATAAAATACATAATGTCTAAGATAGAGATATATCATTTTGAAAACATGTACGTTATACATAATTTCCCCAATCATACCTATGATCTAAGTTGTATATTCACAAATGCAATATACTCCATATATAAAACCTATGAGCAATATAAGTGCATGAGAAATATGCCCCACATGGGAAAAATATAAAAATAAAAGTGCATAAGTAATATGTCCCACATGGAAAAATGTACGTAGTAAATAAAAAAAGTATAATCACAAATAGAAAGATAAAATGAAAGAAATTTAGTAATAATAAATCAATTTCAAACACATGTATGGGTTCTTACCACCAATAGATACATGATATAAATCATGATAACATAGAAAAGTAGTAATAGGATTGTGCATGATATAGATAATGTCACTATATAATATAATAATAAAAAATTTGATAAATAAAGAAAAGAAAGTACATCAAACACAAAGTAGATAAAATAAACAAGGAAACCTAGATAACACATAGTAGATAGAGGAAATAATAAAATCATACCAAGAAAAAAATAGGTAGAGGAAAAAGGAAAGAATATCATCAAGCACATAATAGACATAAAAAAAGTAAAGCATATCAAATATAGAGTAGATAGAAAAAACAAAGAAAGCACATCAAACAAAAAGTATAAATAATGAGTAAATCAATTAAGGAAAAAACATAAAGTAGTTTAGACATACACATTTGGTCACATGTACTTGACAATGTTCTTATTTTTTTAAAATCTTGGTAAACTTTTTAACGTGACTAGTGGCGCTGGCTAGACACACTTAATACCAGTACCACGGGGCAGGGGGAGACTAGAACCTGTGACCAGTAGAGCCGCAGTGGAAATACTTAGCCAACTAAGCTAGGGCCCCTGCCCACATGTACTTGACAATGTTAATTATTAACTTGTATGTAAATACATGAATCTTATTTGCCATTCTTCTAAGCCATTTATCTATATACGGGTTCAACCATTTATTTCCTGTTACTACTACACAAAAATTTCAACATCAAAATATCAAGTTATCTAAAATCACATTCAAACTATCTCCAACAGAGGAAAACTATTTATGATCCTTATAGATGAGTTCATTTTAGGTGGCGAAGAACACATTATGCTATTATCTATTTAGGTCGGTCGTATCTAATTCCAAACAATGAATAATTTCTTAATTTTAAATAATATTTTTGGTTCTTTGCACACATTTCACATGGTAAACTAAAGGAAATTATCCAAATGTTCAAATATAAACAAGTGTCACTCATTATCCCCTCTTTATATTCACCTGGTTTAAGCTTTTACACTTTTGCACATTGATCAAATCTGACATATTATTTCCAAACTTAATATCAATCACAAGGATTAACCATAAGCCAACTCAAGGTCTTTTTAAATCAATTCAAGATCTATCATTTCCAAGTATCAAATCCATCTTCTAGTTGCATACACATAGTCAAAGGAGCACAATTACACATTCAATTTAGGTGGCATAATTATGCTATCCTAATTTTCCTCTTTAAAGTATTAAATATGTAGGTAGTGGTAAAACATCAAGGAGGTGATTGAGGTCAACTCAGTGCATTTCACTCCCATATATTCTTATAGGTTTTTATACTATCAAAGTTCCCTTAGGGTTTCAAAGATAAGAGAATAAAACCAATGATTTCTACACAATAAAAACTTAATTATGATATCTTATATTACTTAACATTTATAGGTGTAGAAGGTGAAAAAAATAGTTCTTTGGCATAGTTAAATGGGATAAGTCATTAGTCAACAAACTCAAGCACATTGTGTTCTAGTTCTCCTCCATCTTTTCACCTAGAGATATTTTATAATCCTATTATTAATTTGTCATTCCTAGAAATTTTCCTTCTCTATAATTCCTTATTAGTAACTTTTCATAGTTAACTGAGATAAGTTCTTAGCCAATGGACTCGAGTACATTACATGAAAATACACTTCAAATGGACATGTACACATTCTATTTCTAATCTTGTACTTATTCCTAAACCTATACAATCATCTCTTACACTATTTTTCACTATCATCTAACTTCAAAAAATTCAATGTAAATCCATGTGTGCAAGCTAAGTTTATCATTTCTTGCTAATTTAAAAAAATATTAGTTTCTATATTTAATATATCATCAAAATCAAAATTATTGATTATTATACATCTTTATCATTATGGTATTATATAATTTTACACTTGTAATCAGATACATTTTTTTTATGTTTTTATAAAAAATAGGGTAAAACATAGTGGTGAACCTAGACTATTAATCTCAAACCCTTTCTTTAATGATTTGGTTTAAATTTTAATTTTAATTTTAATCTTATTTTCCTAGAAATTATGTTTTGACAATTTTAAATCTCATAAGAGTTGTCATTTTGAAAAAAAATAGTCTTCAATTTTATTTGAGCCATGGCGTGAGGGGTACTACCCCATTTTCAATATATATATATATATATATATATATATATATATATATATATATATATATATATTAGTTTTCATTTACCTCATAGTATCTCAGAAATACATAATATTTCTTTTAGCATAAGAAACTTTTGGCCATTATTTTTTAAGCGTAATAGTAAGTGGTTAGCCTTGAGAAGTTACTCTCAACTCAACCTAGAGATATGATAGTGTGGTTATAGGAGCAGTGGAATCCTTTTTAGTTAATCCCTTCATGTCTATATTGAATATTTATAATTGGGATCAATATATTTGAGATCCTACAAAGAAAACACACCCTTGATTAGTTTCATCCTAAATCCTTGTTGCAAATTTTAAAGTTTCAAAAATTCATTTTTTTGCATGAATATTTCCTTTTCTTTTATTTTCGACCTTTGCATGCCACTCAATAATATTCCTTCTTCTATATATTCAAGGCATAGTGCTAGCTTAATTAGAACTCGTATAGATCATATTTAGATTCCTTTAATATCTTCTAAAATGGATATCATAACTACTACTAATCAATATGTTGATGCAACCCTCTAAAATTATGTCCACATTGAATATTATGTTAATGCTAAACATCATAATCAATATAATGAAACTATGCATGATAATCAATATAATACTTAAATATCCAACATAATTGATCCTAATGAACTCAATGGAGTATATCTCAAGAAATTCAAGAAATTATATGATTTTTGCAAAGTACTTTGACAGTATCCCCAAAAAGTGGATAAATTTGTCTAATTACTCCTAGAATCCAAGAATACATGTAAATTAAAGATAACATCACCCAAAGTGTAAAAAAGAGGTGACTTTAAAAAAATTTAATCCCCCAATTTTAGGTGTTTTAGCTTCCACTATCATTTCCATTCCTATGTCAACACCCATTATCACATATGTTCCAACATCCATATGTATGGGAGTATCACTTGGTTTACAATAGATTAACATGCCTATTTATAAAAAGGAATCATATACACCTCTCTTGATTACTACACAAGGTCCACTTCCAACTTCAATTAATGCATGGACTCTATTAAGAAAACTATCACAACATTACATGCTAATGTATTACAATTAGAGTAAGGTTCTTTAAAAGCTATTTATTTACTGGATTCTTATACTTCACAATAATTTGGCACTTTAAATGGCCTCCTACCCACTACTAAATTTTTTTCATAGATCCTAACCTACCACTCTATGGGGGTAAGGGTTGTCTTGAGAAAAATATATATTTATTCCTTACAACATGCTTAACATATGTCCATAATAACAAACTAATCACAAATTTATTTACAATAAGTCTCAAATATTATGCTTTACAATGGTTCTATGATCTCCCTCTTCAATTAGTTAGATAATTTAATTCATTCAAAAATCAATTATTAACACACTTTTCAATCAATATTAGTGAAAATATATCTTATGCATAAATTTATAAACTCAAACATGGGTCAAACCAACCAATTAATGAATATGTTCTATGATATATTATCTTTTGCTAGCCAAGATGACAAAATTTATAACTTGAAAATGGACTAGATGATATCTTCACACAAATATTGATAGTACCACTCTATGAATCAATCATGTTTTATAAATTAAGATAATTTGATGATCTATACCACATAATTAAATAAAAATAAGTCAAGCTCATAACTTTGAACAAGATAAAATATTCACCAAGTGTTCCATCTACTTCAAATATCAAGTTTCAAATCAAGCCAAATTACAAGGTCAAATCTAACAAAATGAAGTAATATTAATAGTTAATGCAATATGACAACCATTGAATAGATTCAATTGAAAAATCCACCAATGAGGAAATTTACAAGGCTACCATAATTACCTCACATATTTTTTAAAAAGATAATTGATTTCAATCTCATAAATGTACCTCCCGCATTTAAGCTTGATTTGACCAAGCCTTAACCCAAGAGTTTCAATAGTAACACATATTATGACTACCACAAATGTATTAGGCATTATAGAAAAAAAGTGTGACAAGTTAAGGCATAAGATACAAGATATTATTGATGAAAATGTTTTTCAAGCTAAGAACACCCACAAATAAAGTAAGACCCTAAAAAATGAAAATGAAAAGCTAAATCAATAATCCATTTCTAAATCATGGTGCCACAAAAAATATAGATAATTTATAAGTACATTATGCATACAATACACATTCTCCTCCTCAATCATATATCCATCCAATAGTCAAAATTATTGGTGCATTTATAGACACAATAACACAACATTTATTGATCACATTTGATGAAAATGAAATCAATGATGATGATTTAGTGATTCCTTCTCTTTTTATTCATACTTACATTAAAAAAAAAATCCATAGTGTCATGATTGATAATGGGTCAAGCAAAAATGCATGTAAAATGACACATGGGCATTATACAAACACATTTTATAAGCTAAGGAATAATATATAAGACCTTATTGATGAAAAATCTATCAATTTAATCACACCCACAAAGGAAGTAAGACCTTAAAAAATGAAAATGTAAAGTTAAAATAACAATCCCTTTACAAATTATGTTACCACAAAAAAAAAAAAAAAAATTATAAGTACATCATGCATACAATGAAAATACTCCTCCTTAATCATATGCCCATTTGATAGTTAGAATTACTGGTACATTTAAAGGCACATTAACACAACTTATAATGACTACACTTGATGACATTGAGATCAATGATGATGATTCATATATAATTTATTTATTTATTCACACTTACATCAACAAAAAACCTATCCATAGTCTCATGATTGATAATGGGTCAAGAGAAAATACATGTACAATAACACACATTTATAGTCTTGTATACATAGAGAAATATCTACAAGATACATCAAATGTAGTTAAAGCATTTGATAGTCATACACAAGATACTCATGGGCATATAATGATACATCTACAAGTCAGTTTAGAAATTGTGAAAACACCATTTCTAGTCCTACCAAGCACAAGAATATTTAATATGTTATTAGGATACCCTTGGATAAAAAATCTTCATGGAGTACCATCTATAATGTATATGTGCTTTAAGTACATACACTGATATCAAGTGGTAAAATTACAAGGCATGCTATATGAGTAACCTCTATAATCAGTGGCAAATATTCCTCCTCTCCTACCACCACCATAGTTGGTTATAGGACTTAATAAACATCACAATAAAAATACAACAATGGCACCTACTCAAAAGTGTAGTACAAATATAATCAACACACCCATTTAAGAGCACAATGCCAAATCAATTGTATCACCTATACTGAATGTTTATTTAAAATTAGCTCAAATTAAAATGGTATACCTTCTAAAGGAAAAATATTCATATTATATAATTACCCAAGTTTAAATAAATCAAAATATTCTACAAGACATCCTAAGGCAACATATTAGACAATTAAACATGTTCCACAATGAACACATTATCCTATTTTACATAAAAATCCACCAAGTCTTGTACCTTCTCAATTTATACATGTATTAATAGATACTAAAATTAGTGTTTCATATAGTTACACTACAACACTTGATGTATTTTCATATTTATATGCACCTAAATGTAGCACTTTTTATAAATGAAAAGTCATCTTCAACATATTTTATCCAAGAACACACTTTGGTCCTCCCAATAGTGAGATCATTCACTAGTTCCATTTCTAATATATTGAAAAATATATGAAATAAAAATATTTCAAAAGAATCCAAGGAAAAAAATGTTGAAAATATATAAAAACATTCAAAATATTGCCAAAAAATAAAAATCAAGGTTTGAGCATAACATGAGATGTTAGTTTAATTCTTTGCATATGTTATTGATCACATATTTTGGTAGATAGAATATTATTTTTCTAAACAAACATTTATTTCATGAGGTATATGACTGTGATGAAGGACATACATAATACATGTATTCTTAGATGTTGGACTCCATTCTACCCCGTCTCCATGCCCATGCTAAGGGCATCTTATTATATATGCTACACATAACATGGCATATCTATCTATGATTTTAAACACAATGTTGAACTACATATATTGCAAGTTTCTTATTAATTAATCATATCTAAAATTGTGATATATGGATATGATACTTTTATATAATATGAAATTTATACATATGAATGGAATAAATTAATTTTCACTTGTTATATGCTCCTTCAATGTTATTTAATTTCTTGCATGATAGGCTAGACATTGTTTTCTTATCATGTGTGGCCCTTGGACCTCATGTGAAAATTATTTTAACATATATATGAGATCATTTCTTGGTATGTGTGAAATTTTAATATGTCCATTACTTGTGGCCCTTGGTCCTTTGTTGTCTGCAATATTTGAACATATCCCTTGTATGTAATCCTTGGCCTTATTGTGTGACATTATGTGATATTATTGTGTGTAGTTCTTGATTAGTAGTGCCATGATAAATATAATGAAATTTTACTAAGGTTACTTTACTACATGATTCATTTTTATATCTACCTAGACATGACACTTATATGCATCACATTCAATATGTTACATACATGCTTCAAATGACAATTAAAATTCTAAAATGACATACTCTCCACATGTTGACATTATAATACATGATTCAATCTTTATCACATGATACAATTAACTCTTCTTTTGAGATGAGTGACTTTCAGGCTACATCCCTTATCTCAAAATTGGGGCATCACGGTGGGCTTATCTAAGAGATCCAAGCCTCTATGAGTAGACATAAATAATATTTGAGACAAAATATATGTTTAAAAAATATAGAGTATGAATTTTCAAATATTAAAATCAATACAAAAATCAAATTATATAATACAACACATGTTTTAAAAATATTCAAAGAGATTTAAAAATTAACCAATTGGCACATTGGGCATATGCACTCTCTTTTCGAAGATTAAAACTATAGATTTATCAGTCTAATTATAATGGACCAACCTAGATTCTATTTCTAACCATGTGTCTATTTTTGAACCTATACATTCATTTATTCTAATAATTTTCACTATTATAGAGTAAGAATAATCAACAAAAATATGTATGCAAGCTAAATTTATCACTTCATAGTACTTTCCAAAAAGAATAGTTCCTATATTTAACAACTTGTCAAAATTAAAATTATTGATTATTTTACATCTTTAACATTATGATATCCTCTATTTTACACCTATAATCAAATATAATTTATTTACGTTTTATAAAAAAATAAGGTAAAATAAGTAGATACAAATAAAATAAGTAAATCACATCACACATGAAGTAGACAAGCCACACAAACTAAATTCATATGATGAACTACAACCATGTAAACCAACACAAAGCATGCACTGTATTCATGTGATCATGTGTATGATATAAGAAAAAGAAAAAATGAAGGTGTACACATGCAATATAACACAAAGAGATAATACCAAGGCACATTGTGTTAATTCATAAAGAAATAAAAAATGAAATCCATTAAAGAGAATAAAAAGAATAAAACATCAGATACATCACATGAAACCATAAAATGGATAAAAAATAACCATGATAAATTCTATTCATTCACAATGTTATGCATATACATCAAAAAACAAATATTACATATGTATTCCAAGCTCTAAAAAATGCTAACATGCTTGTACTATAATAATGTCCTAACATAGAATCATAATAATAACACCACCAAATTGATAACATATAGGCAACACATCAACCACTATTACAAGATGAAAGGCCAACTAACTTATTGTTCATGACAACTCATATTAAATTATCTCAACATATTTTTGAAAATAGTCATGCCTTTTTAAAAATATAACTACACTCATAACTATATGTGCCTTCTATTGTTATGCCCCATGTTTTGTGTAATCTTCATGCATATGAGATGTTTGATAACCAACATTCCTATTTATTCACCTTTATGTATTTTTGATCCTTATCTTTTGGATTTTTGTGCACTGAGATTATTTTTGTTAAGCACTCTACCTTATGTGCTTATGAGATATATAGAGCCTATGCTTTTATTTCCTTGGACCATTTAGATTAGAGGCACACCAATATAATTAGATAAAAACATTTCAAGTACCTAAAAAATTTACCACATGCTAATATATACATTATTATCTATTAATATAGATATTTGTTTGTAATACCTATCTATTCATATGTTTTCACATGTTTATTTACTTATCTAAAACTTTATTGATATCAATTTATTTATACTAATGCATGTGTGCTAGTGTAATTAGACACATTTTTTGGTCAACATCTCCCAAAACTATTGTTTAACCCTAAAGTGAATTATGTTGTATGTTTTCACTTCAAGCTTAGTGTTAAGAATATAGAAATGAAATGGCACAAGGGTGATAATCAAATCTATAGTAGGCTAATTAAATGCTTAACTCAGATATAAACATACATTAAATTTATTATGTTGAAATAGTTTAAATATGGAAATTATAAAATGGCTATATATAGAAATTATAAATAAGAAAAGTACTTAGATTGTTCTAATGTTAATGCAGTTATGGATCTGGAATATGATGAAAGTAGGAAGGAAGATAGTTATAAAGCAATTTTTAGATTCTGGATCTGGTGCCTCTGGCTATCCAGATAATTAAATTAGCCCTAGATAGTTATATCAATGCTACTATTTGAGTCTGATGATAGTGTGATATACAAAATATCTAGTGAAACATGATGAAACCACCTATATGTTTCTGGGTTTAGCTTCTCCTTCACTTTGGTGCATTCAAATCTAAGTCATGGATAGTCACTCTTTGTGAAATGGGATAACCCTAGATTTCCATATTCAATGTGACCTTGGGTAAAAATGGGTTAGTCGGTACATGGTGTCAAGCTAACCTTAATGATCATGATGTTAAAGGATGTTTCCTATACAACCAATACTCTAAAGAGGACCTCAGACTGAAGTAGTTCTCCCCTATGTGTTGGATTATGTGTGAATCATGCAATGTGTGTAAAGCAATTACAATAGTGACCTAGATTATAACTTGTTAAATTGGGATTTTGGGATACTCCTTTAGGACTTCATACATGTAGATGTGTTTTACCTATGATTGGTTTGAAAATAGGGAAACTTTGATCAATTGAATACTTGATGGAGTGATTTTTCATAAGTGCCTTGGTCTCTTTGGTCTTTTATAGGTTTCATAAGTGAGGAATGAATGATGGTTGATATTGTATTTATTCCAATCTTATTTGGAGATAACTCACATTACATCACTTAGGCTAACTATTGAAATATGTTTGATTTTCAAATTGGATGACTTTAGGGAATTGAAAACTAACATCGGGGCATGGTTGTAACATCGACACTACTGTCTATCCTAGGCATTAGTGTTTAGGGAGTATAAAATATGTAAAGGATTAGAACTTTAAAAATCATAAGATAAGTACTTTTTAATCATTCTAGGAAAGATAGAATGTCTGTCTTCAATATAATATTGGTCAGACTAAGATATAGCCTAAGGGTTGTTAGAATGAGTAGATGAAAGGCTTGAAAAATCAAGGAGTGTGTATAGCTAAGAGGAACAACTAAGGTCTAATTTTTCCAAGTATACAAGATTGAAGTGCTACATAATTAAAAAATATCATCAACATTTCCCACCTTTAATATAATAATGAAATTGCTAGTTTAAAGGAAAAGAATAAGTACTTGGGTGTTTATGCACACCTTGTGTCTGCTTGAATTGAGTTTTAGTGCTTTGTTGGTGATTGACCTACAACTAAGAGAATGTTATAATGTAAAATAAATACATATAATATGGGTTGTAATTACTTGAAATATATTCAAATTAAAAGAGCAATGTCGACCTAGTTGACTCTATATACTTATCTATCTCTTCTTGTTTATTTGCTTTTGCACCTATTGCTTGTGTGTTTATCTAGTATTATTTCATAATGATGACATCTTTTCAGCCTACCCTTAGTCAATAACATTGCATCATCAAGGATTTAGATCATAGCCTCACTTATTTCATTACTTCAAATGAAACTATTCACTTTCTTCCTTAATATTCTCCTAATCCAAAACCAATTACTACACAATATAATGTAGTTGAGGTCATTCGTCCTAACCCTCCTCCCAATACCAATTTTGGGAATCCTCCACCAAATAATCCCCCTCCTATCAACACTAATACCCCTCTTACAAATATCAACCTACCTATTGATACAACTCAACTTAATACACAAGTCATACATCAAATGAACATAATGTAAACTTCTAATACCTCTAAAATGATGAACATACTATAAAATTTATTATACATGACTAGTAAACCATCTCAAATCATCATGTCTCAACCAAATCAAAAATTTTTCCCTCCTCCTCTTAGAGATTCCAATGGGAATATCATCCCTTAACCTCCAATGAATCACAAAATGCTTCAACATCTTCAAAATGAACCTTTATCCCTATTCATTGTATCCATAGATATCGGAGACATTTCTCCAATTATCACATATACTGGGACTAAGGACCCTACTATCTTTTGTAAGTCTTTTGTTAATCTCTATAAAGAATGGGTCCAAACTAACACCTTTGATAACACCAAGATCTTATCCAAAACCTTTGTTGGTGATGCACTTGAATGGTGCAACAAAATTACTGAACATTCTATCTCACAACTAGAGGATTTAATCAATGCTCTAGTGAATGAATTGCAACATTATGACCTTCCTAAAAATTACCTTAGCCATTTTATCAATGCCAAACATCTTCCTAATGAATCCGCTCATAATTTCATCAAACAATGAAAGTCTCTCGCTCATAAAGTGGACCATAATATGAGTAATGATATTCTTATAAAACTATTTGTTACAATTCTTAAAAATCCTATTCAATACAAAGTTTGAATCTTTTCCCCTAAAACTTTAGAAGAAGCCTTAGATGAGGAAAAAAGGAAAGAATTTATTATGATTCAATTTGAACAATCTCAAATAAGTAATAAAGAACCTTTCCAATCGTTTTCTCATAACATTGATTCATCCAAGCCTCTCCAACCTCAAAATGGAGTATCCAATTCAACCAATTTTAACCCAACCCACCCTCTTTTGAGTCTAGAACAACTTAAGAATAAATTTCCACCCTCTAAACCCATGAGCTTTGATCCTTCCAAACCTCCTTCAAAATGATTCAAAATTGATAAATTTTATTGGTGGAATGCTACTATAGGTCATTCTCATAAATCTTATCATTATCTTCACCAATTTTTTCTTTCTTCCTTGCTTAGTCTACATTTCAATCTTGATACTATATCAAAACAATGTTATCAAGACTATCTTAAAGCCTCTCAAATTCAATCTTAAAAACCATAATAACATCAACATCAACTACCTAATGATCAACAAAAATTAGCCAAAACCTATACCTCATCTACTAATGTTTTTTAAACTATAGTTGATCCTTCTTCCTACACCAATAAGGAAAGAATAACTAACATGAACAACGTTAAACATATCATTGCATCCATTGAACTTCAACCTCTTAAGTCACATAAACCAAAATAATACCTATTTCAAATGTCTACTCTAAAATATATCATACATGGTCCTCATTTACCTATTTTTCCTCCCCATACCTCTCCTACACATCTTATGTCACATTCAACCTCCATAAAATCTAAAAAACCAACACATTTACCTATCTCCAAATGCACCTACCAATCCAATGCAAATAATTTTAATGGTTCAAAGTTACCTCATTCTAACTTTGGGGCATCTTGCAATATCCATCCTTGCATCCACTTACCCATTGGGACATCTTAAGATGCCTAATCTTATTCTACAATGTATAATAACAAACACATTCAACTTCAAGAAACCTTCCAAGACTTATAGACTTGTATTTCACATGCTCATCTTTGATATAGATGTTAGCATAGATTTTACTTGTTATTTTTTGTCTCATGTTTCTTTGTTTTTGTGCACTTTACATATTTTAATTTCACTTTACTACCATCATTTTTTTCCTTTATGTTCTTTGGTTTTCTTAAAAATTAAATTTGGTATTTGTTTTTCATTTTTGTTCTTAGATATCTCTTTCATTTTTGTCTTTTTATGTCATTTTTTTCTTACTTATTTTATGACTATTTTCCCCTTTATTTAGCATTCACCTCATTAGTGTTAACCTTGTGAGTTATAGTGTAAGACCATGGATATAACCTAACATTCCTTATAAATTACCACATTAAAACATATTTAAACCACTTTTTGAGATGACTACTACTTTCATTGGTGTTTCTACTAGATATATTCTAGGTTATCATGGCTTCTCTAGTGACATGAATATCATAGCATAACACCATCCTTTTTTTATAACAATATATTACCTCCTTGCGATCATCTACAAGAATATACATAATTTTATCACTTATTACATAGATGGATCTCTTATGATCCTCATATTTACCTTATTTACTTTCATTTGAGGCTCACATCAGTGAATTTTGAGATTACACACTTACTTGTGGGCAAGTCTAGGAGTATTTAGACACCTTGGTCTTTAGGTCCTTTTCTCTAGTGACCAAGTGTAAGCTCTCTTATGTTTGTCATATTTAACACCCATGTTTGGTTTTCTAAATTAGTATGGAGGATGAATAGAATAACCCAAAACAAGTTAAAATCCAAATCATAAAATAAAAACAAAAGGTAATGATATAAAATGCAACATTCAAAATTTCTAAAAGTCAAATCACATTAAAAGATGTGATTCTAAGCACATCTCCTTATTCTAATTAAAGATCAAACCCAAAAGTTGGCCTCATAATATAGCTAATATACATTGGGGTGTGGTAGGCCAATAGATTAGAAGAGGTGAATAAAAAAATATTTTAGTGCTACCTACTTTCTCACTAAGTACCCAATATTCATAGTAGATTGACAACTCTGTAAGAGGTTTGAGGAGCGGGGAACATGTTTTGGGAAGGGAGGTCTATTTTAATTTTTATGTATATAGCCTTCATGGGATGGTATATATACTTCAATTTTTATCCCAAGATTTGTGTTTCATTAGTCAAAGTGTCCTATGTCCTTGGTGTTGATAGTTCTTAGCCTTTCTCACTTTCCTAGTGTGTCTCATTCTTAATAAGGATGTGCACATCACCCATGTGAGACCTCACATTACTTAATTATATAATATTTTTATTGATATTACCCTTGTTGGATATTACTTGATAGATGATCACATTCTTGATCACATCTACCTAATTACACTTCTTGGTTTATAGTTTATGAGTTATATTGTAAGACCTTGGATAGGACGAGGCCTTCATAATAAACATCCTTACAACATTTAAACATCACACCATCTCATTGTCATAATATTAATGTCATTAGGTGGTTGTGTTTTCTTACATTATATCTTAGAATAAAAATTAAGTTTGAGTCTTTATACTTTAGGGAATTTGATTTTTATTTATCCATCATGTTCTTGTTTGATTTTTACAAACTTCACTTATCTTACATATGAAATTTGGTATTCTTATATGTTTTTATTTATGTATGAATTATTCATCTTTGTATTTCATCTTTACTTACATTTCATGTTCACTTATTTGTGCTTTCTTCATCTTGATTTGACATACCTATATTACATATCAATTTTAGTCATTCATGATTTTATTCAAGTTTGATTTGACATTCTTATCTTACACAAGGTTACTTGTCACTTAATTTCATATTTTTTTTAGACTTGTCTTGCATTAATAATTAATTTTCCACTTATGTTTTACATACTTCCTAACGTGATTTAGTATGTTCGACATTCCTTTTTTCCATTTGTGTTTTACATGCTTCCCAACATGATTCAGTATGTTCTACATTCCTTTTTGCCATCTATGTTTTACATGCTTACCAACATGATTTAGTATGTTCTAAATTTGTTTTACCATTTATGTTTTACATGATTTTCAATGTGATTTAGTGTGTTCTACAATCATTTGTCAGTCATTTACCATCATTTTATCATTCATTTACCTTCAATATTCTAACCTTGCCTTAACAATCCTAATTTACCAATTCTCCTAAGACCCTCATATATTTGTCTCTAATAACTCACTTTTCACTAATATATGCCTATATTCCAAACATTTCAAATTTTTTCTCTTTTTTGCACTAATATGTACAGGTTTGCCTAATGTTCTTCATGTTAGACACCTTCACTTCTCTCATTGTCTCCTTATTTATCTACAAAAATAAGGTAGGTATAGGTATGTGTTTTTCAATTTTGTCCATTCATTTATCTTATTTACTCTTTACTAAATTTTACTTAGCATAAACATTATGTGTTATCATGTTCTATTCCTAAAGCACCATCCCATGTTGCACTCACATGACACATGCTGAGATTATAGTGGGGTATATGTATACACATAATATTTTCAATATTTTATCACTTAATGACACTTTATATCTTTTAGGAACCCATCGAATCTCAATAAATGAGTGCATACCCTAAAGGGTTCACCAAGAAAAGGGGGGGTAGACCATTAGTGATTCACATGATTGTTATCCCTTTTGTCACTTGTTATCTACACACTTGTCTCTTAAAAACCTTATCCCTAAGATTGTTCTTATCTCATACACACTCTCTAGTAATTTTACACATTTTATCCTCATTTTCCTAACCTTATCCACTTTTTTATTGTTGATTATACTAGGTTGATTAGGTTGACCTTGTATAGTCTTCAGCCTCTATTTACTTTACTAGGTTGACTAGGTCGAGCCTGTATAGTTTTGGGTGGAATTCACTTAAGGTATAGGTTGGCTCTTGGAAAACCTATCCCATAACCTAGTGAATTCTTATCCAAAATTGTGTTAGGTTGATTGCATTGACCTTATTGGCTAAAACTTTCAGAAGGGCTTAGGGTTAGATCTGCCTATATATACAAGTTAATTTTTCCAATATTTAGAGAAGAGAAAAAGAAGTAAGAGATATTGTGCATTTTATTATCCACAATTATACTTGAGGGGTAAGCTTAGGGTTTCATAATTTATTTGGAGATATGGATCTTGTCTAATAGAGAAGTATTTTGGATGCATTGATAGGTTGTGTAGCCTAGAGCTGATTTGTCTTTGTCATCCTTACATACCACAACAACCTCTTGTGAATCACCTTGGCCAAGGGAGAGATTGAGGCTCAATGAGTTCGTATTTAAAGGTAAGTATAAATAAATTTGTTCTTCCTTTGTAATATTAGATAGATATGAATTTTTACTTCTCTTATATGCATTGGGATTCCATATACATTGATATGAGTATATGTTTCTTATACATGTTTAATTTTATTATTTATAACCTGCACTTTGTGCCACAAGATTTGATGAAAACTAGATTAGATTTGATTTACTTGTTATTATTTTAATGAGATATCAAATCATAGTATTCCCTTAGCATTATTATGTGATTTTTCTTGACTAAAAGCTTTAGAACCCTCCCTAGCATAGCGTATTGTGGTAAGAAATCCTATAATCAGGTCTAACAGATCTGCATATTAGTCATGCTCCTAATTAGCTAATATGTCCCCAATAAAAAGCATATGGTATGATCTATATTCTTTGAGTTAGGATTGATTTATAGGCATGATGCATTTATGATTGTATACACCTATGACTAGTTTGGAAATAAGGAAACTTTGATTAATTGAATGCTTGATAGAGTGATTTTTGATAATTTCTTTGGTATCTTTGGTATTTTATAGGTTTTATAGGTGAGAAATGAATGAGGGTTGATATTGTATTTATAATAATCCTATTAAGAGATAACTCACATTAAATCACTTAGGCCAGCCATTAGAGTATGTTTGATTTATAAATTGAATGATTGTAGGCCATTAGTCACTTGAATCAAGGCAAGACAATAATATTAATGCTACTATTTATGTTAGACATTAATATCCAAAGATTAGAAAAATAGGTAAAGAATCAGAACTTACAAATGTGTAAGATTAATATATTTTAAGCATTTTGGGCAAGATAGAATGTCTATGTCATCCATATAATATTGATCAAACTAAGATATTGCCCAAGGGGCACTAGATAGAGTAGATACATGGATTGTTAAAGTAAAGAGAGTGTATAACTAAGAGGAACATCCAAAGTCTAAGTTTTCCAAGTGTACAAGATTGAGGTTCTACATAATCACAAAATGTCTCCCTAGATTTGTGCATGAATGACTTGGAAAATTTGTGAAAAGTTTTGGAAGATGGTCTCGATAATATTTGAATTATGTTGGAGTGTGTTCACTATTTTTTACTTGGATTCAATTTATCCCTTAAGATTAACATATTTATGTCTAGTTTATTCCTCTTTCATCTCTTGTAGGAGGATCTTTTACTTCATACTCTATCTATAGAACAACTTTTCCATAAAAAAATCAAAGTGATTAATTAGTTCCATATTTTTGGCTACCATATATCCAAGTAATGTATGATTATTTTTGTTAAATTTAATATAGATGTTGAATATTATCCTAAAAAATGGTAAGATTCCTCTTAATGAGCAAGTATTTCTTCTCACTCTATTATATCTACTTCTTTATTTCTTACATGTTCATGTTGTTCACTACATTATAGAATGCCACTTAATTGTAAATTATTATGAGTTCCATCCAAGATTTCTATTCCATGAAAGGGAGTGGATATATGGTCATTACACTTTTTTCCCATTATTTTTTAGTGGGATATTTTATATTAAGGCATCAAGAGGAAAAAAAGGTTGTCTTCTACATGCACATAAAACATTCAAGATAATTTTTCAATATGTATATGAGGAATTTCCTTCTAGAAGACATTCCTCATATATGGTTGACATACATCTACACATCATGTACTTATTAATCTCCTCTCTAGGTATTTTCTTCCTTTTATTCCTCCATGATCTTTGTTGAGGGCTCATATTCATTTAATTTAGTTTTCTTGGAGTCCACATCATTCAAAAACTTAGGGAACTCTATTTCTCCCTCAATTTTATCATTTTACCATTATTCATTTAGATCACTTACATCCTACAAAAATTTATTTTGGGCCCCCTATTTACTCATAATTTATTACATAAATGGATCTTTTGAACCTTGGCCTTCTCATTTTGATAAAATTTACTTGCATGTCCGATAGACACTTGCCTATTTTAGTAGGCATGCTTCATCTATAGGTGATATATGTATCTTTATTCCTCCATTAGACCTACTATCATGATATATAGACTTATTTACATCATTTTTTTAATGTTTAATTTTATGGTTATTTCAACCTTTATGATTCTAACCTTTCCTCATTCCAAACTCATTCTCCACCATTTTATTGCATGACATTTTAATTGCATGAATCTATAGGTGTTGGCTCCATAAGCTTGGGATCAACTAACATCTCTCCCTCTGCCTAGGTGAAATCATTTACTTCACATTTTTATGTTTCTTATTTGGTCAATCCAATCCCACTTTCTACTTTATGTTCATGGTTTATAGTATATTCCTCGCATGGGGGTTATTTTTCATCCCATACATGTCTCTATTTTATTTTTTTATTACCAAGGGATTGCTAGAGTACTTTAGTTCATTTTCATCATCAACATACATGGATTTTAATATTTTATTATACAATGTGGCCTTATATTGTTCCAATTTTCATTCCTCAAACTTGTCCCATGGAATTCATTGGTGGTTGGAAATTATTCATACTTGTACTTTTTCTTAGCAGGCTTAAGGGCATAAGTCAACCTATATACTTTCCCTTTTATTATCTCAACTAATGTAGTGTATATAAGAAAATTATAATCTTATAAGTCTTCATACTTTGATGAAATCACATTGATGGGATAATTAAAAGTGTACCTTGAAATGAGTCTATTTTCATAAAGTGTTTATAATTTTTCCAATTTCCCAAGATCCTTCTATTATATTGAGTCATGTTTATATGTACTTGGTTGTTACTCCAAATGGAATTTTGATCCTACCATCACTCCATATATTTAATTTGACTCAAAACTCACTAAAGAATGATAAATCACATGCATTCAAATGCATACACATGTGATTGTATGCATGCATGCACACATACATATTTATAAAGTCACTATAAACTTTAAGTAGGCCCTTTGGTATTCTCCATTCATCCCTAATGGAGGTGATAAGTGTATCATACCAACAACCCATATTTATTTTTTAATTCTTGTTTGTTTGTGTTGGGAAGGTGTGTGACTTTTACCTTAGATAAGGTTTATCATTCCGTACCAAATATGTGATGGGAAACTCATGAGGCTTATCTTGGATTCCTATCTCATAACATTGAATAAAAATGAGAATTTCTCCCTCATTGAAAATTTCAACCTTTTAAATGTGCCTCATACGTAACCAAAATCAATTATTCATAAATGTAACATGAAAAGCTAAATTAAATAGTCTTTATTAAAATTTAATGTGCACTTTACACCACTTTCTTATTGTAAAAATCCCATTGCACTATAATATATATCTTTATACTAATTAGATAGGTTCTTAAATGCATTGCATAATACTTAAAATTCTCATTTGGCATGGTTTATCCCTCTTTGTGATACTTGAGTTCTTTTCCAACCTCCTCCACTTTTTTTATTATCATGGAAAGACTCATGTTTTCCTTTCAATTCTTTAATATCATTACCTTCACAATGTGAGTAGATGTTAAAGTCATTATAATTCTCATGAAGTAGAATCTCTCTTCATGCAGATGCAATAATAACAATATAATTGACTTATCCCATTTTATAAAGAATGGTAGTTATCATAGATATAAGACACCATTAAATTATAGAGATATCTTTATGGATTCATATTTGAGGGGTAACACATATAGTTTAGTTATCCTCATGTTAATGCAATAGTCATCCTTAAAAATTTAGTTTGTACTTTAGAACTTACTGATTGAAATATTCAAGCATAAAATATCCCACACATGATATTAAAACATCCTCACATTTGACAAATTTTAAATTGTGTCAATGAGATAATAAGTGGGGGTGCCTCTATTATGTTATTTATTTAATCAAATCATTGGTTTATATAAATTATTCCTCAATAATTTGGTCCCATGATGTAATTATTATAATCCCATAATAACAATTATTCACTCCTTTCATCCTAGATTTAGATTTTTCTAGTGAGTCTAATAATGGCAGTTGTATCAGTTGCTCATATCCATCCAAATCTTTATAATTTGGTCAAAATTTCACATGCCCTAGTTTAAACCATTTTTTTATTTGACTCTCTTTTAAACTTGGATTTTCATAATCATAAATGGAAAAAGAGACATTTAGGAAGCCTTAATGGCATATTTATAACATCAAATAACATTAGTTTCCTTAATGATGTTCACATTTTTCCATCCCCTCTATCAGGAATTTAATTTTATACTTGCACCTATCATATATATCATGGTTATGTTACCTTAAGAATTGATTATATTAGGTGTAACCTATTATATATACTAAAATTTGGTCTTCAGTACTTGACAATGGTAAACTTGATATTCATTTCCCACACGTGATTTGAACACTCAAACAAGGTCTTAATTTTCCATCCTCTCAAACTTTCATGTTATCTTATGGGTAAAAACTTCTATTATATTTTTATACACATGAAATAATATCACTATCTTTTTCAAACATGATAAATATCTGACACAAAATTATCAAAACTCTCAGAGAAGTCCAAATGTACACTAGTTATTTCTGATAGTTATGACTATTATTTCCAGCTGATAAAGACTCGTACTGGTCAAAACCATCCTTCTCCCAACAATGGATATTTATAAAATAAAACCCATATCTAGGATTATTATATAATACTAGTGTTTTAGTGGCACAAAAAATTATTCAAATGGATCTTTATATAAACAAATCAAGGTCTCATTCAAAAGGGATATAACATTCATTTGTGATATAGTTATACATTATCGTGCATTAAGAAAATATTACCTATTATTCAAAATTTACATACCAAATCCAAATATGAATCACTCAAAATATAATTCAAAAATTCATTGTCAAGAACCAAATCCATTCATTAGCTACATACACATAGTGAAGGAACACAATTACATAATCACACTAGGTGGGAGAACTACATGTTGCTTTATTTCCCTCCTTAAAGCATTGAATACATAGGGAAAAACCAATAATTATATGGGGGTGATTGGGGTCAAACTAACCATTTAAAATTTCACCATTTTTTAAGGTTTCTACTTATCACATTCACATTTAGGGTTTCAAGGAAATGAAACATGATTTCTAGATATGCATGCCACTAGGGTTCAGGATTAAAAATAGAAATCAAGAAGATATAGTCACATGCGACCATATAGTCACTATGCTATAATTTTACATTGGTCAGTATTGACCAGCATGTTAGTTTTAATCTATGATACTAAGTTGATAATGTGGAACCAACCCAAGTAGTAAAAAAATCACTTTCTAAATAGAGTGAACCATATGTATGCTTATCCCTAATTTTTACTTCTAGAACATAGTAATAGTTAGATAGTCAACCAAAAACTAAGTATCATTGTATCTTTATTATTTTCCATATTTAACATATGCCCTTATCAAATAAAAGGAGTTAATTATCAATCTTTTAATGCAAATATATGTATAATGTCATATCAATTGATCTAAATTCTATTTCAAATTTCTATCTTAATTAGATTAATCACACCAATTAATCCAAATTAGTGTAAAAAATATTGTTGAACCCAAGGTGAGTAACAATTTAGATTAATTTCAATTATTTTAGTTTTACATTTTTCTATATGTTATTTATCGCATGTTTGGTATATGACATATTATTTATCTAAGTGCTATGCAAGACATAAAGTTTACATCATGGATATAGAAATATTGATTTTACACCTAGTGGCATCATTGGGGGAATAATTTTCCATAGGTTTCATTATTATAGGTTATATCTATCCTTTAAATTATACCATGTGGAGCCACTTATATTGATTACATAAACCTTACTAATTACTAATTTTTATTACATAATGACACATGATTTTCCATTTCACTAGTATTATCACTTATATTTTCACCCTTTAAGGAGATTCCTAAGATGTTATCATCCAATTGGCACAATGGAAACACCTCTAAGCTTGTGGGTAGCCTAAGGATGAGGTGAATCTCTAGATAGGGCTAACTCCCTTGATCTACCACTTTAGACCACAACTACGCCTAATTTTTTTTTTAGGGGAAGGGAGAGAGATAATTGAAAGAAAAATATTATAATGGAGGTGATAAACCAAATAAGATGATGAATTACAACTAGAACCATGTTACACATGATAACAAAGGACTAATCGAACATACACTCCTTCAATCTACATCTTCTCACATCAATGTTACATTCTGAGGTTAAGGATGAATGTGAAAAATAAGAGGAATAGACAAGAGGAATTGAATGGAAATATTATATATTATAACTCAACAAATATTTGACATTTCATATAACACTTCACATTCCCTATAAGAACAACCTTTCCAACTACAAATAGGATGAAAGAATGAGATAACATACTGAAGAATCCATAGTATTCACTAAGCAAGATCCAACATTCAAGTAGAACACACTATGAAAACTCATGAAAAGGTAAAAAATAAGTATTATTATTAATCAGGTGGTATGAAAATGAGAAAGTCTTTTCCTTACTCAGGTGGAGCATAAGTTATAATGGCCAAAATGGCTAGTTCTTATAAAACTTGAGAGAGAGGAGAAGAGATAAGTAAATAGGTCACAAGGACACTTGTAAATGTGATAAAATAAGTTAATTTTACATGATAAGAGGATTTGGGATGAAACCTACAAGTTTAGGAAGCCTAAGTGTCCATCCAAGTCATAAAACTCATGAAAAGTGGCATGAAACTCTTCATTTTGGCTTAGAAAATTACCTTCATGATTTAGACCTATTAGAACATCCCATAATTGATTATGGATAGGTATTATTATTGGTATTAATTGGAAGGATTTAAAACATTCCTTTCCATGTATTGGTTGTAGGATTTGTCATCTAGAATCATCTGGGAATGAGCCATCATCATTTGTAGTCTGAAAAACTATTCCTTCATGCACCCTACACACTTGGTCTATAAAAAGGCATTAGTTTTCCATGAAAATACACGGGATGGAGTGTATGAAAATTTTAAATATCTTTAATGGTCTTATAAGTATCAGGGACACCATAAAATTATCTCACTTAAAGTTTTCCACCCTTCTCACTAGCTTGTCCACTATGCTAGTTTTGACTAGTTGAGATGAAGCATCTAGTTTTAAAAATTAGGAGTTTTTATAAGGAATTAAATTAACATGGATAGTTATATTAAGTATAAATATTCCATCCAAAATTTATTTAATCTCTTGAAACATTTTTTATCTTTCAAAACACTCAAAGTAGTCAAAATTACCCTATTTTATACTTTGTCTATATAGTTTTATACAATAAAAAAACATGGAGAGTATCCTAAGGTAGTATAATAAAATTTTAAATCATAATATTGATCAAAATATTCCATTATAATATATTTTAAACTCCATTTCCACAAACTAGTCACTAGTAAGGGTTTTGAAGCATTTAGGCTTGTTTTCACCTCTTAAGGTTACTTCATAAAGATGGGACATTAAAATTGCCTTAAAATTTAAAAAAAATTGAATTATTCAAGACCCTCATCAACATACCTAAACTTATTATATTCCCATTCATAGCATCAAAATAGGTATGAGCATTCAAACTTGCCCTATCAAGCTCCTTTCTTCATTCCACTAGGCTTGAGTTGTCCTAAAGCCTAAAAGTGGATTTTAAACGGTTTTCCCTAAATTATAAAATATTTTAAATGTATATTATGACATATAAATAATTTTATAATCCATTTTAGTGATAATCTATGGCTATATATGAAGTTGACCCCCCCTTTGGATTATAGATCTAGTCATGCCTAGTAGTCCTATTTACACCTTAAATACCAACATGAGTTTTTAATGGTTCCCATGCATAAAAATAGATCATATAAACTTAATATTCCCCCAAAAAATTAATACAATTATTTGGAAATATCACTTATATCCAAAAGTGAAGGTGATCTCTTGTTTGGATTCTAGGCCAAAACCCTACCCTTAGGTCTGACTGCAACTTTAAGAGCATAGAACACCCTGTTGAGTTTCACCTTTATGCATTTGGATTATCATGTTTTTATGTATGTATTAAAACTATATATACCTCTAATAAAGGTTCAAATATCAACTAATACCATCCATTTACTAGCCTTCTCCAAAAATGCTAATTTGTGCTCATAAGGGAGTGCCCTCTATTTGAGACAAAATAAAGGGAACTCCCTTATTTCTCTAGACAAAAATGGATATTTTATGATATTATAAAGTTTATATAGTTTATATATACAATTTTTAAGATTATTTTCAGGTCAATATACATCTTAACTCATCTAAAACCTAAAACAATCCCCTGGTGGAATGGATTGTGCAGGATTCTCATAAGGACTATGTGAAGAAACATTAGACCTTTCTCTCTACTCTACATACACTAAGAGAGTTTCATGGAACATTATTAATTGTCTTAGGCTCACATTTTATCATGTAAACACTAGGAATTTTCCAAACTTTTTATTTCCCATGCTTTGCATTGATTGGCCTAGACTAAGGTCATAGGTTGTGATTATATTTTCCTCTATTGTAGGTGAATTTGCATAATTCTGACTTGAATGTATTTTTTTAGAACCTAATTTAATGTTTTAAAGTCATATATAAACTATTTTTACCTATTTGAGCTATAAACACCTTAATAAGCCTAATTTTCTTGCTCTTTACTCCTCACAGTCAACTATAGTTGACTGTCAGGGGTCTTATAAGTGTTCATCATCTGATATAGGCATTGAATATAAGATATAAACCCTTATTAAAACTATCCATGGTAATATACATATTATTTCAACTTATTCATTTCATACTTGAGCTAGATCATCACTTAGGACTATATTTTAGCTCTTTGTTTACCTATAGTTAGTTGTAGGTGCTCATTTCCAAATAAGGGATATCTTCAGGGGTTTCTCAAGTTAGAACTTAACATTATATCCTCTCCTTTTTTTACATGTTCAAAAATTTTCAAACCATTCTTTAGGTTTCTATGTACCTAAGTTCATTATAAGGAAAGTACCTTTTCAAATCTCCACTTTTGGCTGGTTGTAGGTGGCTAATTTTAAATGAGAGGGCTCTTGAAGGTGTGAAGGAGACCTACCACCTTGATTCTCTAAATTTGTTGGCACATTCCTGAGACAAACAAGTCCTATTAAACCTAGCATGTTCATTAATTATTAAAACATGTTCCACTTTCAACTTAAAATGTTAAAGCCACCTTGGAGTCAAAACTGTAGATGATCATTGCTTAAAACCAATACATAAAAATGCATATTAGGTCTTCTCAATAACCATCCTTCTTAAGTCATTTTCCCTCCAATTGTTTCATAGTATTTACCTTATATAAAGGATAAAAAATTATAACATTAGGATGTATATAATACATTGACAACCTTGTTGTAGGATTTTAGCAAAACATCAAGGATCTTTGTTTTGCACTTTTTGGTAATTGATCCCTAAACATTATTATTTGGCCCTAAAGGGTGATACACACTTGAATTTGCCAAAATATTTTTTCACATGAGTCTACCATGATTCTAAACCAATTATAGGACTTAAATAAATGGTTTCATTACATGATTCAACACTCAAAATGGCTACTTAACTCTCTATATTATCACCTTTAGATGCGTATTTTCCTATCTATAGGTAGTGAATGGAAACTTAGATAGTCAAAAAGATATGTGATATTGTGATAAAATTTAGGCATTATCCAAGTTTTATAATTAAATTATAATACTCCAAAATATTTGGATAAACTATCAAATCTCTTCTTACATCATGATTAATTCCATGAAGACACTACCTATAGATGAGCATTCTGAATTACACATGGGCAACAAAACATGAAAATTTTCATATCCTTAAGAAATATTCCATTATTTACAATTGAATTATAATAAATATGATTAAATGATCCATAAATATGATTCAAAACTCAAAATAAGCTTTCACACTTCCTTTTCAATGTTAAATCCTTCATGAAAGCTCCTAGCTGATTGTGTATGATAGTCATAGGGCATATTGACTGTATGATAGTTATGGCTGAAAATTCATGTAATTTACTTGAATAATAAGATTTTAAAGGTAAAGTAAAAATGAGAGAATTGGAAACATGAAAAAAGACGTATCAAAACCCTATGAAACCATGAACAAGCATGATTTTCTTAAAAATGGTGAAACAATGCCTTTAACTCATAAAGTGATTCCTCTTGCTACCTAATCTAATATTATCATCAAAACATCATGAAACATGAACCCAAGTATTGAGATTAACTGAGGATGGATCATTTATAACCAACATGACCAACTAGATTGTACATAAATGCCCAAACTAAAGTAAAACCTATAAGGTGCATAAATTAGTAGGTAGAAAAACACAATCAACTTCATGATGATGTTTAATAAAGAAAAAGACACCATTATTAGAAATATATTTATTTAAATCAATCTCTTTGAGTGTAATTTCACCTCCCAAATGTGTTTGACCTAAAATTGTTTCAACTATCTATACCAAGTACAAACTTGAAGACTGGTTTTGTGTGTCTTAAAGGATGAAAAAGAAGCAAAATGGTTTTGGGCCAAAAATGGCACTTATAGAGCATTTAAAATGTGTAAATAATATTAATGAATCTAAAAAGACATTATATGATCTTCTCCCATGTGGCACACTTCCCCATGGGCTGTACAAGTGCCAAACTCTCCTTTTTTCTCAAGAAAACTACCATTTCTTTTGAAGAACCTAACACTTTTCAGTTATGTCAGTTGATTAAGACCTATTAAGACACATTGGATGTTAAATCACCTTTTATAACCTTCAAACATCCCAATAAATCCCCAAAACTCATTAAATTCCCCTTTTTTGACCTCAAAATGACTAAAAGGACTTAAATGACTAAAGACCAAGGCTAGTATAACATTAAATGACATTGATTAATATATAAGACACCTTGTGACATATTTATTAGACCCATGAAACACCTAAAATTCATGTTTTTACCTATAAGGGTCCCAATTTGGTCAACACATTGGTGACTCATAAGGGTAGCATGTCTGCTATGCTAACTAGACTAGTAGACTTATCAGTCCATTGGGCTTGGGAGTCATCTAAAGTTTGAGACAAATAAGGAAAAATTTGACCATTGACCACAATATCTGATCAAGATAATACCACTTGACTACCTCAACCACACAAAGCAAAGGACATACACAAAACAAGGCAACAAACTAATAAGACACACACACATGTGCCCAAAGTACTTAGGGGAATAAAAAAAAATATTATGCACAACTATAAGTTAGCATACCTCATTTATAGGATCAAAAGGGAAGTTTCTTGAATCTTCTTCTTTATGATATGAGTCATAGTGCTAAGCATGTTTTTCCTTGAATTGGATGCTTTGTAGATCCAACCTATTCCTTGGTACTTCACTTAATCTACCCTCAAATAGATCATCTTTAAATAGGTCTCTAATGTAGATATATTCCTATTTAACTTATACACATACCTCATACTAATACCTAATCTTCATTTCATGATCAACTTATATCTCCTTAGTAGGAATGGCTTCAAGAGGGGTAGTTTCATGTTCTTTGGAAGTTTGAGGCCAATAGGAGCTTATTCCATCCTTCAAGCGCTAATGTGTTTCTCCTAACTGGTTGATAGGATGATAGTACATATTGATTATTTCAAACATGTCATCATGAGATTCATATGTATCTTATAAGGACATATTTGAAAGGTTGCTTTTCATTTGCATACTCACTTGAGTACCAAGGCTACTTTCTCCATTCTTTACTAGATCATAACCTCCTTGAAGAAAAGTATAACCTTCTCCAATGATTTAAAATAAGTCATATAAAGGCTGATTAAGAACTTTTTCTTTCCATTATATGACATGTTGGACACTGTCATCTTGCTCATCATCACTTGTAATTAGATCCAATGAAATAATAGATCCCTTGAGAGACTCAAACTCATTTCAAATGTTTTCAAACTATTTCCATAAGTACTCATCCTCTTTTTATCAGCATCATGAAGGAGAACAACAATATAATCTCCTTCATCATCTTCCATAGAATCCAAAAGGACTTCATCCAATATTTCCTCTTCAACACAAGAAAAACATTCTTCATTATCAACCAAACAAGAAGACTCAACACAAGGGCTCACCTCTTCTTCAACACTTAGGACCTCTTGAGGGATCTCAAATTGTATCTCATCTATAATAATCTGATCTTGCTTGTCAAGGGCTACAAGATCTTCCATCTCTTCTTTTTTAGTGATGCCAAGACTAGGCATCTTGAAATCTAGTGACCTAACCCAATAAGGCTACCAAGGAGTTTCACTTTCTTCAAGCAAGGGTTCTATATTTTCCTCAAACAAATAATGTTCTTTAGGTTCCCATACCACAAGTAAATCAAGGAAAATGGTATTGGGATAAGGACAAAATGAACTAATTGGTGGAAGTGGAACATATGGCTCAAAATCAAATTGTGAATGTAAAGTTGGGGATTCTTTTAGGAGCTCTTTAGTAAGGGGAGGCAAACATTAAGATAAGATAGCTTGGTCATATTCTTTACACTTTAAAATCACTTCATTCACATTTAATTTAGCTTGAACACTTTCTTGAGGAGGGATAATTGGGGTGTGTTTAGGAATATGATCTTCTTTTGGGTCTAAACCTTCCATCACACCTTGACTCAACAATTTCATCCTTAACTCTTCAATTTGATTGGCTAGGTTATCTTGGAAAAGTCTCTTTTAGAGTTGATAGGAATAATCATGAGGATGTGGAGCACAAGATGATTGACATGGAACACAAAATTTTTCCTGAATAAGGGTGGGAGGGATTTGAAAAATATTGAATTCATTCTGAACTTCACACTCATTAAAAATGCTTCTATCCTCTTTTTTTCCCCATGATTTCACTATCTTATTCAAATTTAGGATATTAGGATTAAAAGTCTTTTCTTTAGGTGGTGATGCAATTTGAGGAGTGGATGAAGTGTTCAAAGAACTTGGAATCTCTTTAGACGTGGATTCTCCACCTTGTCTCCAACTTGGAATCTCATATCTAGGGGTCATTCCTTGAGATGGGGATGAAATGTGATAGGGAAATGAGGGATTGAATCCCACTTCCTTTTTTTCTAACATGGACTAGTTCATTTTGTTATTGGTCAACTCAATTTCCCTATCAAGATTAGCTTCAAAAATAAGGTTTATCTTTTCAACACTCTCTTCCAACTAATGGGGAAAAGGATGACTTTGGTAAGATTGATTAGGCTCATGAGTAGGGGTGAAATAGGACTAATATCAATCTTGTGGAGGTGGATATGAAGTTTTAGAGGTTTGGTGAGGATACCTTTCATGAATTCTTATCTTATCCTCTAAGGATGAAACTAGGTCACTCACATCTAACATCTCACTTATGAGCCTTTTCAAATTGGATCTCTCAATAGGTGCCCACTCTCTTTTAACCAACTATAATGCATCTCTCACCTTATGAATAAGATGACTAGGAACCTCTTGACCCTATCCCCTTTATGTGTCAATATCTAACATATACCTCTCATAACCCAAAAGTGTTTTCTTGAAGGTGGAAATGGATTGACTTGAGAAGTGGGTAGGTTGACTAAGAGGAGCAATGCATTGAGAAGGATAGTTATAAGACTGATACAATTCATGAATGGGATGATACAATTCATGAATGGGCTGATACACTTCATTTTAGAGCTAGTAGAATTCATGACATGGCTGATTAAGAACTTGCTCTTGTTGATAGAGAATGGCACAAGCTTGAAATGTATCACCAACTTGTGTAAAACAAAACTCAACACCAAGATCGGACATGAAACTTTATTAGGATGTAATAACATAAGGAATGATCAAAAAATATATTCAAAAAGAGTACTTTGGCTACTTAACTAGCCAATATAACTTTAGATTTGCCATTGATGCTTATAAAGATTCCTCCAAAGGCTGATTGCTAAAAGACAACACATAAAATATTTCAACCTCTTAGACTAAGAATCCCATCGAGCATGCCAAAAACTATTGTCACTTAAATTTTCACCCTTTGAGGATATGCCTAAGGTCTCCTCATCCAAATGGCACAATGGAAACACCTCTAGTTTTGTGGGTAGCCTAAGGATGAGGTGAATCTCTAGATAGGGCTAGCTCCCTTGATTTACCATTTTGGATCACAACTACACCTAAAATTTTTTTGGGGGGGGGGGAGGGTGAAGGGAGAGAGATAAATAAATAAATAAAAATTCCAAGGGAGGTGATATGCCAAATAATATGATGAATTCCAACCAAAATCATGTTACACATGATTATATTATTGAATATTATGTTGATTTATTAAAAAAATCCAAGCATCAAAAAAATCATGCTACAAATTTATGAGAATGTAGGACTAACCAAACATACACTCATTTAATCTACATCTTCTCACATCAATGTTACATTATGAGGTTATGGATGAATGTGAAAATCTAGGAAGACTAGACAAGAGGTCTTGAATGACACTAGTGAATAGAATGACTAAATCCTTGAAATTTCCTAGAACACTTCACATGCTCTACAATAAGAAGCTTTCCAACTAAAAATAGGATGAAAGAATGAGACAACATGATAAGGAATATATAGTCTTCATTAAGCAAGATTCAACATTAAACTAGAACACACTATGAATAGTCATGAAGAGGTAAAACATTATTATTATTATTATTATTATTATTATTATTATTATTATTATTATTATTGATTAAATTGTATATAAATGAGTAGGGCTTTTCCATACTCAGGTGGAACATAAGTTACAATCCCTAAAATGGCTAGTTCTTATAGAACTTGAGAGAGAGAGAGAGGAGAAGAGATAAGTTTAAGGGTAACAAGGATACTTTTCAAGATGATAAAATAAATTAATTTTTCATGAGAAGAGGATATGTCATGAACCATGAAATGTTGGGCATCCCAAGTGTCCATCCAAGTCATAAAATTCATGAAAAGTGACATGAAACTCCCCATTTTGGCTCATAAAACTACCTTCATGATTTGGACCTATTTGATAATACAAAAAATGATTAAGGATAGATATTAATATTTGGATTAATGGGAAGGATTTTATACATTCCTATCAATTCATGGGTTATAAGACTAGTCATCTAGAATCATTTGGGAATGAGCCATCAACATTTGTAATGCAAAAACTATTCCTTCATGCACCTTACACACTTGGCCTCCAAAAAGGCATAATTTTTCCACGTAAATATATGGGATGTAGTGTATGAAAATTTTAAAGACCCTCCATTTCCTTATAATCATTAGGGACACCTTAAAATCTGACCACTTAAAGTTTTCCACCTTTCTCACCAGCTTGTCCACTATTCCAATTTTGACTTTCTAAGATGAGCATCTATTTTGGACACTTATGATTTTTTACAAGGCATTAAATTGATATGGGGAGTTATATTAAGTTTCAATATTTCTCTCAAACTTTATTTCATCTCTTGAAACCTCTTGTAGCCTACAAAAGACATAAAACAATAAAAAGTACCATATTTTTTACCCTATCCATAAAGTTCCATAAAATAAAAAAACATGGGGAGTATCTTGAGGGAATATCATAAAATTTTAAATAATTATCTTGAGAAAACTATGATAGTAGTGTATCTTTTTAACTCCATTTCCACAAACTAGACACTAGCAAGGGTTTTGGAGGGTTTAAACCTATTTTGACCTCTTAAGGTTCATTCATAAAGATGGGATGTTGAAAATACCTAAAAATTACAAAGAAACATATTTAGAGACCCTCATAAACATAATTTAACTTTTCATATTCCCATGCATAGCATCAAAAGAGGTATGATCATTCAAGATTTCCTTATCACACTCTTTTCTTCATTTCAACAGGCTTGAGTTGTCCTAAAACCTAAAATTGGATTTTAAAATTTTTTACCTACATTAAACAAGATTAAAACTATATATTATGACCCAAATATCATGTTACAATCAATTTAAGTTATCGTCTAAGTCTATATACGAAGTTGATCCCCCTTTTGATTATAGATCTAGTCATGCCTAGTAGGCCTGTTTACAGCTTAAAGCCCAACATGATTTTTTGATTGTTAATATACATTAAAATAGATTTAAAACATTTATTATTCCCCAAAAAACATTATCAAGATTTTTTTAAATCTCACTTAGATCCAAAAGTGAAGGTGATCTCTTGTTTGGATTCTAGGCCAAAACCTTGCCCTTAGGTCTAACTGCAACTTTAATATCATGGATCACCCTATTAAGTTTAACCTTTATGTGATTGGTTTATCATGTTTATATGGATTTATTAATACTATATATACCTCTCCTCAATGTTAAAATATATATTAATACCATCCATTTAATACCCTTTTTCAAAACTTCTAGTTTGTGCTCATAAGGGAGTACCCTCTCTATGAGATAAAATAGAGGGCACTCCCCTGTTTCCAAAAACAAAAATGGATATTTTATGATATTATACAAGTTATATAGGTTATTTTTAAAAAAATTTATATATTTTTTAGGTGAATAGACCTCTCAACTCATCTAAAACCTAAAATAAACACCTGGTGGAATGGATTGTGCAGGATTCTCATAAGGACTATGTGAAACAAAATTAGAGATTTATCTCTTCTCTATATAAAATATTAGATTTTAATGGAAATTTATTACTTATATTAGGGTCACATTTTATCATGTAAACACTAGGTCATTTCCAAACTTTGTATTTCCCATGTTTTGCATTGACTAGCCTAGACTGAGGTCATAGGTTATGACTGTATTTTCCTCTCTTATAGGTGGCTTGGATTAAATGTGAATTGAATGTAGTGATTAAGAAAATAATTTAAGGGTTTAAATTAATATATCAACTATTTTTACCTATTTTTTACATATTTGAGCTATAAACACCTCAAGAATGTAGTTGACTATGAGGGGTCCCGTAGGTGTCCTTCATCTAATCTAGGCCTTAAATACAAGAAATCAACCCTTATTGAAACTATCCATGGTCATATACATATTATTTAAAATTATTCATTTCATAATTGAGATATATCATCACTTAGGACCATATTTTAGCTGACTGTTTACCTACAATCAGTTGTAGGTGCTCATTTCCAAATGAGGGATGTCTTAAGGTATTTATCTGGTTAGAACTTAATACTCTAACCTCTCCTTCTTGGTTTCCATGTTAAAAAATGTTCATACCATGATATATGTTACTATTTACCAAGGTTAATTATAAGGAAATCACCTTTTCAAACCTCCATTTTTGGCTGGCTGTAGGTGGCTAATTTCAAATGAGAGGGCTCTTAAAGGTGTGAAGGAGACCTACCACCTTGCTCCTCAAATCCTGTTGGTACATTCCTGAGGAAAATAGGTCCTCTTAAACCTGGCATGTCCATTAATTATGAAAACATGTTACAATTTAAAATTTATATGTTAAATTCACCTTGGAGTCAAAACTGTAGATGATCACCACTTAAAACCAGTACATAAAAATGCATATTAGGGCCTCTCAATAACCATCCTTCTTAAGTCCTTTACCCTCCAAATTTTGCATAGTATTTGTATTATATAGAGGCTAAAAAATGAGCACATTAGGATGTATATAATAAATTTTCAACCTTGCTATATGATTTCAACAAAACGTCAAGGATCTTTGTTTTGCTCTTTTTGGGAATTGATCCTTAAACACTGTCATTTGACCCTAGTGGGTGATAAACACTTACATTTGCCAAACTAGTTTATCACATGAGTATACCATGATTCTACACCAATGTTAGGACTTAAATAAATGGTTTAATTACATGATTAAATAATCAAAATGGCTACTTAACTCTCTATATTATCACCTATAGATGCACATTTTCTTGTTTGTAGGTAGTGAATGCAAACTTAGACAACCAACAAGATATGTGCTCTTGTGATCAAATTTAGGCCTTCTCCAAGTTGGCCAATGAATTTATAAGACTCAAAAATGTTTGGGTCAACTGTCAAATCTCTTTTTTCATCATGATTAGTTCCATGAAGACACTACATGTACATGAGTATTCTAAATTGCACATGGGCAAAAAAACATGAAATGTTTCATATCCTTAAGAAAATTTCCCTTTATTCCAATTGAATTATCCTCATGGTTTTAAAATGATCCATAAATATGACTCAAGACTAAAAATAATATTTCACACTTCCTTTTCATTATTAAATCCTCCATGAAAGCTCTTGGTTGATTGTGTGTGATAGTCATAGGGCAGACTGACTGTATGATAGTTATGGTTGAAAATTCATGGAATGTGCTTGAATAATGAGATTGGAAAGGTAAAGAGAAAAATTAGAGAATTTTAAACAATAAAAATTACCTATAACTACCCTTTGAAACCATGAACAAGCATGAAGTTCCTAAAAATGGTGAAAAATTGCCTTTAACTTAGAACAGTGCTTCCTCTTGAAACCTAAGCTACTTTGCTCATTAAAACATCATGAAAAAATTAAAAAATTATGGAGATAATATGAGTATGGAGTAAAAATCATTTTGAACCATAATTATCAATTTTATTTTATGTAAATTTCCAAACCAAAGAAAAACTTATAGGGTGCATAGATTAGCAGGTAGAAAAACATAGTCAACTTCATGAGGATGGTTCATAAAGAATTTATCACCATTATTAGAAATATTATTATATAAATTAATATATATGAGTGTAATTTAAAATATCAAAGGTGTTTTACCTAATAGTTATCCAACTGTCTGTATGAAGTACAAACTTGAAGACTAGTTTTGTGTGCCTAATAGGATGAAAAAGAAGCAGAATAACTTTGGGATAAAAATGGAAATTAAAAATCATTTAAAATGTGTGAATGATATTTTGGAAGCTAAAGGGACATTATATTATTTTCTCCCACATGATACACTTCCCTATGGGTTGTACAAGTGCCAAACTCTACTTTTTCTTAAGAAAACTGCTCTTTCTTCTAAAGAACCTGACACTTTTCAATTATGTTAATTTATTAAGACCTATTTAGGCACATGGAACATGAAATAAACTTTTTTAACCTTCACACTTCCCAATAAATTTTTACAACTCATTAAATGCCCCCTTTTAAACCTCAAAATGACTAAAAGGACTAAAATGACTAAGGACCAAGGCTAATATAACATTAAATGACATTAATTAATCTATAAAATACATTGTAACATATGTATTAGACCCATAAAACACCTAAAATTCATGTTTTTACCTATAGGGGTCTCAATTTAACCTGCAGGGTCAAATTTGGTCAATAATTAGGATATGGCATTGATACATTAGGTGGTGTAGAATGGTTTCTTCTTTATGATCCATTGATGTTGATATTATTTTACATGATAAATTAATTTGTGTGTGACTATTATGTTTTATATTTGAATTTATTGATGTGACAACCATTGATGTCCCTTATTTTTGACATTTTCATGTCATCCTACATGTGGCCTTTACCAATAATTGTTATGACATATTATGTCTCTTATATGTGGCATATTAGCCTATGTATGAGAAATAAAACTTGTGTTTCCTAATATTGCTAGCATTTAGGGGTGCCATGATCTAAATCATGCACTATTACTACATATTTCTATTCATAGATACTTATACCACATGCTATGTTGATATACCTATCTAGATAGGACACTTACATGATCTACATTCTATATGTTAAATACATGCCTTGATTGACACATTCATTACAATGATGACATACTCTCCACATGATCAAATGATATTACATGATGTTATCTTTATACATGACATGGTATAGTTATATCTTATTTTAAGATGAGTGACTTAAAAGATACATCTCTCATCTCAAAAGGAGGACGATTTAATGGGATTGTCTTAGAAAGATAAGCCTTCATGAGCATAAAATCAGAGTAAATTACTAGATGGTTAAATTATCACATTTTTTTACATACATGAAAAATATTTTCACATTTATACATAGTACAGGGGCATATGAATTAACATATGCATGCCAATTACAAGAATAAAATTTTAGGTTTTCATATTCACATGAAATTGAGATACAAGTTATCAAATTCAACATATAGATACATGACATCCTATATTATTTGGTATAGATACATGACATCCTATATTATTTGGTATAGATTTAGGGGGCATGATACTTGTTCATACACATATAAAAAATAATATGGTAATAATTAAATAGAAAATGATTGTCATTCCACTTCACAATTATTATATATATGATCATGTTATAGGAATGGACATGGTCCATTCTCTTTTGATCATTCATTATATTCTACATTTAGATAAATTACACAATCAAACCTACATACATGATGGGGGCATGCACATTTTTCATTTCCTTAGGATCATGCTTTATTAATTTTAAATGAATTTAATTTTATCAAATTAGAAATAAATGTTACATTTAAATTTATAATCCATCTATAATGGTTGATTCATTTTTTGATCAAAACTTTCCTAATTGGTTATCTCATTTACCTGCATAGTAATTTAATTTTTAGTTGAATCTATCTATAGGTTATCTCTCTTTTTCCTGAATAGTTATTTGGGTTAGTATGTTATATAATTTTCCCCACATTCATGAAAGTTAGTGCATGTTTCCTTCCAAAATAAAGAACATAAATACTTATAAAAATTTGGGCCAATATCACCCCAAACATCTAATAATTAAACAAGGAAGCATAATCTCCAACAAGAAGCAAGAAAAAAATGGATTTATATAACACCCATGTGTACTCTAACCCTTGATTTTTCAATTTTCAATTTTATATTTAAGATTTCACATATGGATATTGACTACTTAATTCTCATTAAAAGCTACATGGAGTGAAACTATACATTTGAAGCCATCTCCAAAAAGGAAAAGTGTTTTGTAAATAATCAATTACATTTTATCCTTTAACTCTAACAATTACATTAGTTGAATAAAATGGATACTTTTTTGATACTAAAATATCATCTTTAGTACTTGAAAATGGAAAGTTTGACACACATTTACCACACATGACTTAAGCACCTAGAAAAGGCCCTAATTGTCTATCCTCTCACATTTTCATGTTATCTAATTAGTCAACCCTTATGTTTTTTTGTTATACACCTAAAATAAGCTCATAATCTATTTTAAACTTGCTAATTATCTTACATAGACATATCTAGACTCTCAGAGTAGTACATCTATACATGAGTCAATTCTGATGGTTATAGTCATTATTACCAATTGATAATGACCCACATTAGTTGAAGCCATGTCACTCTTAGAAAAAACTATTTTCTAAAATCAAAACAATTATTATACTTAACTTATAATCCTAGCATGTTAATGATGAAATAATTTATTAAAATATATCCATATATAAAAAAAATCAAAGTCTCATTCAAAATAGATCTAAAACTTATCTTTGATACATCTATACACTATTTCACATTAAGAAAATATGTTATATTCTTCCCAATTTTCATACCTATCACTAGGAGTAATCATAATATAAGTCTAAAGAACTAAAAATGTAGGTAAAATCTAGCATTTCAAAGTACCAAAGCCAACTATTAGCTACATACACATAATGAAGGACCACACTCACAAAATCACTCTATGTAGATAAACTACACATGCCTTGATTTACATCCTTTGAGTATTGGATACATAGGTACTGGCCAATCACTGATGGGGGTAATCTTAATCCATTATGATTTTCATATTTTTGTTGGTTTCTAGCCATCATAGGCACATCTATGGTTTCAAGGAAAATGAGGTTGTTTCTAAGATTGTGCACGTCGTTATGGTTTGGGATCGCATACACAAAGAAAACAAAGATAGTAATAAGTGACTGTATAGTAACTATTCTACACTTTCACATAAGTAGTAGTCATCAATAGGTTGATATCAATAAATGATACTGAACTGATCCTACAAAATTGATTTAGTGTAAGCACTAGATTTGTTCCTAAATTGAGTAAACCATAATTTTTTTATCCTTAATCCACTTTTAAAATACATTTATAGTTAGATAATCAAGTAAAAAAGCTAAGTATCATCATCTCTTTAGTAATTTACATAATTAGCATATGCTATTATCAAAGCAAAAGAGTCAATTTTTAGTCTTTTACATTCATATGTATGTTTGAATGTCATTTCTATTGATTTGAATTTTATTTCAATGTTATATTTTAATTAGATTAATCTTACCCATTAATCCAAATTATGGTAAAATATATTGATAAACCTAATGTGAGACCATTATATGGTTATAGTTGGTGGCCTAGGGATTCCTTGGAGTTGTGTCACATTTTTTTGATTGTTTGGCTCCCCAAAGTTATAAAGTGGCTTTAGTTTGAATGAGTTACATGCTAATTTAACATACATTAAAATAGGCCATCTAGCTCCTATCCACCACTAGTTATATGTCATGATACACCCAATATCATCCAAATATGATGGAAAAAAATAGAGGATAACATATTGTATTGGTAAGGGTTCTAATTTTACACCACTTAGCCATAGTCTATCACCAACATGATAAGTTGATTTTGTATACCTAGTTCATGGATATACAACTGGAGGCACATCTTATTATACGCCACACTAGTGTGTATCATGATCTAATTGAAACCAATCAAAATCTTTAGGGAACTAATAATGAATCTAAACACTCACATAGATGTGACAAAACTCCACAATATCCTCAACCCACCAACTATAATCATGATATGGTCTATAAACTATATTGATAAGCATGAGTCCATCAAATATCACACCATAATCCATCATGCTAAGGTATATATGCCTCTTCTATATCAATAAATATACACATATATGACTATATACCGGACCCACACAAGGTCCTTCAGTAGGTTGAATGATAATAATGATCTCATAAACCCAAACATGTAACAAACTCACTTCCCCAAACCTTCCCTATGACCCTCTAATGTAAAGTTTTAGAGGTCCATGTATAAATGGGCCACCATTTTTCATCCCCATGGGTATATCATTCCTCTCTCCTTAATAGAATTAACAAAATGATACATATATTAGGAAATCACTACAACACCTCTATCCATGATAATGAAAGAAGCAAGTAGGCAACTCCAAAAATTATGCAATTGTATAACATTAGAGATAATAATTTATTAAGTAAAAATAGTGGAATCATGTGCCATATTATCATATCCATGATCAAGAAAATTCATATATTCTCCATACATATATATATATATATATATATATATATATGTATATATATATATATATATGTATATATATATATATATATGTATATATATATATATATGTATATATATATATATATATATATATATATATACATATACACACACACACACACACACACACACACACACACACACACACACACACACACACACACACACACACACACACACACACACACACACACACACACACACACACACACACACATATATATATATATATGTATGGAGAATATATCCATACCTAATAATATCTTATAGTATGACCTGCTCACCATAAATGGGTAGCCTTAGAATCTGCCATACATCATCTAATTTCATAGTCATCTCCTTTATTAAAAGATAAAATGTACTACTATGAGGGTTTTACCTCTCCACCAAGGTAATAATCAAATACATGTCATAAATAATCCACTCGAAATGATCCATAATCAAGGCCAACTCCATCTAAACTTTTCCAGATAACATCTGCCAAATTGGGCTCAATCATGGTTTCCATATATCAACCATATTGAAATTCTCTAGCATACAAATTCCTCTGAAAAAACACATAATCAAAATAAATATTATTTACTATTGAATACAAATTTGTATCAAATATTAAAAGATTAATAAATGTCTATGGTCAAAATTGATTGTATAAGATCAATACCATTGAACATTAACACCATGTATAGTTTGCTCTATTGGTCAATACCATTATAATAGAGGAAGGATTTGTTACATACCTGAAAATATTGAATCCAAAGGATCACTATAAAAATTACTCTACAACTACCTAAAAATAACTATGAATTAAAAATTATTATTATTATTTTTTTTCAAAGCTATAAATATTGTCAAAAAATGAATTTTTAAAACATACCAAGTCCTCAAACTACTGCACTTATAGGATAGTCTATATACATATAATTTATGAGGTAAGGGGTCTCATGGCTCACCATGATGATAACTCAGAGTTAAAAACAACAATCAATAAGGTGTAAATAAATTAGAAATATCTAAAAAATTAACCTATTTATAAAGTTTAATTTTCAATCATGCACTATAGCTAACCCATATTCTAATTGTGAATCTTCTACGTGTGATATCATAAACCTAGTATATTGAAATCACTCCTGATTAGTTATGTTTGAACACACACAATGTGTTCTTCCACAAAATATTTTCAATACTATTCATGATGAATCATTATTTTCTTAATTCTTGAAAATAGGTGAAATAATTTTTGACTCTCAATATATGCTATTGGATTAAAAAATTATTCTATGTTTTTAAAGGAGAAAATTTATCAACATAACCTATCAATTTATGCCTCACTAGAAATTGAGTCATGTAAAATCCAAAATAAAGATATAAATTCATACAATAAATATTTTAGATGACCAATGTGATTAAATTTATAAATTTTTTAATCAAACTGATCTAATCAAATGTATATTTCTATATGATCAATCTGATAGTCGCAATCTTTGCATAAAAAAGGGAATACATTGGGATTATTAAAAAATATCAAATTTATTAGATTTCAACATAATTTAAATTATCATATTTTTATAGTTTAAATTATCAAAATTTGTCATGATTTAGATTATTATATTTTGGTGCATCATAAATGATTCATATTATCATATTTGACACATTACACATAATTCACAATGGTTTAAATATTATATGGTTCAATTACATAAAAAATAGTTACATATTGATATATGTTACATGGGCACATCCCAAGGATATACCTTCACTTTACATAAACATGAGATTAGATCAATACACACATGGGTGTATATGCATGGTCATATATATAGCAATTTTGAGAGTAAACTACATGTTTTCATATAAATATACATTTTAGATAGAGGTTCTCAAATTAAGATTATAAATTTAGGGGGCATAATACTAGTTCATGAACATATATACACTCTCATATTTTCATGGCATGATGTTGGTTCATGCTCACACAAATAATAATAAAGTTTAGATTTCAATGAGAAATGGTTGTCATTTCACTTCACACTTATCAAATATGTGGTCATGATGGGGGCATGGATGTGGTCCATTCTATTTTGATCATGCATTATATTTTATATTGAGAAAATGTACACAATCAAAATCTATGTACATGATGGAGGATGCTTCATAGATATACCTATCTATACATGACATTTGATTTCCTTACATTCCATATGTTATGTACACGCCTTAATGTAAACACATATTACTATGATGACATACTCTCTACATGGTCAAATGATATTTTATAATGTTATCTTTATAAATGACATGATACAATTCATTATTATTTTGAGATGATTGACTTATAAGATATATCCATATTATCAAAAGGGGGCATTAAAATGGGCTTGTCTTATAGGAATCAACCTTCATGAGTAGAAAATTAGAGTAAAGTATAGTTTTCATAGATTTTAAAAATTTAGATGGTTCAAATATCAGATTATTTTAGATACATGACAAACATTAGCATATTGATACAAAGTACATAGGTATATACCTAAGCATATGCATAACTCCTTACATTAACATATTTTTATATTTTCATATTCAAATACATTTGAGTAGGGTAAATTTTAGTGGCCTATATAGAAATTATCTTGGGTTTTTTAGTGAATCTATATGTATGTGTTTCAAAAGTCTAACAAAAATTAACATACAATATCTAGGTGAGAAGGTGAATGGACAAGAAAATCATAACATGGCACAAAATCCAAATGGGAATGTGACTATATAAAAAACCTATAGATGGAATGTACCTTGTTTTTATATGGATCACACCTCTTCGCTACTGAATGACAGAGTTGATGGTGATTGGTAGTAATGCTACAAAATGGTATCTATGATATTGTCTAAAAATAATGTTGAATGAAATCAATGCTATAATTTGATAATAATGCTCTCAAATGGTAGTAATGTTATAATTTCATAGAAATGCTACTAAATGATAATAATGTTGTTGCTTGGTAGCAACTCTATCATTCAAAAACATTACTATAGATTATTATTAAATGATAACATTGTTATTATTTGATAGTGTTGTTTTCATTTGGTACAATTATTATCATTAAATATCATTATTATTAAGAGACTGCATTTTTTTGATTCAGTAGTATTAATATCATTTGATAGATTTGGTGTCACTTGGTAACATGTTGTTGTTTGACACCATCACCTAACACATCTTTCATCCCTTTCCTACTACTGAAAGTTGTCATTATGATTATATGGACATACATATTTTTACATATAATGGAAAATAAAATCATATTGAATTTTGATAGAGTGGTGAGCTATATTTATATATCAAAATTATTTTAAACAGTAGGCAAGCTGATCTAAAAACTAATGTACACCCAAATTTTTTTGGATGAATCCATGTTATTCACTACCCCTTAAAAATAGCCAAATGACAATTTATAAAACCTAAATTTTCATGAATTAGTAAAGAATATCCACTAAAATTTACCCTATAATTGAGATGCAAGTTCTTAAATTCAACAGGTAGATACATGGCATCTTATATAAGTTGGTATAGATTCAAGGGGTATGATATTGGTTCATGCAGATATACATAAAAACACATGTATAATTGACTGAAAATGGTTACCATCCCATTTCACACTCATAAAATCTAAGATCATGATGGGGGCATGTACATGGTACATTCTCTTTCAATCAATAATTATATTCTACATTAGTGAAACTACAAAATCAAAGTTTCATACATGACAGGGCATGAACATTATTTATTCCATTGAAATCATGCTTTTGTTATTTTTAGATGGATAAAACTTGATTGAAATGGAGAAAAACATTACATTTGAATCTATAATCCATTTTTAGTGGTTGATTCATTTTTTTAGAGAATCTTTTCTAATTGGTTATCTCATTTACCTACACAGTGATTTATTTTATGAGTTAATCCTATCTAAATGGTTCTCTCTCTTTTTCATGCATAGTTATTTGGGTTAGTACAATATGTAATTTTCCCCATAGTCATGAGGGTTGGGGCATGTTGCCTTCCCAAATCAATCCCTTTATGGTTATAAAATTTTGGGGAATCATCGCCCCAAATATCTAATGATTCAACAAAGAATCATATTCTCCAACAAGTTACAAGGGAAGCATGGATTTCTCCAACACCTAAGTGTTCACTAACCCTTTCTATTTCAATTTTTCAATTTCAGATTTCAGATTTCACATAAGGACATTGACTAATTCATTCTCATTACATGTTACATGGAGATAAACTAAACATTTGGAGCCATATACCTAAAGGTAAAGTGTTTTTACACAATCAAGTATATTCTATCCTTTTACTCTAGAAATTCCATTATTGGAATAAAAGGGAGGAATTTTTAGATAATAAAATTTTATCTTTAGTAATTCACAATGAAAATATTGACACGCCTTTACCACACATGACTTGAGCACCCAAATAAAGTCCTATTTCACCATCCTCTCACACTTTCATACTATCTTATGCATCAAGCCTTGCATAATAATAATAATAATAATAATAATAATAATAATAATAATAATAATAATAATAATAATAATAATAATAATAATAATAATAATAATAATAATAATAATAATAATATAAACCTACATGAATCTCACTATCTATTTCAAATTTGGTAAATATATTTTACATACATCTCCAAACTCTCAAAGAAGTCCACCTATACATAGATCAATTTTAATTATTATGGTCATTATCACCAATAGATAAAAAATTGCATTGGATGGGACCATCCTGATCCTAGTAATATTTTGTAAAATCAAAAACATCCTTAGGGTGAACCTATACACCTAATTTTTTATGGCATGAGAAACTATTCAAATGGATCCATATATAAACAAATCATGGTCTCATTCAAAAGGTATTTGACACTTATTTGTGATACATATATGCACTATTGTTCACTAAGAAAATCTACCTCATTATTATAACTTGTTTACCTATCACTAGGATAAGTCATAATACAAGTTTAAATCACTCAAAAGGTAGATCAAACAAAGCATTTTCAAGTACCCAAGTTAATCATTAGATGCATACACATAGTGAAGGAACGTAATTAGATGGTCACATTAGGTAGGAGAACCAAACGTGGATTAATTTCCATAATTTAAGTATTGCATATGTAGACATTATAAAATAATAACATGGGGTGAGTGGGGTTAGCTCAACCCATTACACTTCCCTTAATTTTTCAGATGTCTATCCCTCATAGGCACATCTAGGTTTCAAGATAAAAGACGCTGATTTTTTGATCTACACACGTAATGAAGGTTTAGGATAAAAAATATAGAGAAAAATAGAAAATATCAGGTGATCATATATTCATTTTGCTATAATTACACATATGACACTAGAAAATTAGAATCAATTGGTGATACTGACTCGATCCTACAAAATCAACACAACAAAGGTAGTAGATTAGTTCCTAAATTGAGTAAACCACATACATGATTATCCATGATTTTTAATTATATAATATAGTCATAGTAAAACATTCAACCATAAAATCTAAGTATCATGACATATTTAATATTTTTTAGCACATACCCTTATCAATTTTGAGGAGTCAATTATGAATCTTTTACATTTATATGTATGCTTGAATGCCATATATATTGATCTCTATTATATTTAAACATAATATATTAATTGAATTAATATTATTTATTAATCCAAATTCAAGTAAAAAACCAAAATATTTCCATTTTTACTGAGTTCAGAGGATTTTTTAACTCTAGAATGTGTCTCCTAGCTTTGTAGATTTTGCATAGTTTTATGCGCATGCCCAACTATTTATTGAAGTATTCTCTAGAAGGTGTTTTGAGCCTTTTTGCATTTCTCATATTTACCCACAATAATTTTGGATGTGTTACTTTACCTCATACATTACTTATGTGTCTTATATTGTGTTTATATACTGTATGGATTCTTATACTTTGTAATAATGTTACATTCGTGTCTCCTTGTGAAGTTTTAATTTCATGTGTTACACACTAATGCAATTAATTAATCTTAAGATTTTATATACTTGATATTTTTTTTAAATATTTACATGAAGAGTAAAGTACAAAAAATAAATGAGCTAATTTACCTATACACACATATAATTACACATAATAATACTTTAAAAATATTACCTTTTAATATATCAACAAAACTATCATGAACAAGAAGATGCAAAAAGAAAAGATAGGATATGTTTTCTTTTTGTATGAATTTTTTTTATGGAAAGGATATTATTTGTTGTAGTCCATTAGTGATTATAAATAGTAGGATTTTAACCTACTCCCATTGAAATGCCTAGGTAACATGTCCCAATTTATGGTGTGCAATCTACACACACCTATCTATAGTATGACATGGATGATGTGTGGGACCATCCACTTGATATGAAATTTACTAGGTGCTTGGCACACATTGAATCATACAACAACACATGTTTTCATTAGCACAAGACATTTTCCTTGATATGTTTGTCATGCAAGATTTGTTTCCTAGAATTTTCAATAGATAAGTGGATTCATCTAGATAAAATGTGCTTCTCATCTAGATTCATTACTTATTATAGAAGCATATTAAATAGTTACTTATCATGCATGCACACTATTTGTTATATGTATAAAAAAGGTATAATGAAATCCATATTAGGAATACATTGTTATTAAAACAAACTAGAATGGATTATTCTTGTTTAACCTTTTATAGGTGTTGTACTAGGTCCATAACATAGGTGAAACTTTATCAAGATTTATGACCATCATCATAAATACTAGTGAGATTAGTTCTCAAGATATTGTTAATTGTATCTACTATCCCATTTTATTGTATGTGATAAGGTGTGGTTTTATGATGCATGATCATGAACCTGCTAAGGAGTATGTGTAAAGTTTTTGCCAAGAAATGGACACCTATATAGCTTTTTAAATTGAGTGAGAATACATACACAATTATGATGATTTCACATAAGAACCTTACAATTTTAATTTTTATGCAATTCTTGGTAGGTTTTTCATCTACCCATGTCATAAAATAGTCTATGGCTATAATGATATATCTTGATCCACTTTGGCATCCAACTAGAGATATATTTGAAATGAAATTTATTAACTATTTCTAAAATTTATATTGTGCCATAGTGGGTATCAAGGGAAATTCATTTATTATACTTAGCTTCTAAATTCATTGATAAATGTATCAATCCCATGAAAACTCTTTTACATACTTATAAATTGTTGGCCACTATAATATTAAGAACAAAATATTACACATGATAGCTTCACAAACATAATGATCACTAGTGACTATTTTGTGTCATTCACATGGGAATGTGTCTTATTTATGTTCTAGTGAAAATATACACAAAACCTCATTTATTATAAGTTTATACAATACACCACCAAGAGTTTATAAGGCATTCCACACATCACTAGTTTGTTTTTTGTATTTTGTTTTCCAATCAATAGGTACTACCTGTGTAGTCATAAATGTTGAAATTATACAAAATACTTAGGTGCAATTTAAATATTGTAGGTTTTGATTAATTTATTTCATATAATATATTTCATAATAACTCCCTTGTATTAATCATGAATATGAGTTTTAGACCATAATTGTGCTTCCTATGTTTTATTAGTACTTATAATCACCTAAAAATGACACTTGAGTTCTAAGAGTGCTACTTGAGACCACCTATAACTAGCTTATCCTTATACCTATCTTAGGTCCTATTTTCACACTTATTTATCCTTAATTAAATCCATAAACATCCCTATTCATCCCTAAAGTAGTCCCAGACCTTCATTCTTACATCCTAGCCCTTTGTGCCTTAGGTTTTACCACCTGGACACTAGTGCCATAACATGGATAGTAGTACCACATGGTGCTATTGTCCAAATTTTAGTGCTACTATAATTTCCCTATTTTTTTCAAAAACATATATGTTTTTAAATCTTGTACCTCGTAAGGTCAGCCTATACCTCTTTTAACACCCACACAAGCATTAAAATAGTATATATACATGAATTTTATCCCTCTAACTACTAGATGGAAATGAAATGAAAATTAAACATATAAACTTAGAATAAGTTGTGAATAATTAAGGTTATCAATCACTATTCTACCCTAATTATACATACTACCGTCTAAAACATTCCTAAGCTCATATTATTTAGATTTCTAGTCTCAATCACATTTAAATTACTCAAGTCAATAATCATACTAACTTCACTTGCACTTTCACCTGTACTTAGGTGGGGAGAACTAAATTGGGTTTGAACCATCTTCAAATTATTAGTATGTAGGCAAATATGATCACATTGAGGTGTTGAGGATGTCTAACCTACCCCACTAAAAAACATACTTTTGTAATTGTATCAACCAGATGCCCCAACAACATGGAGTATTAGGGTTTGTTCATAAAATCAATCAAAATAGGTCATATATAGGGTTTTATAACTTGTACATATAAGAATAAAATTGACAAACCCAGACATAGGTGTACACAAAAGCTCAAAATAATCTTACACAGAGGACACTACTACCAAAATAGGGACACTAAGACCACATGGTGCTACTATCCAATTAGGGCACTACAGTCCATAAGGGGTTTTTACACCTATATATTGTTTGTAACACCTTGATCATACTTTATGCTAGTTTTCATCCTCTAGATCATCAATCTCAGTCTATTTCTAGCTAAGTTATCATTTACATTATTTATTGTTATTTTTAGAAAGGTCAAATTTGGTCAGTTCTATAACAAATGAGTGGTTGTACCTATTGCATATTTTTACCCTAATTTACTAGACTCAAATATTTAATAACATTAGGATTTAAATTAATCTATGTCCTAAAAGGTTAAAACATTTGGTGAACATGACTTACTTTGAACACTACTCAAACCTTAACCCTAGATTCTCTTAGGCTTTGAATCCTCTTTATTTCTATGCTCAAATATTAGTTCTAAAATCTTAGATTTGTTTCAGTATTTACTTATTGTAATCTATTATATATTAAGTTTATTTAAAGGTTCAAAATATACAATATTTTATTTTTCTACTCCCTAACCTACAATGGTAGAATTTAACAATTGATTTGATGAAACCAATACGAGACAATTGTAGGATTTTGTTTTCAAACATTTAGATATGTAACATGACCTTATCAATATCATTCATGAATAACTTAAAAAATAAAATAATGGTCAATCTTATACTCCCCCAAATAATAATATTATTATACCTACATTGGGCTAACTCAGCTAACACAACAACTAGTTTTAACTCAACATCCTTCAGTGACAACTACATCTCCTATGGCTAGTTATTCCTCTCTAGATGTATAATAATTTATGCATGAGTTTCAATATCTATAGTATAAGGTGTTAAATCTTGATTAGGGATCCAATAGGATATCTCATGCCTTATATTCTCATGTTCTTTAGCATACACCTTTGGCACATCACATAGTGGAAACTCCTTTAGCATCTAGATTTTTGGCATCTAAGATTAGATTATATGATGGTAAGGGTGACTTAGAGCACCATATATGAGATTTTCATGTAGAATTTTTGGATTACATGTCCAATGATTGGTGCTTCACAAAAATTTTCCCTTGCAACTTAAAGGATTATGCTTTATAGTGGTTCTATGATCTATCAAATCAATGTATCACCAAATTAAATCTATTGGTAGATATATTTTTAGTACACTTATCAATAAAAATAAATGATAAGATCTCATATTATGATTTTTTACAATTTAAACAAAAATAAAATGAGCCTAATACATATTGCAAATTTAGACTATATTGGCCAAGTTGACTAGCCCCATGGAAGATAGAGAGCTCCAGGACATATTCAAATAGAGCCTTATACCAAAATTAAATGAAGATATTTTGTTCAATAAGTTTCTAACCTTCACATACTTATGCCACAAAATTAAATAAAGAGAATTCAAGATTATCTCTATGGGAAAACTAAAATACACAATATCAAAATCAACTCCTAAGAGTTATAACAAGCCTCCATGCAAGGTAAGGTCCATTGAAAACAAAAGTGATCTAAAGGTCAAATTTATTGAAACTTTAGAGACATCTCCTCACCTCTTTTTTTCAACTCCTCCATGCATAGATTTACCAATATTCTGAAATCACCAACACATATTTTACAATAGCTCTTGAAGTGCAACATCATATCTCTATCTCACATTAAAGAGGTTTAAATGACATAGCCTCTTCCAAATAAGTATGATTTTAATGCATTATATGAATTTCATAGGGCACTAAGACATAAAATAAATAGATGCATCAACTTGAATCATAATATACAATATTTGATATAGGCTAACATTATTAATGTGGGCACACCCATAAAGGCATTGAAAGTTCATGAAATAAAATCTAAGGCATTGAAAATATTCTCATATCCATTTCCAAATCATACAATAAATGAGGTAAGGGAAATTTAGGATTTCACTACATGTATCAAACACATCTACCACTAGCATCATACCACACTACTACATAGGATGCACACCTACTACACAATATTATTAGTGTGTACCATACTACAGTTCTAGCTAAACCACTCATCACTTTTTGAAAGTAGGATATTGTTGATAATGATTCAAATTTATATGCACTCTTTGTATGAGCTTACATAAATCATCATCATATTCTTAATGTTATGGTTGGAAATGGGTCAAGTATTAACATGTGCACTATCACATCTATATAGAATTTGGGGTATTCAAAGTAGGATATATCTCTTAAAGACATAATTATTCATGGTTTCCATGGACATGTTTAGAGCTCCATTGGGGAGATTGTAATTACATTATAGGTTGGAATAGCACATGGGGCCACTAGATTCTTAGTAGTACCTAGTACAGGCATATTTGACATGATATTAGGTAGGTTATAGATACAATAGTTATGATCCATCCCATCTATTATGCATAGATTCCTTAAATATATACATACAAATAAGGTGATTGCAATTGAGGATCTTTCATATGAATATCATCTACCTATCCCATAATTAGTTACACTATAGTTACAAGTTACAACTTAGTTACCAGTTATAGTTTAGACCAAAATTCCTATCAGTACATCATAGAGTTTAGTGGATCCACTAGTGCAAGTGAGGTATACTCCTATAGTATTACCATGTATGTTTACTCTCCCACATAGACCATTATTAAAGAGACCCTTATGTTAGAGATATGTTATAGATTATAGAGGGTCTCCCTTTACCCCTTTTTTTATAAAATCACTATTATTGAGTTTCCAAGATTCTCATCATAAGGAACTTATGAAAATTACAACATCTTATACTTGATGGGTCCTTAATACCCCTATAATTTACATAGCACCATATTTAGTTTCACGGATTCTTAGAACCACTTCACATGCAGTGTCAGTTATAGCTCACTCAGTATAACAGGTTATGGGACATTAATTACCTTTACATATAACACACATGATCATTATTCCTTTATTTAATAGAATCCACATTGTTAGTGAGTCTCCCATGAGAATCATTGGTTATTATTGTTCATCCTTTCATGTAAATAATTTCCTTCTCTCTTTCTCCTTGTACATAGTTTCATTTTCATGTTACTTATACATAACTTATATCCATAAAATACAAATATAATATAATAATTCAAAAACACAAACAACATTCAAATATTTACTCAAAAATAAAATTAAATTAAAGATTGTATGCATTATCATGTTTACATTTCTTTTGAGACACTACATATTCTAGCTATCTTAGTATAGTCAATTTTATCATACATATATGCTTCACTTGTTCTTGTTGAGTGATTGAAAATTAATTACAAGAGATAGGTCTACTAAAATGATCCTATTTTTTAATTATCCACCCATTAGGGGCATACACAAGTTATTCATTTGACATATTCACTCATTTGCAGGCACCCTATACATAGTTTTGATTACTAGGTTACATATTTATATTATCTACATCAGCATTGTTATATTTTGATATTGATCATGCTACAATTATATTTTTTTCTAACTATTACTACTTTAGACCCAACATATGTACCTCTTGGCTCTTACACTGATTTGTATTATATGTTCATGCATACTTTCCTTTCTAGATTTCCTAGTTTAGAATTTATTATAAATATATGATTCTTCTATTTGAAGTCATTTAAATATGCCATTGATCTTTGGCTCTACACCATGCCTTTTCATAATATGTATACTTTGGACATGTTCCCATGTCCTTTTGTGTGCCTTCCCAATTATGTATGCAAACATTTGAACATGTCCTCCTATGTGTCTCTAAGCCAACTTGCTTGTTATTTGTATGTGTGTATATTTAAACATGTGCTTGTATGTCTTAGTTTCATATATTTAGTGGCATATGCCCATGTTCCTTGTATTATGGCTCCTTGGTCTACTTTGCATGTCTCATTATGTTGTATATATGCTTTCTTATATATGTAATGGCCATGCCGCTTGTATTTTACTTAATACACCTCATGCATCTCCCATTCCTACTTGGGTGCCATGATGGACATCATGCCCCATCTCCCTATGTAGCTACTTAGTTATTACTCATATTTATTGTTACATACATTTTTATATTGATCTTGATGCCCTTGTGAATGATAGACATAATTTACATCACACATTACAAATTTATGCTTAGATTATCCTACATTCAAATTTTATTATGGACATTATATTAGATTATTACATATATATCGTATATACTCTAGCTAACACGTCTTGAAGATATTTTTTTTAAGGATAGTTCCTGTACAGGTTCAACAACTCCCATCAAAAGAGGGGGTATTCAAATGGGTTTATCAAGTGATTAGGCTCTCATAATGAACTCATAGTACATTTTTCAACACATAGTCTTAGATTATAGAAATTAGACTCAAGTAAAAATAGTGTAAAATAATGACATAAAGATTAGTACAACTACATAGAAATTAGAGAAGTCATACATTAATGCCCAAATTAGGACACTAAAACCACATGAAACTACTATCCAATATATGGCACTACTATTTAGTATCCTTAGTTTTAAAAAAACTAGATTGGATATCAAATTATAGTAGGTATAATCTAGGTTTACTCAAGCTCATTTACTATTTTTGGCTCAGTGTAGCTCAAATTCATACCAGATTGCTTAGATTGGGGACATCATGTGTGGAATGAGCATTCTCAATTATAGTTATTATTATTACAACTAATTCCAAAATACATATGCTCAAATATCAAATTTGGGGGTATGTGCATGACACATTATTTCTATATACTCGATTATACACTAGTTGATTAGATGGAATGACAAACTCTATGTCATTCTCTATGCTATATACATAATATATCAGATTCTAAGTTGTACACCAGTTTCATGCCTTACTTTATCTGTAGTGGTTGGCATTATTGAGTGGCCTAAATCAACCTAATATACCTGAGTGGTCATGTATCCAACATCTCAAGTTAGATATCTCCAGTTAGACATTTCTAGATACATCATGTAGTTTTATTTTTATATGCATTTAATACACATGGGTAGGAAATGATGGAGTCATAGTATACTCGAGTTATTGAGCTACCTACAAGAGAGGGTTAAACACACCATCATTCCATCCAAGTTATTCATAGGTCATGATCCACCAAGTAGGGATGGGAAATGATGGAGTCAAAATTGGATTGAGTTTTTGAGCTACCCACACATGAGGATTGAGCAAGCAATTACCTCAGCCTAAGATATTCATAGATTTATCACTATGAACATGAACACATATAATTTTTCACTAGGTTTATGCATTGGTTCATGTGCCTGTGAGGTGTATTCATTCCTTTATTCTCTCTTATTCCTTTACTTAGTTTTACTTCTTTACTCATTTTTGCCTTTTCTTTAGATATCTCTTAAGTAAGGACCGATCTATGCACATTTCACTTGCAGGACATGCAATGGGTCATGCTTCACGTATCAAATCTAAACTCATGGTCTTCACCTATTAGGTAAGTCTAGTTATGATTATTTTTCATTTATCCTAGTATTTTAACTTTGGTGCATTTATAGAGTAAAGGTAGGGAGAATGTAATCACCTAAAAATGACACTTGAGTGCTAATAGTGCTACTTGATACCACCCATCCCTAGATTAGCCATAAACCTTTCTTAGGGCTTACTTTCACATTTATCTAGCCTTTGTGTAGACTAAATGCATCCCTAGTCATCCCTAAAGCAGTCCTAAACCCTCATTCTTGTATCCTGGCCCTTCATACCTTAGGTTATACTAGCTAGACACTAACACCATAATAGGGACAATAGTTCCACATTACACTAATGTCCTAATTTTAGCTCTACTATCCTTTCCATACTTTTTCCACAAATATATATATATATATATATACATACATATATATATATATATACATACATACATATATATATATATATATATATATATATATATATATATATATATATATATATATATATATATATATATATATATATATATATCTTTTTAAATCTTGGACCTCCTAGGGTTGGCCTAGGCTTCTTTTAACACCCACACAAGCACCAAAACATTATACATACATAAATTATATCCCTATAACCACTAGATGTAAATGAGATACAAATCACACATAAAAATTCAAAAAAAGTTGTGTATAATTAAGGTTATCAATCCCTATTATACCCTACTTATACACACTACCATCTACAACATTCCTAAGCTTAAAATACTTAAATTTCTAGCCTCAAGCACATTCAAAGCACTCAAGTCAATAATAATACTAGTTTCATTTTTACTTTCACCAGTAGTTAGGTGAGGAGAAATACATAGGGCTTGATCCCTCTTCAAAGTATTGGTATGTAGGAAAATTTCATCACAATGGGGTATTGAGGATGTCTAACCTACTCCACTAACAAACACACTTTTATTCTTGTATCAACTAGATGTTTTAGTAACATGGAGGATTAGGGTTTGCTCATAAAATCAATCAAAATAGGCCATCTATATGGTTTTAGAACTCATGCATTCAGGAATAGGCATGATAAAATTAAACTTAGGTGCACATAAAATCTCAAAATAGTCCTATATAGAGGACACTATCACCAAAATAAGGACACTACCACCACATGGCACCATTGTTAAATTAGGAAACTACTATTTGGAAGGGGTTTTAACATCTCAATACTATTTTTAACATCTTGATAAATTTATGTGTCAATTTTGATCCTTTATATCATTCTTCTTAGTTTGTTTTAAGCTAAGTTTTCATATACATTATTTATTGCTATTTTTAGAAGTGTCAAATTTGGTCAATTATGTAACAAATCACTAGATTTTAGTGGGTTAGAATGAGGTACTTAAAGGGGATAATCATTTTGCATTTGGGTAATTCCAAAAATACCTATTCTAATTCAAAGAGATAGAGTAATTTGTTATCCATGGGTCTCCCAAACAAAATTGAACCCAAGATGCCAGAGGAAGTTAGAAACAATGAGGAGGTTTGGTAGATCCTCCAAATAGGGGGAATGGCTAATTTCATGTATAAAATAGGAGGACATGAAAAATATGTTTTTGATTTATTTTTTGAATCGTGGGATAATAAAACATTGAACATCAACAGGGCCTTACTCGATATTTTTGAAGAATTGGTCACTTACATCACTAGGTTGGAAATGGAGGTAACCAAAGTGTACAAGACTGGTAGAGATTGCAAAAAAGAGAATAATAGATTTCTATTGGAGTGAGAAACTTTAGAGGTGATTCATAATGGTTTTGATCATGATTATCTATTAACACTTTATGGATACGTGGCCTTCCATATCATGTAGTATATTACACTGGAGGGCAGGTTCAATGTTATGCATTGATCTCTATTTGTATTTCTCAATTATTTTATACATGTTATTCCTTTGAGTTTAACTTTATATATTATATTTTCTATGGAAAATTATAGTTGATAAAGTTAAAAAAGGTAAATACACTGTTATGAGGCTTGAAGGAGTCATTTTTATTATTATTCAAAAATATTTCAAAGGAATGAATCAAATCACCCCTAATCTTCCCAAACCTCACAAAGGTAAAGAGGAAGTTATAAAATTTCAAAATGTTTGGATAAAGTATCTTGGTAGTAATATTCTTACTAAAGATAAATAATTGAGTAATACTAGGAATATTCACAAATCATAAGGGGTTAATATCAAGAACTATCTAAGGAGTGGTACAAAATTTCCTTTAGGGACTGGTCAAAAGGAAACTAACACATGTAAACCCTAACCTTTAATTGGGAAATTTATTTTGGTTGATCATGATATTGGAGATAAGGAGGAGACCAATACCCAAGCTGTGTTTGAAAGGGATAAAATTAAGACCTCAAATAATAAAGTTGACAAGGGTAAAAGGAAAGAAGGTGATTGCCCTAAGGATATAGAGTTGGAATAACCATGAATTCAATCTCATAACCCTAATGAAAATTTTAATGTCATGGTTGTTTTTATAAAAGGTAAACAAAAAATGGTCAAAATTGAAGAATTTAATTTGCAAAAATTGATTATGAGGTGGTTCATGAGGGAACTATTTGAGCTCAAAGGCAAAGTGAAAATTCTTCAATAAGATAATGAAATATTGAGCCAAAAATATGTTGATAAAGACTGCATACCCAAATTCAAGGACTCAGAGATAAAGTTGGTGCCTTAAACTTTGAAAATGACAAACTTAAGAATAATATTAGCTATTTGATCAACTATAGTAAGGCATCCATGCATTAAGGAATTCATAATTTAGATAATTTAAGATCTCGCATGGAAGGATTGATTGATATGAAGAGATATTCAAAGAGTAAAGGTAATCATTTATAATGAAATGAATGTTCTAAAGACACAAACAAGGAAAATATGTTATTCAGATTAACTCGAACCTAAAACACATGAAAGGTTGTTGGAAGGATTTCTTAGGGAGATTAGACATTTAGAATTCTTATAGTTTGTTTATGGCAATCTTTTATATTTGGTGTTACTTAAGTTGTTCTCAGGCTATATTTTGTCTATTTTTAGTTGTTCTTGTGATTATTTAGTCCTATTTCTCTTTGGGACTTAGTGAGTCATCTTATTCTTTGTATTTTTTCTTCTTATATGGATTAGGGTCCATAGTAAAAAAACCCACCTTTAACCTTAATTAAAAAACAAATTAGTGGTTATATTTATTGCATATTTCTAACCTAATTTACTATACTTAGCTCTTTAACAACATTAGGATTTACATTCATCTGATTCTTAAAAGGTTAAAACATTACCAAGAATTGAACTTTTGGAAGAGAATGATCCACCTAAAAATCCTTTTGTGTAACATTGGATTGTTGACCAAATAATTACATGCTTCATGTTTAAAAAAAAATAAAACTAGGGTAGCAAGAAATTATTGATGACTTTTGAGAGTATGTAGACCATGGCCAATGTTTTCATTCGATTGTTGTATTTTTTAATAATAACTTTCAATTTATTAATTAGATCGGATGATCAACCTTTCTCTAACCTAGTTGCCTGAGAATAACACCAAATGCAGTTCTAGATGCATATAAGTGAATGTAGAATGGTGTATTCTAGTACAAAAACTATAAATTTAACATTCTCACAATATTTTAATTGATGATTAATGTAGTCATATAACATGAAAAATTTAGTTACTTGAGTATGGCTAAAGACACCTAATCCATAGGTCCTCATACTTGCTTACACAACCCTTATAGGCTTTTCTTTCACTGATTCCTAGTCATCCATAGCCTTCTGGACTCAACCCTTATAGACCCAAGGAACTATTTTAGGCCCATATCCATACCTATAGGTCTCATTCCCTCTAGATAATAGTGTCCAACTTGGATAGAAGCACTAAAACCTAGGGTGTCCTATTTATGGTACTATTGTCCAAGTGCAAATTTGATTCAAATAGTCATATTTTCTTGAATCCATATCTTAATCATGTTATCCTAATGTGAATTCATTTAACACACGATCATTAAAATCCCTATAAAATTCCATTAAAATTACATTTAGAAGGGTTGGCACTCATTTATAAGAAAGAAGCAAGAATACGAGCAAGTACACTCAAGCACTTTTCCCTATTCTCTGCATACATCCTTCTAATATTATTGGAAGCCTATTCAAACCCATACACTAGTTCCTTGCCATCTAAAGTACACCTAGTTTTACATTTAACTACATTTTCATACACAATTACACCAAGCACTTCAATGGGAGAACTACATTATCTTGATCCCTCCTCAGAGTATTGGTATGTAGGTAGCGTGCCCACACATAGGGTGTGAAGTGCATATAGCATATCCTTTACACACTAACCCCTTCTCTCTCTTTTTCAAATTATCCTTTCAAGTTTAAGAACAAAGAGATCCTAGGGATTTTAAAGATTAAAATAGATGTAAAGTGAGCTTTACAAACTTTTGAGCTTTGATATTTCATTGATAGAGTAATATAGACCTATCGAGCAGAACCCAAAAAACTTAGATCACATGGACAACAACACTAGAAGAGGACTAAAACACTGAACAACAAGGTGTCCTATTTTTAGTGCTCATATTCAATCAAAAATGAAGTTTAGGGACTTATTTTTGGTACTATCTTAATCATGTAATTGAATTCTTAGACTCTATCTTAGACTGGGCAACACAAAATAAGCTAAGTTACATTTCTCCTTGTTCTCTTAGTATTTTTAAAAAGGGAAAATTACAATTAATTTTCACAAATTAGTAGCCATAATTAGGAATATTATTTACTAATTTTACACACTCATAATTGTTTATTAAATAAGAATAAAACTTCATTATTCCTAAAAGTAACAAAACATTTGATGAACTCGACTTACTTCAAATTTTGCATAAAAACCTAGAAACCCTAGGGTAAATTATTTTTGATTTTTTGCCATAATTTCTTGATTTTTACTATATTTAAAAATAAAAAATGTACAAATTAATTGAAAAATTATCATATATTTTTTTAAAGCCCTAGTTTTCACAGACTAAGTCCTTTTTGCATACAAACACATTTCAAACACTAGGAAAAATATTTTGCTAATTTTAGAAATATTTTTTTATTTTTCCTAAATTTTTTAAGAAAAATTATACATACTTTATATAAATTCATATCAAAAATTTTAAATTATTATACTAATTTTAAAAATTCATTCAATAATCCCTAGTTGTATTAATTATCTCCTAATTATTTTCTAGTACTTTTCCAATCATTTTCTAAATTTTTAGTTTCATATCAAACTTAGAAAATCAATTTTAAATTCAAAAATTCATAGTATTTTGCATAAATATTTTTGAAAAATCCTTAGTTTCATCTATTAGCACCTATTTTCTTCTTGCGGTATCACCTTACATTCATAATTAAGTTGCAAAAATGTTGTTTATTTATTTACAAACTTTTCTTACATTTCTTGAAAATAATATGGAAACCTTAATGGGTCCTATCATGTACATGAATGATGAAGTCTATCATATGCTAGTATAAAGCTTCATTCTTTTTATTTCATGCATTTTTTTCATTACATGGGATGATGTTAAGCAAGTTATTCTTAAACATGTTAATACATATTTTATATTACCTCCCTTGAAGCCTCTAACCCATGATGAGTCATGTTACATGGCCCATTTTTCTCTTCCCTAAGTCACTACCCATCACCAAAAAATCCAACTGACACCCTTTATCCCTCCACCACCTCGACCTATTGATTATCTTCATTCTCCTCTTGTAACTACTACTACTACTATATAAATAGTAGATAATGTGGTTAGAGCTATTACTTGATGTACCATCATGCCCCCTCCACCTACCCAAGAGCACCATCACCTTGTGATTCCAACCCATCCTAGGCCCAACCTACCTGCATAGGTAGATTTTCACAAGGTATATGCATTATTGATCAGATGAGAAACACTCTAGCTAAGATTTCCAAGTTAGAACTACTTCATAAAGCTAATGTATTCAAGGACATTCTTTATCAGACACTCACTTAGGATTTTATGCCTATTGATTTGGAACCTTCTTATTTTGCATCCATGGTCAACACTAAAAAAACTATAGAAGATGAAATTTATTTTGATAATGAGGACATGCCTTCTTAGATAGTTATTGATCAAAATTTTCCACTATTCATACAAATATAAGTCAAAACTAGTGCAATCAAGAGAGTTCTTGTCGATAGTGGTTCCAGAATAAATAAATGTAATATCACATTCTTAGAAATCATTGGTGTAGATTTGGCATCAATGAAAAAATCATATAAGAACATTCAAGGGTTTGATGATATACCATGACAGACATTGAGCACTATTACTTTAAATATCATGGTGGGACCAAAAACCCTCTCTACACAATTCCAAGTCATGTCAGGTCCTCTCCACTATAATATTTTACTTGGATGACCTTGGATACATACTATGGGCGATATTCCTTCCATTCTCCATTGATGTATTAAGTTTCTCCATGAGGGATATCTATACACATGTGCAATAAATAACCAACCATTCATATAGTATCAAACTATAGAGTCATATTTGACTATTTCACCAGATGGGATACCATATCTCATAGTATAACCACCACCTCATATCATTCCGCTTGATTAGATACATACATATGAGGTTGGAGAGACTAGCACTTCTCTCACTACTCCACTCATAGTTGCACTATTAGCAGCAACTATTCTACTAGTCATAACAACATCAGCCATTCTAGCTACTTCATCAGTCATAGTTTTGACACTTGTTACACATCCACCATCACCGATAGTAGTAATAATAGTTCTAGTTGATTCCATAGTTACTCCACTAGTTATAGATGCCTTTGTAGCAACACCATATTATACTACTATAGATGATGGGAGTCCTATATCACAGTTACCCTTGTGGTATATTTTGAGTTATCATATGTACATGATGTTAATATAGATTCACAGGCTTCTTCAGATGATGATATGACACCCACACTCATAGATGACTATATGTGTGGATTGAGATTTACACCAATTGGCCCAAGAGAGTATTGAGATGAATCTAGAGCTCTCATATCACATCCTAAAACATTTTTATCATCTCACACTACACTTAAAAAATATAATCCACACTCACAGCCATAGTCAGACCACTTGGCACATATAGTTCACATAGTTACCTCTATGGATATAGATCCAATTATTCAAATTCAGATAGGTATCATAGAACATTACCCATATTATATGTTACATATATTATTTGATCATGGATTGATCACATTACCTATATTACAACATAGATATATCAGTAGATTATCACATCAAGATGGTCACCCATTTTATAATTTTTACAAGATTATAGGCCATGATACAAACTCATGTATAGATTTAAGACAAAGATTAGAGAAACTATAGGATTGAGGAATTATTTATATTATAACACCACCAATAGCACCAGCTCCACCACTTCCCCTAAAGTCATCTACTAGTAGGAATAAACATCCTAGAGTAGAGTCAGCCTCTCTACCATTAAAGTAACCTTCAGTTTGCATTTGGCACAATGCCACCATAAACACAACATATGTAGCATATGATGATACTTATGATTATGATTTTGAGGCATTTGATGATTTTCATGACCCTTTCCTCCATTTTCATCCCCAATAGGCTCCATCTTTAGATCCCTTTCCCCCACCAACCTAGTCTTTTATTTTGTCATGTACATATTGCTTTACCTACATATTTGTACATAGTTTCTTTTTAACATTGGTTGTATATAATATCTTCTAATTGATTATACATAGATTATATAACAATAAAAAAATCATAAAAAATATAAAAATACAAAAACAATACAAAAATTTAAAAATACCTAAAGTATTTTGATTGTATGCATCATCCATGCTTTACATTACTACTATCATGCTAGGAAATACATTTTCTATTTCATGCTACTATTTGTAAATTATCTACATTACCATTCTTCACTTGATTTTCTTTGAGTGTTTGTAGTGACATCTAGATAATTGATTGCTTCACTATACACATTGAGGGGGTATTCCTACTTCTACATTCGAGACACACATCAATATACATACCCACTGGGGGCATCTTCTACATGACTACACCATCCATGTTATGTCATTCCTACACTACACACTCCAATTTATCATGATGGTGTACATTACTTACTAGATTACATAGATTAATAAATTGACATTTCACTAATATCTAGCACTTGTGTATCTCTTTAGCATATACCAAATATTATACTAAAGATGTCTTGTATACTTTCACTCTTGCTTTGATTAGTTACATGTGATTTTACCTTTCCAAAAAAATTTCATGATTTCCTTTCTTGTTGTGGATAACTAGATGTGATTGCATTTCCAATTCTAGTTTGTTCCTTATGCATGCCTTAAGACATATACCAATGTCCTTTGCTTTTATTTGTGTGTGTGTACCTTTGGACATTTGTTAATGTCCCTTGCTTGTACTCTTCTATGTGCATATGGCCCTCATGTCAATCATTGCTAAATTCAAATTATATGTGTATGTGGCATTTAAACATGCCTTATATGATCTCTTTTGAGTTTGAGTGACATGTTCCCATGTCCCTTGTTTGCATGACCCCTTGGCCAACCTTGTATGCTTCTTACTCCATGTGCTTGTTTGCTTGATTGATTTTTTGACTGTTGCAATGCCATGATCCACATCATGCATTTTCCTTGATTTCGTGGATGCCATGATGGAAATCATGCTTCATTCCTCCTTGACAACTAAAAAAAAACAACTAAAATCTAAACATTTCAAATTCTAGTTCGATACATTACACATGCTTTTACATTGTTATATCTATCTAGGCATACCCCTGTTGATATATCAATCTCTCAATATAAACATTGATATATCTAGAGATATCTTGTCAAATTTCATTACTAAATCATGTATCTATGAAACATAACACACTTTTAGGACTCTTTTCTTCTAAGGGAATTCATTGTAGATTCATCATTCTTGCCCTCAAAAGAGGGGGAAATAAATAAGGGTTTTGTCATATAGATCAAAGCTCCTAATAGTCAAAATAACAACATTCAAATCACCGATTCAAAATCATGATGTCAAACTAGTCAGAATAGAACAAAAAAATAGTGATGATTTCAAATCAACAACCAGTTTCAACACAGGACAACAATATTAGAAATGGACAATAATGCAAAATATAGGGGTGTCCTCATTTTGGCACTCTTGTCTAGGAAGAAAACACGTACGTTTTCTAGTAACAAGAAAAAAGTTTAGCTTAGCTACAATTTTTCCACATCTAGATCAGTAATTTTAGTATAGTTTTCTCAAAAAATGTAGATATGGGGTGGGGGTATCATGCATGACATGATGACTCTCACTTCTAGTGTCAGATTGGGTTGTTGAAATAACTTTTGGATCATAATCCATGTTCTAGACACTAGTGATTTGGGGAAAAGTGTGTGACATATTGGTATTCTTTATTTCTAAGTTTAATTTATTATCTAGGCATTCTCAGTAGTTGCATGCCTTACTCCATCTGTAGGTGGTTGGCATCATTTCTCAAGTTTAAATTTCATTCAATTTTAACTTCATGAGTACCCAAGTTCCTGAGTTAGTTTTTACATAAGCATATTGCATCAGTTTCAAAGTGGCTTTCATACAAGCCTAACCTCCATCTTTTAAAATGGCCAAAAGTGGTCTAGTTTCTAGCATACATTTAACTATCCATACCATATCATTAGACTTTTATAGAATCTATAGGTTCCATGAGCCATCTCATATGACATTCATTCTATACTGGTATCACTTCATAGCTTCACTTCATGGGGCAATGATGGAGCCAAAAGACTAGCTAGCCTTTGTATTCTTGAGCCACCTATTCATATGGATTGGACACATAGTTTAGACATTGATTATCACATGCATGATCATCTAGCTTCACTTAGTAGGTGAAAATGGAGCCAAAGGGTCAAACTTTCCATTCTTGAGACACTTTTTAGGGAATTGAGCACTCAGATCCATTTTCACTATAATATTTGGTATAACATCATCTAGCATAATCCAACATTACTTAGCCTACTTAGGATCACAATGGGTTTTGTATTAGTTCACGTACTCGATGAGGTGTATTCATTCCCTTCTCTTCTTTTTCCTTTTACTCAACTTTTGTATGTTCTTATTTTATATCACATATAATAAGGACTAATCTACTCTTTGTTTCATTTCATATATTTGCACTTACATAACATGCCCTCTATGCAATATCCAACATCACACAAGCTTCATGGCCTTCACCTTTGCAGGTAAGTTTAGGTACACTTTTTATTTTTCATTTATCCTAGTATTTCACTTTACAACATCACTAGAATAAAGGGGGGGAAATGTATTCATATAAAATGCAAAATTTGGTTACTTGAGTATGGCTAAAGACACCTAATCCATAGGTCCTCCTACTTACTTGCATAACCCTTATAGGCTTTTATTTCACTGATTCCCAGTCATCCACAACCTTTCAGACTCAAACCTTATAGACCCAGGTAGCTCTTTTAGGCCTAGATCCACCCTCAAGTCTCATTCACTCTAGATAATAGTGCCCAACTTGGATAGGAGTTTTGAAACCTAGGGTGTCCTATTTCTAGTGCTATTGTCCAAGTGCAAATTTGGTTCAAACAATCATATTTTCTTGAATCCTTATCTTAATTCACGTCATCCTAATACAAATTAATTTAACCCAAGATCATTATATATCATATAAAAGGCCATTAAAATTCCATTTAGAAGGGTTTACACTCATTTACAAGAGAGAATAAAAAATACAAACAAGTACACTCAAGCACTTTTCCCTATTCTTTGCATATAACCTTCCAATATTATTTAAAGCCTATTGAAACCCTTACACCATTTCCTAGCCATCTAAAGTACACCTAGTTTTACATCTAATTGTATTTTAATATATAATTATACCAAGCACTTTAATGGGGTAACTACAATAGCTATATCCTTCCTCAAAGTATTGGTATGTAGGTAGCATGCCCACACATGGGGTGTGAAGTGAATCTAATGCATACTTTAAACACTAACCTCTTCTCTCTCTTTCATAAATTACCATTTTAGGTTAAAGAAAAAAGAGATCCTAAGGACTTTTGAATATTAAAACAGATGCATAAAGAGTTCTATAGACTTTTGGGCTTTGATATTTCACTGACAGAGTAACACAGACCTGCTGAGTATAACCTAAAAAACATAGATCAATTGGACAATAGTGATGGAAAAGGACTACATCACAGAACAGGAGGGTGTCCCACTTTTAATGCTCTTGTACAATAAAAAAATGAATTTTAGGGACCTATTTTTGACATTATCCCAGTCCTATACCTAAATTCTTAGACCATGTCTTAGACCTGGCAGCACAAAATAAGCTAATTTACATTTCTCCTTATTCTCTTACTATTTTTAGAAAGGTCAAATTATAATTAAATTTAATAAATTAATAGCCATAATTAGGAATATAATTTAATTATTTTCCCTAATCATAATTATTTATTAAATAGGAACAAAACTCCATAATTCTCAAAAATAACAAAAGAGTTACAAACACTTTATTTTTAATTTTTATCCCCAAAAAAGTGAATTTTTGCTAAAGAGTTATTTCATTTCCCCCCAAAATATTTGTGTTGGTAAAATGTATTATGTACCTTTTAGTATGTTAACTTAGGATAGTTGACTATTACAAAGTTAGATAAGTGCACCATAGTGCACAATTTCCTAGTCTTAGAATAGGATAAGTACTAGCCTTTGTACTAGATAACAAGACACTACCTCTTCATAGACTAATAAAATTTTCTTATTAAGAGACTAATTAAGAAAGGAAACCTTTATATTTATAACCTACCCTTTATTTTACATCACAAAAGTTTTACATATGCTTTCACATAATTTTTCATGATGTAGACATAATTTATGATGTTATTTAAATACAATACAAGTTATTTTGGTTGTTCATCTAGTTGTTTGAAAAGTCATCACTATGAGGAGTAAATAAGTATTAATAAGGGAATATTTTTTTAATCCATTCTTTTCTACATGATAATATATGTTTACTCATATCAGCCCTTCATATTAGATTTATAACAACTCCTTAGTATTTCCAACTGTTTTCCCTCCTTTTTGGTTTATTTTTAGCCACTTGATATTCTAGGTTTTGTGAAAATTCATCTAGATTTATTATTCTTGGATCAAAGTCAGATTTTAAGAAAGTTTTAGTATATTTTCCATTTTTTTGGTTTATGGATTTTTTTGGGATGAAACATAAAAAAATTAATAGATAAAAAATTAAGGATTTTTTCACCAAGTATATTATTTTTGGAAAATATTTGAATTTGATGACTCCTAAGAAGGGTCAAGATGAGTGATATTCCCTATAATGATTTTATAGATTTTGAAAAATTGTTTTTAGGTTTGAAAACCCTAGTATTTTTTCATGTATTTTTCTCTCTTGAATCTTTCCAACAAATCTAAGTTTGTAGCATTTAAATTTATAGTTCGTGCCATGTGATTTTTTAAAGGTTTCAACACCTTATGAGAGCCATTCCCTTCCCCTCCCAAATATGTAGCATAGGGATCCTGAATATTTTGTATAAATTTCTTAGTTTTAGGGTAGTGACATATTTTTAGAAATTTATCCTCTAAATATACTCCATGTCATTTTCCCACAAGAAATGGATTTCTAGATATCCTGCTATTATTTTTCAAAGTTTCTAAAGTCTTTTAAGGAATTTTCCTACCCATTCCTCCTCTACAATATTGTTGTTCATTTACCTAGGCATATATTTTGACTAGTAACTCAAAGTAAAGTACTATTTTTTTAAATATCTATTTTTTAAAAACTTTTCATATCTTTTATCATATTATGCATATAAAATATAGGAAATGCATTTATTATTGTGGTCCCCTCTCGGACTTTTTCAAAATTTTATGACCATTTTTACTCTAGGAAGCATATATTATGATCCAGGATGCTTGACAACCTCTCAAATTTTTATTGCAATTGTAATTCTAATGCCAATGTTTTGGAGCAAACTCCTTATTTTTGTCTAACAATTAACTCTACAAAATGTATTTTTCTTTCTAAGGAAGGATGTTGGACCCTCATTTGTGTACCCTTCCCAACTTCATATCTTAAAAATGGTGCATCAAATTTACATGTCTATTTTTATCTTGACTATTTTTTTAATAAAAAAATCATATTTAATTGTTTGAGCACTTGATACTATATGGAAATATATTTTTTTGCAGTAGTCCCTCTAGGCCTTTGTTAGTATTTTTTTCAAAGGGATATATCTTTAAACTTGTGCATCCAAAATGAATTTTTTCTTGATACAACTATTGTTTTCTTAGAATAGTTCATATTAGTAATCATATCTTCTTCATAATATATTATAAAGTTTATTTTATTGTTTCCATTTTTATGTACTTTGTTCACAAAGGAATAATGTTGTGAAACTACATCATTATAAGTAATTGGGGAGTTAATTCTATTTTGGGTGTTTTTCTTTCAATTTGAGTATATTATCAAGACATTTTTATGCCTATATTTAAATTTAATGGTTTTGTGCAAATATATTCACACCCTCATCTAAGTTAATAATAGATTATAATTGGAAACTTTTTATTGTTATCTAAGGTATCTGGACATCATGAGGACCTTGTCACTTTTGTTGAAGAGAATAGGTCACTCAAGAAATGGATCTACTTATTTCTCTCACCAATTTATATTTGATATGAAATCATCAAATATTTTTAGGAATTTGTTTCATTATTTTCAAAAAAAATTATTCATGTGGACTCTATTGCACCTAGTCCAAATTTCAACTCTATTTTTAATGATGGTACACATCCTCTCAATGTTATTATATATTGTGATCTACTAGAAAATTAATAATTTTTTATCCTAAACCACCTATAATTTCAAATGTATTAATCCAAACTTTAAATCATCCAAAAAATGTGCTTGGATCATTTTAGAAGCACACTACTAGTTTCGCCTCCTTTTTACTTTGTTTATGGGTCATTTTGATGGAGGCATTGGAAAAATATTATAGGAAAATATTTCACCCATTTAGTATATTAACTAGATTAATTTTCATGGAATTATATATTAAAAATGGGATTTATATTCATTGGGACCATTTCCTATAAGTTCATTTCCTATTTTGATTCCCTCCACTCTTCGTGATGACATTGAGTGACACATGGGTTCTTCTACACAAATTTTTCTTAGACATGAGAGTCGTGAGCCACATTTTTATTATGTTAAGCATGAGATTATTTCAACACCATCTATTTTTAAAATTATGTGACCTACTCAAATTTTTAATATTTTGGCACATACATTTGAATCTAATTTAGATATTTCCTTGCATACACTAGTTGTGCACATGACACCCAATCACATGAAAGAATATTATTATATAATTAAGCCTAATTTGGTATGGATTAATGATCATTTATGGATTTATTTTGAGAAAGATTTGTAAGGATTTTACCAACATAGTTCATCCACTATTTAGATGCATCACCTATACACGATTCATACTGCCTAGCAATGATATTTTTTTGAGAAACTCTTATCTTTGTTATGGAATTTTTTGGGTTAAATTTTCTCTACTTTTTAAATATACTTGGCATGTTAGAAGTGTATTTTAACCCCACATAAAATAATATTTATGTTTTCACTATGTTTTTACTCCCATTTTATATGGACTTGTCTAAATGTGAATCAACCTACCTTGATGTGTTTGTGAGCCATCCATTTATTAGAGCTAATCTCATATTTATAATTGATTTTTAGAAAGATTAAAAATGTCCTATTTTGTGTGGAGTAAGTTTTTGTGTCCCTAGTTTCTCTTTATTTATTTTGGTATTATTTTTAACTCCATACATAAGATTTCCAAACACCAATAGTGAGATCCTTGTGGTAATTATCATATTGTTTCCATCTTTGATAAAATTTTAATGTCTTTTTGAGATTATTTTTTCTATATTTTTGACACCTTAACCTTTTTTTCAATTTCCTTATGTGGAGAATAATTATAGTACATAAAAATCTATTAGTTATTTGGTTTTTGAGTAGCTAATTCAAATAGCTCATACTAATTTTTTCATCACTTTGCCCATTCAACATTAATGAGGTGTTGTGTTGTGATATTTATTTATTTACATGTAGTATGTATCTTGTTTTCATATAGTTATAAACAAATTTCAACATATAATTTTAGAATTTATTTAGTAATGGATTACCTATCATCTTTCATAATATTATTGTAGCACTTTATTTTGTGTTGTATTTCTTTATTGGATATCCTTATAACATATCTCATGTTGATTTTAGTTATAAGACTATAAATGTAAGAACATAGATTTGTATAAAAGTGTAGGAGTCATTAAAATAAGCATACATGAATCTATACAAATATAATAAATATTGAGATATATGAATAAAAATAATTAAAGTGGATATATCCTTTATTAATGGATTCTCTAATTCAGTCCTATGGCCAAGAGGCCATATGTTTTTCTTCAATGACCATACAAGCTTGTTTTTTTTTGTATTATTTACTTCCTTCTCCAAATAAACACAACAATTTTCTCTACTTCCTAATTGAATCTTCAAATTTCCAAGTGACTCTTGAAATTCCCTTTCTCTCCACATGACATACATATATATTTTATCTCATTTATTTATAAAGACAATTTATATTAAATTCACTTTCCTATCCCTATGCTAACACTCGCCCAAATGAATACATGTGTCTCAATATGAGAAAATTAGATGAAAGGCTAATCAAGTGTTTACAATTTTTTGTATTATGATGCATTTAAAGTAAGCTAATCCTAACTAATTTCCTCAAATTATCATTCCAAAAATCCATTCCATTATAATTTAAATATATATACAACCTTCCAATGAATTTTTATTATTACAAAATACCATAAATACTTTTTCTTTGTTTTATACCTATTCTAATATCAAAATTTACTAAAAGAAAATCAAATCACCAAATATGAATAAATTGATATCAAATCCACTAGATTTAATAACATTATTACCACTTTACAAATTATCCATAAGTGAATGAAATTAATCATGATCATATGCTCAGTACCATTTATAAAAATAAGAGTATGACATATTCAAAAAATTGTAGGCTTTGAATTCTCATTATGACTACCTTGAAAAAATGGCCTTTGGCACAATTATTCTCAACAACACTTCATCTAAAGACAAAGTTATTAATCCTATAAATCTATCCATAATAAATCGAACATAAACTATCCATGATGTCATGTTCAAGATCCATAATAATGACATTTAGCATGAAATGGATGCCACTGGATATTTCTTCACCTCCTTTAACATTTTCTCATCCCTTGTAGCCATTTTTTTCACTAAAATTTAAAATCCATCCTACTAGTGACATCATGTATAATAACATCAATATAATCATATTTATAAAAGGTAATGGAATGCTATCGAGAAGCCCCATTAATACCCTACCACCTACTTTCCCTTTATTATGAAGTTGATCTTACTATAAAGTGGCTTGAACCAAGAACTCCCAATTCCTTTAAACCCTCAACATAGCTCTTAGAGAATAAAAATCATCACATATAAGACAAACATTATATATTATACCAAATTATCTTAAAACCAAATTATTCATGAATTTAATTTATATAAATTACATCTTTCAATTATAGTTACAAATCTCTTAAATTTAGCATATCTTTTCCTAGACCTGTCAGTTTACATGCACCACTAGGAGTTTCCAAAAACCATGACAACAAATGATACAAAGATCATAATAAAAATCTTGAAAACTTCAATGAAAATAATAACAAAACTTGGCACCTCCATATGGACCTGGGGTAGGAAAAATAAACATGAATGGAGAATTTGTTTTATCCACCAGAAGAGTAAATAAAAATGAAAATAAATGAAGTTTTTCATAGTCATCCTGCACTCCATATCCCAGTCACTATCTATAACATCATCTCTATCAACACACATATTTATCTTACCAAAATATGTTATGAGTTCCAATATTTTGATAATTTGAAACTTATTCATTTGGTCTCTTAACACCTATGATTCCTTCCATAGGCCTTCAAGGTTCTACTCCAAGCCATGTTATCTACTAGTTGAATTGACCATCTAGGTTGATACTTTAGATGGAATATATCTATCCACTCTAATTGAATCAAACAAACCACTAGATTTAATGGGTGGCCTCTCATTTAAAACCTTATCTAAATACTCTGCTCTAGAAAGAGACAATATGCTATAATAAAAATAACATGATTCCATTGTAACAAGATAATGAACTAGTTATGGAAATATAAATAATAATAATAAAATATTTTATCAATATTTATGCATCAATATACTTAAAACTAACTTTATTTTGAAAGGTTTATATTTTTTAATAAAACTATTAAATTTAAAACTATCTGCTACCCACTACGGGATCCGCTTACTTGATAACTCTAGGTAAATCAAAGATCCCCAATAAAGTAAACATGTTTGTTATTTATTTTTAAACCTTAATAACATATATATTGATGGAAAAATCCTTAGAAAGAAAGTCCATGATCCTTTATTTCTCTTCCTCCTAAGATTTTGTGATATTACTATTACTGGCTCTCTTTGAATATGCCTCATTAAATGAGTTAAATATTCAACAATTCTATTCCTCATATGCTTGGAATGAATGATGGAAACCTCCTCCACAATATTATTTTTAGTATGAAATTCAATTCTCATATGAGAATAGTAAGAATGGGCTCAAATTATACAACCACACCATTGTTGATTGTGTTATAAACCTATAGATGCAAGAACATATATTTACATGAATATGCAAGAATTATTGAAGTAAGCATATATGAATCTACATAAATATAAAAAATATTTAGATGGATGAATATAAATATATAAAATGGACATGTAATTTATTAGTGGTTTCTCTAACTCAGTCTCATGGTTGAGAGGCCATAGGCTTTCTTTAATGACCATATAAGCTTTTTTTATTTATTTAATTTATTCTCTAAATAAAAAAAAGAATACGCTTGGCTTCCTAATTTACTCTTCAAATTCACAAGTGACTCTTTAACTTCCCTTTCTCTCCACATGACACACACACACATATATTTTATCTCATTTATTTATGATGTGAATTAGTAGTAAATTCACTTGTCTATGCCTATGCTAACATATCAACAATTTTTGATGCATATGTTTATTGATTTAAAATTATCGTACATGGATACCTCATCATGAATATTTATAAAAACCTAGTAAATAGAGTATTTTTAGCCTCATTTTTTGTATAACCTCCCTAAATTTTACTTCAAAGGGGTGTTGGTGAAATATATTATGAATCATTTATTAAGTTAACCTAAGATAGTTTACTATTATAAATTTTTTTAAGTGAACCATAATGCAAAATTTTCTAGGCTTATAATAGGATAAATACTAGCCTTTATGATAGCCATTAAGATTACACATATTCATAGGATAATCACATTTTCCTATTATGTGTCCAATAAGGTAAGGAAATATTATTATATATTGAAATAGATACACCCTAACCTTGATTTTACATCACATCAATTTTACAAATGAGTTAATATGATTTCAAATCCATTTACATGATATAGGCATACTTTATGATGTTATTTCAAAAATAAATATCTTATTTTAAGTATCCATTTAGTTGTATGTAGATTCATTATTATGAAGATTAAATATGCATTGATTTAGACAAATTAGGTTAAACTCTTATTTTATACACTTCAAATTGTTCCTAATGAGCTTATAGTACAATGTAGGGAAAATAAACACATGCATATCCATTTGATTTCTTGGTGCTTAAATTTTAAAATAACATCAATCTTAGAAGAATCCATTAGGATGCCTTCATTAAATATATCACTCCCAAGAAAATTCCCAAAGGGTGTGTTAATATAATTCATTTTAGGTTGAATGATATTTTATTTCATACATATCTCAAACATTAGCATTAGGTTATGGTGGTGATATTTGACTAAGCCACAAATATTCCAGTCATCCAAATAGACCTAAAGAACTTATCTATAAATTACTTAAATGTTTTCACCATGATGCACATAAATATTTTTGATGTATTATTTAGACTAATATGCATCATATTATAGGAAAATAATCCCTATTATATGGTGAAAGTGGTATTTTCCTTATCTTATTATGTGATCTGTACTCTTGATGGTACTTGAAGAATCCATTGATGAAGGTATAGATCTCATAAATTTAAACTCCTTATGAGATGTACTATATGCAAATATTTGGGAATTATTTGTTTGCACAAGCTTCATTAAGATCATGAAAATATACAGATGTCATTTTTCACACATCATTATTTATTCTTATGACCATGGGGCTAATCCATTCAAACTTTTCTATTGTATGAATGAATATTTTTGCAAACATCTTATCAAATTCATATAGGAACATAAAAGGGAAGATTACATATCACAAAAATCCTATAAAAAATGGTAACCACATAGAATTATTTTGACAAAAAATATTCAATTTTTTCAACGTTTGTCGTTAATATCTAGTATAAAAACCTCAAGTGTGACAAGCTGAAAAACCATTGCATGTATGGCTAGTTGATTAAAATCATTTTTTTAGAAGTGCACCAATCATTATAAAATAAAATATACATTATTTTAACCAATTTTATATAAATATATATTGATCAACCCCACAAGTGTGTAAGAACTAGAACAATGAAGAAACATATAAATTTGAGTAGAGAAAAACTACAAAATGCCATTTGATGGATAGAAATGAGATCATTAAGGAATTATGATTTGAATTCACTTAGGATTGAGGCATTTAAGTAGATAAAAGTAAGTATTTAGTTAATTTTATGTTAAATAGGTCATCAACTACAATTGTTGAGAAGGGAAGTCTAGAGCCAAGTATCATAACACCAAGTATGGAGTACATGTGTGTTATCTAAGATTTAATGGTTGGTCTAAGTAGGAAAGTTGAGGGTGTGACATAAGGGGTTTAGGATGATTATGAAGTAAAAATTTAAGGCTCAAATAAGGTATTCATATTTAATACAAGTTCATTTATTGGTATGACCATTATAGAATAAGTAAAACAATCAACAAACATGCACATATTGAGGGGAAATCAACCATCATCAAGGAAGAAGTAGGAGTGGATGAACCATTAGTAAAAAGGTAGTAAAATTTCCTACTATCTCCAAAGAGGTAAAAGAAATAAATAAAATAAAGAGTGTACCTAAGGATAAGTAACATAAATATATGTTAGTTTCCCCATAGATAAAAATCAAACAAAGACCAAGAAGGATGAGCTTTTGAGGAGATGTAGTATCTTGAGGATATAATGCACATGGAAGAATAGGAGTCAATGGTGATAAGTGCAAGGTGGAGGAATAAAATCACTATGGAGGAGTAAATGAGACCAATTTTAGAAATGACTACATGGTCAACATGGAAAATAAGACCCCCAAAAAGAATGTTAGATTTGATGAGTCCTACAAACAATGATTGGAAAAGGTTGGGGTTATCCAAATTTACAAGATACCTTACTTTAGTAAGGCTAAGTATTTAATGAAATTATTTCTCACATGTCCATGAAGACTGGTTCTAATTCATTAGCTAAATCATGAAAATTACACCTACCCAAATTCATAAAGTAACTAGATTAGACTAATCAAGCATGAATATCAAGGAAACATTGGCTAACATAAATGAGGATGAGTGCATGGGAAAGCAACTCAAGTATAATAAATTAAGGTTCACTTTCCAAATTTTTAATATTAAGGATAAAGCCACAAATATTTTTGTTCACTTTGTAGTTACCAAGATATATGGGTTAAGGCATTGGGTAGAGATTAACAAGAATTTCCTATACATCATGCATGAAATGGCCAAGTGGACACCATTTAAAATTTCTAATTTATTGGTAGACTCAATTATTTAATGCATAGAGAAAGCACACTAGCTTGGGGAGAAATTAAAATATGTCACAATCCTGATGATCCTACTAAATGATGAGATTATTGTACCTTAGGATGACAAATAAGGCCAATGGACCTACACCCTCCATGAAAAATATGTGGCACTCAAATATCATATATGTAATTTCTATAGGGTAGTATCCACCAAATATAGGGTAAGATTGGATAGGTGGATTAATAAAATGAAGTATTTCATATTAGATGAGTGGCACACACCTGAAATATTGCAAGCAATGATGTAGGATTAGGGAAAATTTATCGTAATGCAACACTACTCTCTAGTGTAGATAACATCATTCAATGAAAACATGATAGGTTGGATAAAGTTTTTATATGGGTTTATCGTGATTTTTTTTTTAATGTAGAGAATGACATATCTAATGTATAAAATATAATAATGGATGTGCTAATAATAGATGTAGATGTCCACACCCTCCACATAAAATATGTATACCCAAGGGAGTCTATGCTAAAAGAAGAGGATGAGGAATATAGTATTAGGTGTATCATTAACCCATTAAAAAATGTTATCATATAGGGTTGGGTGCATAATATCTATTATATGTTGAATATAAATAAAAATTTTATCCCCACAAGTGTGCAAGGCCAAAATGATATAGTACTACTACCTTTAGTGAAGCTACATATCTCACATGACTCCCACTCCAAAAATAAAAATATAAAAAAGAGTAAGTTCATGCCACTATCTCCTATACAAGAGGACTTAGAAGAGACATAATAAAATGATTCACATCTCAAGAAGAAGAAATAATGACTCACATATCTAAAGTGTATTGACATAAGGTCTCCTTTTTTGATTGATGTGAAATAATGATAAAAGAAGAGAGAAAAAAAATATCATCAGCTCCCCCATAGACTACTGTATAATAAATGTAGAGGAAATGTAAGTGAAATACTCCCCTCCCCCATTCTAGTAAAAATAATTAGGATGTAGAGGAAGAATGGAATGTAGAATAGAAGCCAAACATAAAAGGAGAGCCTAAAGTGGAAATAGATAATACAAAAGAATTGGAAGTAATAACTAACAAAGGAGATGATTCAATCATATAACATATAAAATACATGGACTATATGGCATAGAACTAAGGAGATAAAACCATCAAATAAGATTAAATAGAATAATAGTATGAGGATAAAGTAGAAGGGAAGAGGGGAAAAAAGGGGAAAACTATATGGGTATAAGGGAGCCACTCATAGACATAAAAACAAGAATAATACACCATAGTATATATAATATAGAGTGGCCTAAATGAATATGAGATATTTATGTGGAAGTCAATGAGTCCCAACCATGTCACAATAACAACCCACAAGTATATGTCACGTTACTTTGAACACATATTTAGACAATCCATTATTTGAATTCCCCACAACTATGAGATTGA